>JAYESA010000006.1:164381677-164834177 GCA_036927795.1 Iris macrosiphon | reverse complement strand
CCTTAGGTCCCATAGTACCTAGAGATGAATTACAAACCAGAATCAATAATCTACTTTACAACAGACAGGTGTGCTACACACATCTATACCTAAACTCAGTCTCAGCTACGACTCACAGGGACAAGTCACTAGGGGGTTGACTACAGTTGACTATCGGTACGATGGTCAAATCAGTTAATCATCAGTACCATATCATCAAGACATCCTCAAACACAGTTTATGAGTTTAATTCTTTTGTTTAAAAAATATCGTTGTTACCAATCACCAGGTGCCTCCCTAAGTTAAATACCTTAAATTTCCAGTTCTAAATTACCGATCTCACTAGTCCTCAATCAGTCATTTACCTACTATCCTTACTAATCATACATTTAAATCGAGCATTTACACTACACCTAAACCCTTCCTCAATTAATTCTCATTAAATAAGTTAGCATTTACCACCACGAAATATATCTCGATCCTTCATTTGACGATAAAAACCTAAATCTCCATAAGCCGATGTCTAAAATAAATTGATTTAATTTGTGTTGATGACAAACCCTAACTTACATTCATCCTGTCAATAGACACCTCCACAACATCAAAGTGTATATACTCATTGTAATAACCCTACGATTTTCCCATGCATTTATAAATCCTACTGTCCAAGTCCAGCCTCTTAAACCCTAGTCATCCAATAATAACTACACAACACTATAACAACACCACACTATGCTAACATATACTCTAGCAATAAACACTACATATAATATAAATATAAAGAGAGGGGGAGGAGTATACCCAACGTGGCCGGAGCGAGGAGGTGCTGGCCGGACAATGGGGTATGGCCGGTGGTGGTGGAGACAAAGACGTAAGCTGGTGGTGATGGTGGTGGTAAGCTGGGAGTGATGGTAGTGGTGGTGGTGAAAGTGTACGGACGAACAACGGGGGGGGGGGGATCTGCAGCGCCGGCGGGAAGAGCTTCAGCGGAGGAAGATCTGCGTCCGGCGGCGGGGACGCACGGCCCTGGGGAGAGTGGCCGGTCGGGCAGGGTACTGCGTCGGCGGGACAACAGTGCAGTCCGGCGGCGGGCCGGGGTGCTTGCACAGCGGGGGAAGAGTCCACAACGTCGGAGGGTGGACAGTGCAGTCCGGCGGCGGGTCGGGGTGCTGAAGTCGGCCGGAAGTAGGCTGGGGTCGGTCGGTTGGTTGGTGCTCTTCAAGAGGAAGAAGAGACTAAGGGAGAAGGAGAAGAGAAATATAATGGAGGGAGGAAGAAGAAGAAGTTTGCATGGGAAATTAATGAAGGAGTCAGGAGAGAGAGAGAGGGGAGTTTCCTTGGGATTAGGGCCGGTGGGAATGTGTTGAGGGTGGGATGAGGTGTTACGTTATAAGGGTGTGTGAAGGAGATGGAGGGTTGTGATCAATCTATTCAAAATAGAAGGTTGTGATTTGTCATGAAGGGGGAGTGGGTTTCTTCATGAAGGGGGGTGAGTGGATGGTGAGAATAGGACCCTATTTTGGGACCTCTCCATAGTTCAAAGCCAATAGGGTGATGACACATAAATTCAATAATTGCAACTTAGCCCCTTAAATTCGGGAAATTGTATGAACGCATAAAATGACACAAAAATTATGGAGAAAAATATGTTTAGCAATTTTCATGGTGAGAGGGTATTGTGCGTTAGGCACGGGTTTAATTAGAAAGGCATTGGGATTAATTTAGGATTAAAAATGGGATTTACAAAGTTGATATCCCCGATTTAAATAGAAATAAAGTGTCCCACAAATTTAAATTAATTGGGGCACTTGGGGTCAAAATTCGGAAATGACGCAAAGGTCAAGAATGGTGGGGGCTTGGAGTCAGTCTTGGACCCTTTAGTTGGTCCGGCTCAACTGGTTAAGTTGGTATCTCAAAATTTAGGGTAACGACACAGGTGTCCGACACGGAATTAAATATGGATTAGGGTTTTCGGAATATTGTGCAATTAATTTAGAGCACACAAAAACTGATTTTGATTGACGGAAAAGTCCAGTGCCTAATTTGGCGAGTCAAGTCAGAAGTACAATAATTGAACAGAATTTATGGGCTGATATTGGGCTCCGAATAATCAAACAATGATAGGGTGCACCAAGGGTTTTAATTAATTGAATTAAAAAACCAGATAAACTTATCTCTATTCTAAACCTCAACCTCTGCTACCAAAAACCAAAATTTTCCCAATCTACTATAACTATCTGCAGAATAAATCGAGGGAGTTTACATTCTTCCCTACTTAGAAAAATTTTGTCCCCGAAATTAAAAGTAAAGCACGATAATATCTAACAGAATTCTAAAATAATCTAGTAATTAAATGTCGTACGTAAATTCGTACCTTGTTCCTCAAACAAGTACGGGAATCGCTGCCGAATAGAATCCTCGCACTCCCAAGTAGACTTGCCTGGTGAATGGTGCTTCCATGCCACTCTGACCAGTCGAATCGTCTGCCCTCTCAAAGTCTTCTCACTGTGATCGAGGATCTCAACTGGCTGCTCTACGTAAGACAGACTAGGCCCGACTGTAATCTCCGAATGATCAAGCACGTGGCTAGGGTCTGCGACATATCTCCTCAGCTGCGATACGTAAAATACGTCATGTACTCCCTCTAATGATGGAGGTAATACAAGACGGTAAGCCACTTCGCCAACTCATTCCAAAATGTCAATAGGTCCGATGTACCTCGGACTCAGCTTGCCTCTGCCTCCGAATCTGATGGTACCGCGGGTGGGCGATATCCTTAAAAATATGTGGTCACCCTCCTTGAACTTCAATGGTCTGCGGTGCGCATTTGCCCAGTATTTCTGTCTGTCCTGTGCTGCGCGCAGGTGGCTCTGAATCTGCTTGACCTTCTCTACTGTCTGTGTCACCAACTCTGGACCAAGTATCTGACGTTCTCCTACGTCACTCCAACAAACTGGCGACATACATTTCCTGCCGTACAGTGCCTCATAAGGTGCCATCTGTATGCTGACCTGGTAACTGTTATTGTAGGAAAATTCTACCAAGTATAGGTGGTCCTCCCAAGATCCTCCAAAATCAATCATTCACGCTCTCAACATATCCTCTAATATCTGTATCGTGTGCTCTGACTGTCCATCAGTCTGTGGATGATACGCAGTGCTAAACTTGAGACAAGTTCCTAGGCTCTCCTGCATACTCCGCCAAAAATATGACGTGAATCTGGAATCACGATCCGATACGATGCTGACAGGCACTCCATGTAATCGTACTATCTGCCTCATATACATGTCAGCTAGTATCTCTGTGGATTGCCCAACTCGGAAGGATAAGAAATGTGCAGACTTGGTGAGTCTGTCTACGACAATCCAAACTGCATCCTTCCCGCTAGGGCTCCGCGGGAATCCTGTGACGAAGTCCATGGTAATGTGTTCCCACTTACACTCGAGAATGGGAAGTGGCTGCAATAATCCTGCAGTCCTCTGATGTTCAGCCTTGACTTGCTAACAAACTAAACACTTTGCCACAAATCTTACAATCTCCCTCTTTATCCCATGCCACCAGAAATATTGTCTCAAGTCTCGGTACATCTTCGTACCCCCGGGATGAATGAAATAAATTGAGCTATGAGCCTCGGTCATCAACTCTTGGCGTAGCTCACCACTCGGAACATATAGGCGATCTCCGTACCTCAACGTTCCGTCCTCATGAATCCTGAGTCCCGTCTGTATGCCGGCTTCTGTTCTCTCTCGTAGACGTCGAAATCTCGCATCTGTAGGCAATGTTGCCTTGATCCTCTCAATCAAAGTAGACTGAACCTCAAGACTGGCCATCTGTCCATCCATGCCTGGCAATACGATCTCTATTCCAAGCTCCTGGAGATCCTCTAGCAACTGTCGCTGTGTCGTCAAAAAGTATGCCATGGGCTTCCTGCTTAAGGCATCTGCTACGACATTCGCCTTGCCAGGGTGGTACTGCAACTCAATGTCATAATCTGTCATCAACTCTAGCCAGCGTCTCTGCCTCATGTTGAGCTCCTTCTGCGTGTAGACGTACTTCAGGCTTTTATGATCTGTATAAATCTCAACACGCTCACCATAAAGGTAATGTCTCCATAGCTTTAGTACAAATATCACTGCAGCTAGCTCCAAGTCGTGTGTCGGATAGTTCTTCTCATGAACTCTCAGCTGTCTCGACGCGTAGGCTATCACCTTGCCGTGTTGCATCAGTACACATCCCAATTCGCTCCATGACGCATCACTGTACACTACAAATCCTCCTGATCCTGAAGGTAGTGTCAAAATCGGTGCTGATGTCATACGCTTCTTCAGCTCATCGAAAGCTGCCTGACACTCATCGGTCCAGATAAACTCTTCGCCTTTATGCGTCAGTCGCGTCATAGGCGCAGTTATCCTCGAGAAGTTTTCCATAAACCTCCGATAATATCCGGCAAGTCCGAGGAAGCTCCTACCTCCGTAACTGATGTAGGGGTAGGCCAGGTCTCTACTGCCGCTATCTTTTCTGGGTCAACTGATAGTCCATCTCCGGTGATTATGTGTCCCAGAAATGGTACTCTATCCAAGCAGAACTCACATTTGCTGAGTTTGGCGTACAGCCTCTCATGTCTCAGCGTCTCCAACACGATCCTGAGATGCCTCTCATGCTCATCCTGGCTCTTGGAATATATCAAGATATCGTCTATAAATACTACCACGAACTTATCTAAGTACTGGTGGAAGACATTGTTTATCAAACACATAAATACTGCTGGCGCATTGGTTAAACCAAACGGCATGACTAAAAACTCATAGTGGCCATACTTCGTCCGAAAGGCCGTCTTCTGGATGTCCTCTTTCCGTACCTTAATCTGATGATAACCAGATCTGAGATTGATCTTCGAGAATACACATGCACCGCTAAGTTGATCAAACAAATCATCGATGCACGGCAGTGGATACTTGTTCTTTATCGTTACAGCATTTAGCGCCCTGTAATCGATACACAAGCGTACCGTCCCGTCCTTCTTCGGTACAAACAGATTGGGTGCTCCCCATGGAGATACACTAGCCCGTATAAAACCCTTTTCTAAGAGATCATCTACTTGGACCTTCAGCTCAACCAACTCCTTCGGTGCTAGTCTGTAAACGGGGGAAGTAACTGGCTCGGCTCCTGGAGTCAACTGTATGGTGAACTCAATCTCTCTGTCAGGTGGCAGTCTTAGGAGATCCTCTGGAAACACATCCTCAAACTCTGCTATAAAGTGAGGGTACATTGGTTCACCTTCTGCAATGTGTGTCGCTAGGGTAGGTTGGGCACCATGCTCTCGGGCTCCCCGAAGAAACTCAAACTCTGGGTGATCTGGGGGTTTAAAGATGACACAACCACGATGGCAATCTAGCATTGGGTGGTATTGGCTCAACCAATCCATGCCTAGGACAATGTCATAGTCCGGCATGGAGAAAACCAAAAATCGGGCACGCATCTCTCTCCCGCAGACAACTACTAAACATAATCTAGAAGTGTCGCTAATAGGTACTATTCCACCTCCCGTAAGAATCCTCTTGACCTTCGGAAGGGGTGCGGTGGCTATTCTATGGGTAGCCACGAAACTAGCAGCTATAAAAGAGTGTGTGGCACCAGAATCAAATAGGACTAATGCTGGTAATGAAGCTACTAAGATTGTACCTGCGATCACTTCTCTGGCTGTCTCAGCCTCCTCTATGGTCATAGCGTAGGCCTGTCCCTGTCTCGGTGTTGGTGCCCTCGGCTGCTGCTGTTGAACCTGCTGGAAACGATCTCCCTATGGGGCCAAGGGTGGCCTCCTCTGGTTTCCCCCTGGTGCTGGTGGTCGCTGTACTCCAGTTCCTGCGTAAGATGGCCTCGGTCCAGGAGGCTGCTAATAAGGCCTCGGCGCTGGCAGAGCTGGTCGGTGAACCATCTGTGCTGGAGCCCTCTAATCTGGGCAATCTCGGACTGCATGATGGTCCGATCCGTATCTCAAGCAAGCGCCCAGTCTCCGTCAACAGTCCCTCAATATATGTCCCTTCTTGCCGCAGAAATGACAAGTGGGAATGACTGCTCCCTGCTGTGGTGCTGCCCTTTGGTGTTGCTGCTGTACCAAAGGACGCTTCGCAGGTCCTCCCTGTGGGGCTCGGACTGCTGATGTCGACGCATAGGAGCATTTTTGGCTGGCCTCCATCTTGTTGATGCGGTCCTGGCGTCGCGCTGCAAGTAGTACTCCGGAGTAGGAGGTGGGGGCTGTGGACCCGATAAGCTTCTGGGTCTCATAACTCTGGCCCTCATAAAACTTCTCGGCCTTCGCTTCTTCAGTGGGAATCAGGTATAGTGCAAATCTGCTCAGGCGGAGGAACTCAGAAATGTATTCCTCTACAGTCATACTCCCCTGCCTGAGGTTCTGGAATCTGTCCCGAAGCTCTGCTCGGGCGGTAGAGGGTATGTACATCTCCTGGAAGAGTCTAGACACAAAAACATGTCACGCCCCAGTCCCAAAATACGTAGGAGCAGGAATAAGTGACATGCCAGCTACGCATTCGACCAGACTCTGGTCTGACTCGAATACGTATAAGCTGTAATATAAAGGGCACTATCTAGATATTCCATAAATGTAAACCTCTATGTCTCAATCGATAATGTACAGAAGTATACAAGAAAGAGCTATATGTGCTAGAGTCGGCCGCCCAATAACACACTAACTCGAATAGACTCGAGATGAAATATGAGTCTATAAAAACTAGGCTACAACAACAGATGAATAATCAACGTACAATAACCATAATGCCGGTAGATAAGATGTGAGTACCTGGTATCATGCTCGCAAGACATACGAATCCAACAGCAACTCCAAATGCTCCGTAATCATCTATGCTGCAAAATTGGCAGGAAACCAGGTCCTCAGAGAGACATAACAAGGTACAGAAATACAACATGCCAAGTAAACAGAAAGTACAAGTGCACGGCAGGGTAAACTATCATAACCAAACAAGTGTGACACAGTTTAAAGACAATGTTCGACGCGTGGGCTGTCCATAGTAAAACCGTAGCTCCGGACACGAAAACACACGGCACGTACCGCAGCTCCGGACAAGAAGTCACACGGGTGGTAAAACTACTCTAGATACAGGATCACTACAGAAATAGTATATATATATAAGCGCGTGCAGAGTAGCCCAAACGTCTAGTAACTGTCTTCTCCTTCCCAAGCGGTCCACGATTGTGCGCTGAACCTGAACCTCTAGCTAACAGTCTCGACACACGGAAGATAACTCAACAGACGCGACCCTAAGGTCGTCCCAGTCTCTGGTTATGATATCAGTATCAAGATACAGGAATCTGGCACGATCACAGTATATGAGTGTGTCCTGGGGTGTCGATATACTCAGGTACGTACATCGAAGTGCTACTAAGCATCTAACAATTTTTCTAATACGTTATGACGAATGTCAGCACCCGGTTGTGATCCGGACGTGAAGTATCGAGCGTCAACATAAGTACGTGCACAATGTACATAAAGAACAACAAATATCTGTAATCTGAAATACAGGGTGGCAAGGTACACTTGTCTGTGTGCGGCTGCTGATGACGGGGTCCTGGTACAACGTCCGAGTCCGCAGGTCCCGCAGTACCTAGAGATGAGATACAAACCAAAAATCAATACTCTATTCCACATTAGACAGGGATGCGACATACATCTATACCCAAACTCAGTCTCAGCTACGACTAATAGGGATAAGACGCTAGGGGGTTGACCAAAGTTGACTCGGAGCAAGTTACATCTAATCAAACTAAATATCTGTACGATATCATCAATCCAAATCTCAAGCTTATTATGTTAATCACAAAGTTCAGAAGTTCAAGCCAGGATCAAATCCTCAAATTTCACTCTAGTATTCACAGTCATTACCATGTACATTACACATTATCCTTAAATAAAATAGTTATCCTCGAGTAACTGGTTATTAATAATTACTTAAACCCTTGGTTATAAATACTGTCAGTATCTACTCCTCCAATATATTCATTATTATTTCCCGGTCTCCAATCAATGACTATCGGTTTGATATTACACCCTTCTCACAATGTATGGTACACAATTACATATTTGTATTCCTCAATCGATTTTTGTCACTAGTTATCAAGTCCTCAAAATAATGAGCATCTTAATGACATCACCTCCCCTTTACCATAAATTACCTGCTCTTCAAGGATAATTAACTTACATGTAAAAACAACGTAATATACTCTAAATCTTGATGCATTCAACCTCAAACTCAACAAACCATATTTAAACCTTAAACCAATCTAAATTCATTCACTTCCATAATATTCATAATATCTTATTATAATTCAAATCCTCGACCTTCATGCGAATCATTGAAATCTATTTTAATTTATGCAACAAAAAACCCTAAACATACTAAACATCATTAACACAAACTCGAATCATTAAAATCTATATTCGCATCAATCATCATTAGACTTAACCAATATAAACCTTAATCACATAGTTCAAGTATTCCCCATACTAACCATATATATCCATATCATAGATACACCACCCTAACTAACATTCACATTTCTATGCATATAAATGAATCTTATTTAAAATGTTAATAAATTCTGGAATTAAAACAAGAGAGGGGAGATTCGACCTCGACGAGGTTGTCGACGCTGGAGCACGGCCGGTGGAGGGTGGCCGCAGTGGTGGTAGTAGTGTTGATGTTGGTGGAAGCTAAGGGTGGTGATGGTGATGCTGAAGTCGGACGGGAAGGAGCGTGGAAGTCGGACGGGGATGTACAGCCGGCGGGTCTGAAATCCGGACAGCGGGTCAGTTGGTGAACGGTGGTCTCGGCCGGATTGGATGGAGAGCGCGGCTCGAGCGGGGTCAGCCACTGCTCGGTCGACGTAGAGCAGCGGGGTCGGGCCGCTGATCTGGCCGGAGGGGGTCCGCCACTGCTCGGTCGACGGAGAGCAGCGGGGTCGGGCCGCTGATCTGACCGGAGGGGGTCCGCAACTGCTCGGTCGACGGAGAGCAGCGGGGTCGGGCCGCTGATCTGACCGGAGGGGCAGCTCGACGTCGGGGTATGGGTGACGACCAGCTCGCGAAGGGGGCTCGGCCGGAGCGTGGACAGCAGTGCGGTATGGTCCGACAGCAGCTCCGGTCGGGTCAAGGAACGGTCGGCTCGCGAGGCGCAGCATCTCGGCCGGAGCTAGTTGGTCGGCCGGCCGGATGGGGACTTCTCAGGAAGAAGGAAGGATGAGGTAGAAGAATGTAAGAAGAAGAAGAAAAAAATATGGGAAGAAGGTTACGTATGAAATGAGGAGGAGGGAGAAGAGAGAGAGGGGGTGGGGTTTTCTATGCATTGGGATTAGGGCCGGCTTGGGAGGAGTGAAGGTGGGTGATGTGTTGCTTTATAGGGGTGTGTGAAGGAGTTGGAGGGTTGTGATCAACCTATTCAAAATAGAAGGTTGTGATTTGTCATGAAGGGGAGTGGGTTTCTTCATGAAGGGGGGTGAGGTGGATGGTGAGAATAGGACCCTATTTTGGGACCTCTCCATAGTTCAAAGCCAATAGGGTGATGACACATAAATTCAATAATTGCAACTTATCCCCTTAAGTTCGAGAAATTGCATGGACACATAAAATAACACAAAAATTGAGGAGAAAAATATGTTTAGCAATTTTCATGGTGAGAGGGGGTTGTCGGTTAGGCACGGGTTTAATTAGAAAGGCATTGGGATTAGTTTAGGATTAAAAATAGGATTAGGCAAATTTTTATCCCCTATTTAAATAGAATTAAAGTGTCCCGCGCTTTTAAATTAAATGGGGGCATTTGGGGTCAAAATTTGGAAATGACGCAATGGTCAAAATTGGTGGGGGCTTGGAGTCAGTCTTGGACCCCATAGTTGGTCCGGCTCAACGGGTTAATTTGGTATCCCAAAATTTAGGGTAACGACACAGGTGTCCGACACGAAATTAAATATGGGTTACGATTTTTGGAATGTTGCGCAATTAATTTAGAGCACAATAAAACTGATTTTAAAGGACGGAAAAGTCCAATGCCTAAGTTGGCGGGTCAGGTCAGAAGTACAATAATTGAATGGAATTTATGGGCTGATATTGGGCTTCGAATAATCAAGCAATGATAGGGCGCGCCAAGGGTTTAAATTAAATGAATTAAAATACCTGGCAAACTTAACACCACTCTAAACCTTAACATCTGCTGCAAAATTCCAAATTTTTCCAAATCTAACCCGACTATCTACAGAATAAATCGAGGGGGTTTACATTCTTCCCAACTTAAAAAAATTTCGTCCCCGAAATTAAAAGTAAAGCACGATAATATCTAAAAGAATTTTTTTTAAAACAACTAGTAATCAAATTTCCGTACGTAAATTTGTACCTTGCTCCTTAAATAAGTACGGGAACCGCTGTCGAATGGAATCCTCGCGCTCCCAGGTAGACTCGCCTGGCGAATGATGCTCTACGCAACTCTGACCAGTCGAATAGTCTGCCCTCTCAAAGTCTTCTCCCTATGATCGAGGATCTCAACTGGCTGCTCTATGTAAGATAAACTGGGCCCGACTATAATCTCCGAATGTTCAAGCATATGGCTAGGATCTGTCACGTATCTCCTGAGCTGCGATACATGAAATACGTCATGTACTCCCTCTAATGATGGAGGTAATGCAAGACGGTAAGCCACTTCGCCAACTCGTTCTAAAATGTCAAAAGGTCCGATGTACCTCGGACTCAGCTTGCCTCTGCCTCCGAATCTGATGGTACCGCGGGTAGGCGATATCCTCAAAAATACATGGTCACCCTCCTTGAACTCCAATGGTCTGCAGTGCGCATCTGCCCAGTGTTTTTGTATGTCCTGTGCTGCACGCAGGTGGCTCTGAATCTGCTTGACCTTCTCTACTGTCTGTGTCACCAACTCTGGACCAAGTATCTGACGCCCTCCCACGTCACTCCAACAAACTGGCGACCTACATTTCCTGTCGTATAGTGCCTCATAAGGTGCCATCTGTATGCTGGCCTGGTAATTGTTATTGTAGGAGAATTCTACCAAGTGTAGGTGGTCC
This sequence comes from Iris macrosiphon, assembly GCA_036927795.1. Taxonomy (NCBI): domain Eukaryota; kingdom Viridiplantae; phylum Streptophyta; class Magnoliopsida; order Asparagales; family Iridaceae; genus Iris; species Iris macrosiphon. The sequence continues at coordinate 164,823,098 of JAYESA010000006.1, read as the reverse complement.
TCCCAAGATCCTCCAAAATCAATCATGCACGCTCTCAACATATCCTCTAATATCTGTATCGTGCGCTCTGACTGACCATCAGTCTGTGGATGATATGCAGTGCTGAATTTGAGACGAGTTCCTAGGCTCTTCTGCATACTCCGCAAAAAATGTGACGTTAATCTGGAATCACGATCCGATACGATGCTGACAGGCACTCCATGTAACCGTACTATCTGTCTCATATACATATCAGTTAGTATCTCTGTGGATTGCCCAACTCTGAAGGGCAAGAAATGTGCAGACTTGGTGAGTCTGTCTACGACAACCCAAACTGCATCCTTCCCGCTTGGGCTCTGCGGGAATCCTGTGACGAAGTCCATGGTAATGTGTTCCTACTTCCACTTGGAAATGGGAAGCAGCTGTAATAGTCCTGCAGTTCTCTGTTATTCAGCCTTGACTTGCTGACATACCAAGCATCTTGCCACGAATCTCGCAATCTCTCCTTTCATCCCATGTTACCAGTAATATTGCCCCAAATCTCGGTACATCTTCGTACCCCTGGGATGAATAGAATAATTGAGCTATGAGCCTCGGTCATCAACTCTTGGCGTAGCTTGCCACTCGGAACGTATAGGCGATCTCCACCCCTCAATGTTCCATTTTTATGAATCTTGAATCTCGTTTGCATGTCGGCCTCTGTCCTTCCTCGCAGTCGTCTAAATCTCATGTCTGTAGGCAATGCTACCTTGATCCTCTCAACCAAGGTAGACTGAACCTCAAGACTGGCCATCTGTCCATCCATGCCTGACAATACAATCTCAATCCCGAGTTCCTGAAAATCCTCTAACAACTGGCGATGAGTCGTAAGCTACATTCGCCTTGCCAGGATGGTACTGTGACTTGATTTCATAATCTGTCATCAATTCCAGCCAGTGTCTCTGTCCCATGTTGAGCTCCTTCTTTGTGTAGGCATACTTCATACCTTTGTGTTCTGAATGAATCTCAACACGCTCTCTATAAGGGTAGTGTCGTCGTAGCTTTAGTGCAATATCACTGCAGCTAGCTCTAGACTATGCATCGGATAGTCCTTCTCATGAACTCTCAGTTGTCCTGGTGCGTAGACTATCTATTCCATCTGAACATATCTCATATTTGCGGAGCTTGGCGTACTGCCTTTCTGTCTCAACATCTCCAATACGATCCTGAGATGTCTCTCATGCTCCTCCTGACTCTTGGAACATACCAATATGCCATCGATAATTATCACCACGAACTTATCTAAGTACTGGTGGAAAATACTGTTCATCAAACACATAAATACTGCTGGCGCGTTGGTTAAACCAAACGGCATGACTAAAAACTCATAGTGGCCATACATCGTCCGGAAATTCGTCTTATGAATGTCCTCTTTCCGTACTTAGATCTGATGATAGCTGGATCTGAGATCGATCTTCAAAATACATATGTGCCACTTAGCTGATTAAAATAAATCTTCAATGCGCGACAAGGGTACTTGTTCTTTATCGCTACGATATTTAATGCTCTGTAATCATTATGCAACATACCGTCTCGTCCTTCTTTGGTACAATAAGAATGAGTGCTCCCCATGGAGATACACTAGCCCGTATAAAACCCTTTTCTAAGAGATCATCTACTTGGACCTTCAGCTCAACCAACTCCTTCGGTGCTAGTTTGTAAATGGGAGAAGTAACTGGCTCGGCTCCTAGAGTCAACTCTATGGTGAACTCAATCTCTCTGTCAGGTGGCAGTCCTGGGAGATCCTCCAGAAATACATCCTCAAACTCTGCTATGAAGTGAGGGTACATCGGTTCACCTTCTACAATGTGTGTCTCTAAGGTAGATGGGCACCATGTTCCCGGGCTCCCTGAAGTAACTCAAACTCAGGGCAATCGGGTGGTCATAAATAATGTAATCACGTCGACAATCTCGCGTCGTGAGGTATTGGCTCAACCAATCCATGTCTAGGATAAGGTCATAGTGTAGACTAAACCTCAAAATAATTTCTCCCGTTCTGTTTCCAACATCAATCCTCAAAAGATAATTTTTCCTCGCCTAATGTATAATTCTCTTCTCCTCTAAGTTTTCCCTAAAATTCTATCACTCAAATTCCTTCTTTTCGTTATTTATCTCTCCAAGTCACATAGTGCGATTATAATAATGATGTCACCCAAGCACATACTAAAATTTCTGGTATTAGATCATCATCTTCCAAGTGAGAGCTTGAAATTTTATCTCCTCTAGTCCATAATATCATTCCTGGTATTGCTATCATATACAACCACTAGTTTCCATCATCAGGCTATGCATTCCTATAAATCGTTCTAGGTCATGATCAACAATCCTTCTAGCTCTCAGTACTCTTAAGATCACTGTTACCTCAAGCACGGGTAGGGTACTACTGGGTCCAACTCTCTTGCCAACCTTCTACACTAGTTCTAGAAGCCAAGGAACCCATCAATCTATCCTGATAAGGTAACAATCTTCTCAGAGAAAGGTATACGAATTTTGTCTTTTGCTGTCTGGTCTTCGATCTTCTTCTGGAGGAAAATCATCAGTCATAAGCATTCGTCTCCCCTAACAATAGGGGACGAGAAACAAGGATAGAGATATTGACGAAAATTTAACGAATGCAAAGTGGAAGTCCAAGGGCGATAATCTCATACAAAGAGTTTTAAAATCGATTATGGATTGAGGTCCTATTCAAAAATCATAACATATATTCCTAATTTGCAGGCTCGCTTTGCACAGTCAGGAGACCAAGACGATTTAAATCGGACCTGCATGGGCCACCACAAAAATATGTCACGCCCTAGTCCCAAAATACGTAGGACCAGGAATACGTGACACGCCAGCTACGCATTTGACCAGACTCTGGTCTGACTCGAATACGTATAAGCTGTAATATAAATGACACTATCTAGATATTCCATAAATGTAAACTTCTATGTCTCAATCCATAATGTACAGAAGTATACAAGAAAGAGCTATATGTGCTAGAGTCGACCGTCCAATAACACACTAACTCGAATAGACTCGAGATGAAGTATGAGTCTATAAAAACTAGGCTATAACAGCAGATGAATAATTAACGTAAAATAACCATAATGCCGGTAGATAAGATGTGAGTACCTGGTATCATGCTCGCAAGACATGCGAATCCAACAGCAACTCCAAATGCTCCGTAATCATCTATGCTACAAAACTGGCAGGGAACCAGGTCCTCAGAGGGACGTAACAAGGTACAGAAATACAACATGCCAAGTAAACAGAAAGTACAAGTGCACGGCAGGGTACTCTATCATAACTAAACAAGTGTGACATAGTTTAAAGACAATGTTCGACGCGTGGGCTGTCCAAAGTAAAACCGTAGCTCCGGACACGAAAACACACGGCACGTACCGCAGCTCCGGGCAAGGAGTCACACGGGTGGTACAACTACTCTAGATATAGGATTACTACAGAAATAGTATATATATATATATATATATATATATATATATATATATAAGCGCGTGCAGAGTAGCCCAAACGTCTAGTAACTGTCTTCCCCTTCCCAAGCGGTCCACGATTGTGCGCTGAACCTGAACCTCTATCTAACAGTCTCGACACACGGAAGATAACTCAACAGACACGACCCTAAGGTCATCCCAGTCTCTGGTCATGATGTCAGTATCAGGATACAGGAATCTGGCACGATCACAGTGTATGAGTGTGTCCTGGGGTGTCGATATACTCAGGTATGTACATCAAAGTGCTACTAAGCATCTAACAATTTTTCTAATACGTTATTACGAATGTCAGCACCCGGTTGTGATCCGGACGTAAAGTATTAAGCGTCAACATAAGTACGTGCATAATGTACATAAAGAATAATAAATATCTGTAATCTGAAATACAGGGTGGCAAGGTACACTTGCCTGCGTGCGGTTGCTGATGACGGGGTCTCAGTACAACGTCCGAGTCCGCAGGTCCTGCAGTACCTAGAGATGAGATACAAACCAAAAATCAATACTCTATTCCACGACAGACAGGGACGTGACACACATCTATACCCAAACTCAGTCTCACCTATGACTCATAGGGACAAGACGCTAGGGGGTTGACCAAAGTTGACTAGGAGCAAGTTATATCTAATCAAATTAAATATCTGTACAATATCATCAATCCAAACCTCAAGCTTACTATGTTCATCACAAAGTTAAGTAGTTCAAGCCAGGATCAAATCATCAAATTTCAGTCTAGTCTTCACAGTCATTACCATGTATATTACACATTATCCTTAAATAAAATAATTATCCTCGAGTAACTGGTTATTAATAATTACTTAAACCCTCGGTTATAAACACCGTCAGTATCTACTCCTCCAATATATTCATTATTATTTCTCGGTCTCCAATCAATGACTATCGGTTTGATATTACACCCTTCTCACAATGTATGGTACACAATTATATATTCGTATTTCTCAATCGATTTTCGTCACTAGTTATCAAGTTCTCAAAATAATGAGCATCTTAATGACATCACCTCCCCCTTTACCATAAATTACCTGCTCTTCAAGGATAATTAACTTACATGTAAAAACAACGTAATATACTCTAAATCTTGATGCATTCAACCTCAAACTCAATAAACCATATTTAAACCTTAAACCAATCTAAATTCATTCACTTCCATAATATTCATAATATCTTATTAAAATTCAAATCCTCGACCTTTATGCGAATCATTGAAATCTATTTTAATTTATGCAACCAAAAACCCTAAAACATACTAAACATCATTAACACAAACTCGAATCATTAAAATCCATATTCGTATCAATCATCATTAGACTTAACCAATATAAACCTTAATCACATAGTTCAAGTATTCCCTACACTAACCATATATATCCATATCATAGATACACCACCCTAACTAACATTCACATTTCTATGCATATAAATGAATCTTATTTAAAATGTTAATCAATTCTGGAATTAAAACAAGAGAGGGGAGATTCGACCTTGACGAGGTTGTCGACGCCGGAGCACAGCCGGTGGAGGGTGGCCGCGGTGGTGGTAGTAGTGTTGATGTTGGTGGAAGCTAAGGGTGGTGATGGTGATGCTGAAGTCGGACGGGAAGGAGCGGGGAAGTCGGATGGGGATGTACAGCCGGTTCCATGGATAAGGAACCGAGATACGTGGCAATGGCCAGCAGTGTACTTCGGCGGGCTTTCCAATCTAATGGGCCCGTCGGAGTACACTTAAGTTGTGAAGTACAATGAATAACCCAACACATAACACAAGTATACTCAATCTAAATCTCATCCACAGGCAGCAATATAAGAGCACAATAGAAGTAAATACAACGACTAATGTGCAGGAAGAAAAATATCCAAATAAGTATCAAGTACAAATTCTAGAGTAGTCACACGGGGACAAACCCACTAGTACAAATATACTAGAATGAAAGTAAGCAATAAGATAACTTGGGATGGCAGCAGGTAACTAGGTAATGATACCGTCCCAAGGAAAGAGTCACTACCAGCGATCAGGCGAAGTCCTCAGGAATGGCCTCGTCCTCGGCAGTGAGTACAGCTGCTGGATAGGTGCCCGGTCCGTACTCCTCCGGGTAATCCTCGTAGCCTACACCTGGAAGGGAACCAGGTCCTCAGAGGGACGTAACAAGGTACAAAAATACAACAATGCCAAGTAAACAGAAAGTATAAGTGCAACAACAGGGTAATCTAGTATAACCAAACAAGTGTGACACAGTTAAAGACAATGTTCGACGCGTGGGCCGTCCAAAATAAAACCGTAGCTCCGGACACGGAAACACACGGCACGTACCGCAGCTCCGGGCAAAGAGTCACACGGGTGAAACAGCTACACTAGATACAGGTATCACTACAAAATACAACATATATATATGCGCGTGCAGAGTAGCCCAAACGTCTAGTAACTGTCTTCCCCTTCCCAAGCGGTCAAGGATTGTGCGTTGAACCTGAACCACTAGCTAAAGTCTCGACACACAGAATTAACTCAACAGACGCGACCCTAAGGTCGTCCCAGTCTCTCGTCATGATGTCAATATCAGGAAACAGGAATCTAGCACGATCACAGTGTATGAGTGTGTCCTGGGGTATCGATGTACTCAGGTACGTGCATCGAGGTGCTGTAAAGCATCTAGCAACTACTCTAAGACGTTACGTCGAATGTCAACACCTGGTTGTGAATCGGACACGGAGTATCGAACGTCAACATAAATACGCGTACGAGTACATAAAGAACAACAATATCTGTAAACTGAAATAGAGGGTGGCAAGGTACACTTGCCTGCGTGCGGCTGCTGATGACGGGGATCTGGTACCGCGTCCAAGTCCTCAGGTCCCGCAATACCTAGAGATGAATTCCAGAATCAATAATCTACTTTACAATAGACAGATGTGCTACACACATCTACACCTAAACTCAGCCTCAGCTACGACTCACAGGGACAAGTCACTAGGGGGTTGACTACAGTTGACTATCGGTACGATGGTCAAATCAGTTAATCATTAGTACCATATCATCAAGACATCCTCAAACACAGTTTATGAGTTTAATTCTTTTGTTTAAAAATATCGTTGTTACCAATCACTAGGTGCCTCCCTAAGTTAAACACCTTAAATTTCTAGTTCTAAATTACCGATCTCACTAGTCCTCAATCAGTCATTCACCTACTATCCTTACTAATCATACATTTAAATCGAGCATTTACACTACACCTAAACCCTTCCTCAATTAATTCTCATTAAATAAGTCAGCATTTACCACCACGAAATATATCTCGATCCTTCATTTGACGATAAAAATCTAAATCTCCTTATGCCGATGTCTAAAATAAATTGATTTAATTTGTGTTGATGACAAACCCTAACTTATATTCATCCTGTCAATAGACACCTCCACAACATCAAAGTGTATATACTCATTGTAATAATCCTAAGTTTTTTCCATGCATTTATAAATCCTACTCTCCAAGTCCAGCCTCTTAAACCCTAGTCATCCAATAATAACTACACAACACTATAACAACACCACACTATGCTAACACATACTCTAGCAATAAACACTACATATAATATAAATGTAAAGAGAGGGTGAGGAGTATACCCAACGTGGCTGGAGCGAGGAGGTGCTGGCCGGACAATGGGGTATGGCCGGTGGTGGTGGTGGAGACGAAGGCGTAAGCTGGTGGAAGATCTGCGTCCGGCGGCGGGGATGCACGGCCCCGGGAAGAGCGGCCGGTCGGGCAGGGTACTGCGCCGGCGGGACAGCAGTGCAGTTCGACGGCGGGTCGGGGTGCTTGCACAGCGGGGGAAGAGTCCACAGCGCCGGAGGGCTGGCAGTACAGTCCGGCGGCGGGTCGGGGTGCTGAAGTCGGCCGGAAGTAGGCTGGGGTCGGTCGGTTGGTTGGTGCTCTTCAAGAGGAAGAAGAGACTAAGGGAGAAGGAGAAGAGAAATATAATGGAGGGAGGAGGAAGAAGAAGTTTGCATAGGAAATTAATGAAGGAGTGAGGAAAGAGAGAGGGGAGTTTCCTTAGGATTAGGGCCGGTGGGAATGTGTTGAGGGTGGGATGAGGTGTTACTTTATAGGGGTGTGTGAAGGAGATGGAGGGTTGTGATCAATCTATTCAAAATGGAAGGTTATAATTTGTCATGAAGGGGGAGTGGGTTTCTTCATGAAGGGGGGTGAGTGGATGGTGAGAATAGGACCCTATTTTGGGACCTCTCCATAGTTCAAAGCCAATAGGGTGATGACACATAAATTCAATAATTGCAACTTAGTCCCTTAAATTCGAGAAATTGCATGAACGTATAAAATAACACAAAAATTATGGAGAAAAATATATTTAGCAATTTTTATGGTGAGAGGGTGTTGTGCGTTAGGCACGGGTTTAATTAGAAAGGCATTGGGATTAATTTAGGATTAAAAATAGGATTTATAAAGTTGATATCCCCGATTTAAATAGAAATAAAGTGTCCCGCGAATTTAAATTAGTTGGGGCACTTGGGGTCAAAATCCGGAAATGACGCAAAGGTCAAGAATGGTGGGGGCTTGGAGTCAGTCTTGGACCCTTTAGTTGGTCCGGCTCAACGGGTTAAGTTGGTATCTCAAAATATAGGGTAACGACACAGGTGTCCGATACGTAATTAAATATGGATTAGGGTTTTCGGAATATTGCGCAATTAATTTAGAGCACACAAAAACTGATTTTAATTGACAGAAAAGTCCAGTGCCTAATTTGGCGAGTCAAGTCAGAAGTACAATAATTGAACGGAATTTATGGGCTGATATTGGGCTCCGAATAATCAAACCATGATAGGGCGCGCCAAGGATTTTAATTAATTGAATTAAAAAACTAGATAAACTTATCTCTACTATAAACCTCATCCTCTACTACCAAAAACCAAAATTTTCCCAATCCACTCTAACTATCTGCAGAATAAATCGAGGGAGTTTACATTCTTCCCTACTTAGAAAAATTTTGTCCCCGAAATTAAAAGTAAAGAACGATAATATCCAACAGAATTCTAAAACAATCTAGTAATTAAATATCGTACGTAAATTTGTACCTTGCTCCTCAAACAAGTATGGGAATCGCTGCCGACTAGAATCCTCGCGCTCCCAAGTAGACTCGCCTGGTGAATGGTGCTTCCATGCCACTCTGACCAGTCGAATCGTCTGCCCTCTCAAAGTCTTCTCGCTGCGATCGAGGATCTCAACTAGCTGCTCTACGTAAGACAGACTAGGCCCGACTGTAATCTCCGAATGATCAAGCACGTGGCTAGGGTCTACGACATATCTCCTCAGCTGCGATACGTGAAATACGTCATGTACTCCCTCTAATGATGGAGGTAATGCAAGACGGTAAGCCACTTCGCCAACTCGTTCCAAAATGTCAAAAGGTCCGATGTACCTCGGACTCAGCTTGCCTCTGCCTCCGAATCTGATGGTACCGTGGGTGGGCGATATCCTCAAAAATACGTGATCATCCTCCTTGAACTCCAATGGTCTGCGGTGCGCATCTGCCCAGTGTTTCTGTCTGTCCTGTGCTGCACGCAGGTGGCTCTGAATCTGCTTGACCTTCTCTACTGTCTGTGTCACCAACTCTGGACTAAGTATCTGACGCTCTCCTACGTCACTCCAATAAACTGGCGACCTATATTTCCTGCCGTACAATACCTCATAAGGTGCCATCTGTATGCTGGCCTAGTAACTGTTATTGTAGGAGAATTCCACCAAGTGTAGGTGGTCTTCCCAAGCCGAACCCTAGTTATCCCCTCCACCGCCGCCGCCTTTCTATAGATCCCTCGCCGCCCGTCTCTGCCTCAATCTCCGTCCCGATCCCCACGGCCATCACCTTTCCTCCTTTTTCCTTAGCCGACGACCATCTCCCCGCTCCACCCTTGCCTTCACCGCCTCCACAAATCTCCGCCTCGACCATCGACCACCCCAGCCCGCACGACCACCGCCCGCAGCACCGATGCGCTCCGCCCTCGATGACCCCGCACCCTCGTCTCCCTCTTCCTCCGCCTCAAGCACAGCCCCGATCATCACCATCCCCGTCGTCTCCGACCTCCACAGCCATCCTCGGTCGTCCCTCCACCACGACCAGACTCCACAGCCCCACACCGCCTTCCTCCTCCACCCTATCCACCCTCAGCCATGATTCCCCCTCGCCCCCGGTCCGCCTCCGGCCGCCCGAGCTCCTGCGCCGCCTCCCCGCACGCCGCCGCCTCCTGCCCTCGCCGCCTCCGTCGTCCCCTGCCTCCCTCCGGCCGCCAACAGCCGCCACAGCTCCAGCGAAGCCCCTAACCCTAACCCTAGAACTCAGACACGGCCAGGACACAGCTCGTGTCAAGGATTCACACGAACACGTGAAATTTAGATTCACGGAGCCCTATTCAGGTAGCGTTTCCTTTCTCCTCGTAATTTCGTTTTCCGTTCCGTCAGTTATGACGCATAGACTTTATGACCCCCTCGATGCCCGTGTAACCCGCTCGATGCGTCGCGTCCTGTGGTGATCGCAAACCGCGATCCAAAAACAGAAAAAATAATACCCCGTTTCATCCCAAAACTGAGTGCACCCCGCCAAACGGGACGACTTGGTCGCACGCGATCTTCACCGAAATGTGCGCGCCGTTGATACGGACGTGTGGGATTTTGCAGAAGTTGATTTGGATGTGCGTTCACACCGGAATCAACGCGTATCCGCCGACAACGCCCCGTATCTGCCTGTTCTGGAACACATTGTAACTTTGTGTACATACGTCGGATCAAGACAAAACTTATGCCATCGGACTCGTAGCAATACGCTGGTCCTGTGACTCAAGTTTGGTTCGATTCTGAGAACGTTGACAAAATCACGTATCGTGGGCCCCTCGGCTCCACTTGACGGGCGATTTTGTGATCGGCTCATCGGAATCCAATTCTGGAAGTTTCGTTGGGTTCGTATCATCGTTCTTGACTTTTTGACACTAAGTTTGACGAATTTGGAGACCTTTGACCCTGACACATTTTTCGGTGCAAAGTGGCCCACATGTGGACCCCGCTTTGACCCGAAAATATCATTTTTGCCCCTGTGTCCAAATTGGACTTAAGGACAGACGTTTCTAGCTATTTGATATTTTCTGAGACTGTTAGTAATGTTTATTTCAGCTTTTGGAGGAGTACCTGCAGGATCCACTGATACAGGGACAACTATTGGTATTCAAACCCCAGGCAAGTGTACCTTGCCAAAACTTACAGTCTTGTTATATATTTTCCTTGATTTATTTATATTATTGTGCATGCTTGACCTAGGACCGTGTAACTTACTTAGCGTCCGATTATTAGTCGGGTGCCAACCCGTACACGGAGTTGTGTAATGTCACCTAGAGATGGACATTCGTGACCCTTTACATTCTCGTTCTTGTCTTATCAAGTACAACATAACCCAGGACACTTGACACTATACATGAGATAGAATCTTCCTGAGATATTCGTGGTGATTCTGTATAGGATACAGGTTTTATGACATAGACATTATACTCATAGACATTATATGACTTGTTGCATTAGTTATGAGCTTGCATGTGATGGACATGAGACGTGTGATTACATTGGGTGGAGAGAGATTTACCATACAAAAGGCTGATTATATTATATATATTGTCATCTGGAAGTGTCTTAGTTTCTGATACAGAGCTATGGCACAAGTTCTGGCCCTTCGAGAGAATGCTGCTATGGGTTTCTTCGACACTGATCCTGTAGTAGTCTCAGCCCGAGTATGACTAAAACTTTCACTTGCATATCACTTAGCTGGTTATATAGTTTACCCTATTATTTCATTTATTGCTGTACTGCATTTATTTTGGCTTGTATTATCTGTACCTTATTATGTCCCCTGAGGACCTGGATCCGGACTATGTCCCCAGGACTAGCAGACGAGATCGACCCCGAGTTACACGGGACAGAAGCATTAGCAGGAGCAGAAGCAGGAGCAGGCACTGGAGCAGTACCAGATCCAGTAGACGAGTGATCACCGAGGGTATCTTCTGGGTATAGGCTTTACCCATACTCAGTATTTGCTGTGGTTATCTTTATTCTTGTATCTTGACAGATGTATCAGACTCATTATCGGGTTATTTCCCCGAGTTTATGTTATATTGATATTGATCTTGCTTTATGATTCTGATATTGTTGTATTCATTTCTGTGGATGAGATTAGTATATCTAAACCCTTATTGTTATATTATAGCTTAAGTACACCCCGATTGATCCATTAAATTGGGTTTGTCCATCGGTGTGTGCTGCTGGCCATTGTCACGTGTCTAGTCCCTCGATATTTTATGACTGGGCGTGACATGGTTTTTGTGGTGGCCCATGCAAGTCAACGACTAAATTATTCGGTTTTAACTTAGGGACCGAGCAACCCTGCGATAAGAATATGATAAGTTTTTGAATCTCATCCACTTGCTTGAATCGTTTCTGACCTCTATATCGGATTTGAATTAATTTCTTGACTTGCATCCTGCCTTGATTCCTGTGCACCTCTTATTATTTATTTTGGTTGTTAATCTAAAATTTTTACTATGTGATTGGTAATTAGAACTTGACATTTTAAGTTATTATTGTAGATTATGACCTAATGATTACCCCTTAGCTTAAGTCACGTAATTAGTACCCCCACCTCGATACAAGTTAGATCCCTTCCCCTTGACGGCTAGTGACTCTTCTATCCTCACTATCGATACTTGTTCTATAAGTACTAAGACTAAGGCTTAAGATGACCATGACCTATGTAATATAGGAGGATACCCTAATAGGTACCAAGACCCCTTCTCGTAGACTTTAACAAGAGTTTCCACAGTATCCTTAAGACGATTTCAGTATTAGTTTATTATTTTAAGTTGGGTAGTATGCCTCACAACATAGTACCACCTAGCCCTATTGACCCATTGATGAAGTGAACTAGGATAACACAACTTTAGACTTGCATAAGAAGATAGTGTTTATTCAGACTGTAGAATTTAGAGGTCCTTGCCCCTATTTGGTCGACTAGCAACTTAGACGAGGAGGTTGTATGATAACTATAGAGATTGTAAAGTCTTTTATTATTATTGCTTATTTTGTTTTTGTCTTTGTGAGCTTGAATTAATTTGTACCTCCTTTCATCATCATCTAGCGTACTTATAATTGTTGTACTACCTTGACTTATGCTGTTATTATAGCCTAGTTTTGTAAGCTTATTCTTTTATCGAGCTTGTTCATGATACATGTATTAGTTGATGCATACATTAATATATTTCATAATCAATGTATTAAGGTCTAGCTAACCTTAGTGCGCTTGGTTCGCCCTTCGCAATACTACTTTACGTGGGTTGAGATATATAGTGATTAGTAGACGAATACACTTGCCCTGGACATGTCTGACATATCGTATCGGTTACATAACTGTACTAATACGAGCATGCGAACGAAGAATTACCAGAATAGGATTTCAATCCACAACTGCTTGACAATTCCCATTTGAATTCTTTAAACGTCTTGACCCCGATACTTCTATTATATTACCTCACCCTTGAACTATTTATTATTGATCTCCGTCTTCCCTTATTTTGGAAAGACGAAACCTCGTGCTTGGTATAAGTTTGATATATAGACAGTACAAGATATACCTGTAAACCCCCTGATTTTTTTTAAAATTTTCAAAACTGGATTTTTCACAATTTTCTGGAATTTTCTGGGAATTTTTTGTAAATTAAAAACAGGGTTTTTTTATTAAATGATTTTTTAAATGATAATAAATGATATTAAAATATTATGAAAATAATATTTTTGGATGTAAAATGAAAAACTGGACTTAGGACAATTTTTCTGGAATTTATTGGGCCTCAGACCTATTTTAAATGCCTAAAAAGTATTTATTTAATTATTTAATTATTTATTAATTAATTACTGATTTTATTATATATATATATTATTATTATTATTATTAAATAAACCCACCGGCACGGCCCAATCCCTCAGCGGCCCAACCCGGCCCAGCCCCCTAGCGGGTCGGATCGGATCCGCCAGACCCGACCCGAGACCCGCTAGCCCGTTTCCCCCCGGTCACCCGCACGATCCGGTCGCCCCCGCTTTTCCCGCCGCCTCCGCCGCCTGCGCCGCCCCGTCCGGCACCGCGCCGCTCGCCCGCGCCCACGACCACCCCTCGCCCCGCCTCTCTCGGCCCCGACCTCCTCCGGCCACCCTATATAAACCCCCCCGTTTCCCTCTCTCGGCCTCACCGCCACCGCCACTACGCCGCCAACGCCGCCTCGCCGACGACGTGCCGCCCGCCGCAGCTCCCTCCTCCGCCTCCCCCATCTCTGGCGGCTTCCCCCACCGCGGCGCCGAGCAGCTGCAGACAGCAGCCGCAGCAACAGCAGCTCCCCGCTGCCCAGCCGCCGCTCGCCGCCGTCGACGCAGCCAGCGCCGCCGCGAGCCGGCCGCCGCCTCGCCGCGTGCCCCGGGTCCCCTCTGCCTCAGCCTGGCCGTCCCCGCCGCCGGCCGACTCCCCAAGCCCTAACCCTAACCCTAGATTCGATTCCCTGTGTCCGACACGAGTCGGACACGTGTCGGATACTAATCGACCCTGGTTTTCGGGTTCCCTTCAGGTGCGTGTATCTTTTCGCTCGTAGCTCCGTTTTCGATTCCGCAAATTGCGTTGCGAAGCCTGTATGACCCTCTCGGTGTCCGGACAAACTGTTCGGGACATCGCGTCCTGTGGTGATCGCACACCGCGATCCAAAAACAGGAAAAAACCAGACCCTGTTTCACCCCGGAACTGAGTACGTCCCGCCAAACGGGACGACTTGGTCGCGTGCGGTCTTCACGGATACGTGCGCGTCATCGATACGGACGTGTGGGATTTCGCAGAAGTCGATTCGGGTGTGCGTGCACACCGGGGTCAACGCGTATCCGCGGACATCGCCCCGTATCCGTACTTTTTGGAACGTGCCCTAACTTTGTGTACACACGTCGGATCGAGACGAAACTTATGCCATCGGACTCGTAGCAATACGCTGGTCCTATGGGTCAAGTTTGGTTCGATTCTGAGAACGTTGACAAAATCGCGTGTCGTGGGCCCCACAAGCCCCGCTCGACGGGCGATTTTGTGTTCGGCTCATCAAAATTCAATTCTAAAAGTTCCGTTGGGTTCGTATCAGCGTTTTTGACCTGTTGACACTGAGTTTGGTGAATTTGGAGACCATTGACCCTGACGTATTTTTCGGTGCAAAGCGGGGCCCGCATGTGAACCCCGTTTTGACCCGAAACTGTCGTTTCTGCCCTTGTCTCCAAAATTGGACTCAAGGACAGGCGTTTCTAGCTGATTGATATTTTCTGGATCTGATGGTGATGTTTGTTTCAGCAACCGGAGTACCGCCTGCAATTCCTGTCGAAGTCAGAACTGCAAACATAGCCGGAACCACAGGCAAGTGTACCTTGCCAAAACTTACAGCTTTGCTACCTATTTCCTGGACTTAGTTAGACATCAGTGGGCAAGTAAAACTTGCCAATTCTCAGATATTTCTGGTTATAGTATTTTACTTGATTTCTTGTATATTCATATGTAACTTGTTTAACTGCTCAACCCAGGACACCGGACACTATTCATGTGACGGAATTGCCTGAGATATACCTGGTGATTCCGTATAGGATACATTTTCATGTCATTTCCAGTTTACATGCTTAGATTCTAGCCTGACTCATTGCATTAGTTCAAACTTGCGTGACTTGTACCTGATATTTTCTGGAACTGTGACGTGAGATTACATGGGGTGGGAAGAGTATTATCATATCAAGGCTGAATATAATATAATATAAATACTTTTATCTGGCGGTGCCTTAGACTCTGATACAGAGCTTTGGTTCCTTACTGGCTCTTCGAGAAAATACTGCTATGGTTTCTTCAACACTGATCCTGTAGTAGTCAGCCTGAGTATGACTAAAACTCTCACTTGCATATCACTAGCTGGTTTACATATTTACCCTGCTGTTTCATTATTGCTGCACTGCATATATTTTGGCTTGTATTTTCTGTACCTTGTTATGTCCCCTGAGGACCTGGAATAGACTATGTCCCCAGGTATAGCCGAGGAGAACTACCCCGAGGTGTACGGTACAGGAGCACTCCTTGGAGCAGAACCCGGAACCGAGGACGAGATAGTTGCAGAAGACTTCTCCTAAGCACCGGCTTCATATACACAGTATTTCCATTTCAGTATTTTATTTCCTGTCTTTCTTCTTAAATGTAACAGAATAATTCTCGGATTTGTTTCCCGAGATAACCTTATTTAATATTGCGTATTTATTTCCATTGCAATATTTCTGGCATTAATCTGTGTTTATTCTGTGGATGAGATTAGAAATACCTGAGACTTGTAACATAGTACTGCTAGACTACAGCTTAAGCATGCCCTGATGGATCCATTAAATTGGGTTGTCCATCGGTGCGTGCTGCTGGCCATTGCTCACGTGCTCAGTCCCTCGTCATTTTGGGACTGGGGCGTGATAATACCCCACAGGCCGGTCCCATTGTTTGATGACCCTTTTATAAATGATTAAGGGAATACCATAGGTGATATGTTTGGTGTTAAAGACTTGAGAATTCAATAACATGATTCAATAATTTGGGGGCATAGCTTTCTTAGATGTATAGCCTTAGATGATAGATGGGTAAATTCTAAGTTGGGTAGAGACCGCAATGTTCACTTGAGAGAATTCTTTAGACCCTACCCTATTTTAATTTCGAGAACAAAATTTTTATAAGTTGGGTAGATTGTAAACACCCTAATTTTTTAGAATATTTTAATATAATTTTTCCCAATTTTTTCGGTAATTTTCTGGAATTAAAACTAAGGAATTTGTGATTAAAAGATTTTTATATGCTCTTAATTGGTGTTAAAATATTATAGAAATAATATTTTATGGTGTAAAATAGAAAACCGGACATAGGGTAATTTTTTGCGAATTTATTGGACTCCGGAATCATTTTTAAAGCCCTAAAACCCAACTAGAACTAAACCGATTTAAACCTGACTGAACCCGGTTCACTTGAACCAAAATAAATCGAACCAAACCGCTAAACTGAACCGAACCAACCCAGCGTAATGGGTCGGGTCAGGTCGGGTCGGATCCGAATCGAACCCGACCCGAAACCCAAACCGAACCCTAACCGAATTCCTTACCAGAATTACTGTTCATCCTATAAATCATCGAAGTTTGTGCCTAGCCGCAACCCTAGTTATACCCTCCGCCGTCGCCTTTCTGTAGATCCCTCGCCGCCCGTCTCCGCCTCAATCTCCGTCCCGATCCCCACGGCCATCACCTTCCCTCATTCTCCCTCAGCCGACGACCATCTCCCTACTCCACCCTTGCCTTCACCGCCTCCACAAATCTTCGCCTCGACCATCGACCACCCCAGCCCGCATGACCACCGCCCGCAGCACCGATCCACTCCTCCCTTGACGACCCCGCACCCTCGTCTCCCTCTTCTTTCGCCTCAAGCACAGCCCCGATCATCACCATCCCCGTCGTCTCCGACCTCCACAGCCATCCTCGGCCGTCCCTCCGCCACGACCAGACTCTACAGCCCCACACCGCTTTCCTCCTCCACCCTATCCACCCTCGGCCACGATTCCCCCTCGCCCCCGGTCTGCCTCCGGCCGCTCGAGCTCCTGTGTTGCCTCTCCGCGTGCCGCCGCCTCCGGCCCTAGCCGCCTCCGTCGTCCCCTGCCTCCCTTCGGCCGCCAGCAGCCGTCGCAGCTCCGGCGAAGCCCCTAACCCTAACCCTAGAACTCGGACACGGCCAGGACACAGCTCGTGTCAAGGATTCACACGGACACGTAAAATTCAGATTCACGGAGCCCTGTTCAGGTAGCGTTTCCTTTCTCCTCGTAATTCCGTTTTCCGTTCCGTCAGTTGGTATTCAAACCCCAGACAAGTGTACCTTGCCAAAACTTGCAGTTTTGTTACATATTTTTCTTGATTCATTTATATTGTTGTGCATGCTTGACCTAGGACCGTGTGACTTATTTAGCGTCCGATTATTAGTCGGGTTCCAACCCGTACACGGAGTTGTGTAACGTCACCTAGAGATGGACATTCGTGACCCTTTACATTCTCGTACTTGTCTTATCAAGTATAACATAACCCAGGACACTTGACACTATATATGAGACAGAATCTTCCTGAGATATTCGTGGTGATTCTGTATAGGATACATGTTTTATGACATAGACATTATACTCATAGACATTATATGACTTGTTGCATTAGTTATGATCTTGCGTGTCACGGACATGAGACGTGTGACTACATTGGGTGGGGAGAGATTTACCATACAAAAGGCTAATTATATTATATATATTGTCATCTGGAAGTGTCTTAGTTTCTGATACAGAGCTATGGCACAAGTTCTGGCCCTTCGAGAGAATGCTGCTATGGGTTTCTTCGACACTGATCCTGTAATAGTCTCAGCCCGAGTATGACTAAAACTCTCACTTGCATATCACTTAGCTGGTTATATAGTTTACCCTATTATTTTATTTATTGCTGCACTACATTTATTTTGGCTTGTATTATCTGTACCTTGTTATGTCCCCTGGGGACCTGGATCCGGACTATGGCCCCAGGACTAGCAGACGAGATCGACCCCGAGTTACACGGGACAAGAGCATTAGCAGGAGCAGAAGCAGGAGCAGGCACTGGAGCAGTACCAGATCCAGTAGACGAGTGATCACCGAGGGTATCTTCTGGGTATAGGCTTTACCCATACTCAGTATTTGCTGTGGTTATCTTTATTCTTGTATCTTGATAGATGTATCAGACTCATTATCAGGTTATTTCCCCGAGTTTATGTTATATTAAGATTGATCTTGCTTTATGATTCTGATATTGTTGTATTCATTTTTGTGGATGAGATTAGTATATCTAGACCCTTATTGTTGTATTACAGCTTAAGTACGCCCCGATGGATCCATTAAATTAGGTTTTTCTATCGGTGTGTGCTGCTGGCCATTGCCACGTGTCTAGTCCCTCGATATTTTGGGACTGGGCGTGACACTTAGTCATTAGTATTCTTATTCATTATCATATTGTTTATTCTTGTATTTACTTCTAGTATTTATTTATTATATATCTCTCTTGTATCTATTATTGCATTTTGTATATTCACATCTATTTACTATTATATAGTTTATATCATTGATTAGAACTGCTGTTAGAGATGTACTCTGTTCCTTTTCTGACTGGATATATTTTTCTTAAATGACACCTAGGAGTGGTACCCTACAAATTATGGGCCTCAGAATGTTGTGGGCTTAGAGTCAGAGATCCTGGCTCAGGAGGGACTCATCCCGACCGAGACAGATGACCCGTGACTTGTAGCTTATTAGTATTCTTTTGTACTGGATTTGTCTCCAGCTTATTGTTTAGTTTTTTCAGGCTCATTGATGTTATTATTTGACTCATGAGTATATTGTGACTATTCTATTCTTTTATCATATTCGTACTCATTTCTATCTTAGATCTGTGATTGAGTATATTGATAATATTGGTGGCTCATTATTTTGTTAGATAGATTATCCAAACAGCATTCTACTGCCGATTTTGTGGCGTAGGCTGGGCGTTGTTCTTGACTTGTACCTTTACACCGGGTGCGGGTCGTGGCAGGAAGATCATGCGGGGCTACTTTGATGGCCCTTATATCAATTAGTGACATCACGCTCGATCGACGATTCGTTTGGTTAGAAAAGTTTGGGGTATGTATATAAATCTTATTTATAATAATATATAATTATTTTGATTACAATGATACAAAATATTTTTCTAATTTGCAAAGGTTGTACTGGTGGCCGGATCATAGGGATATTGATATCCGAAAGTGCTACAAGACTGTCGCCAGCAAAAGGTTGAGAGATATAATTAATGACCTGAAGGCACTGGCATTACTTGGACTGGATCATCGTAAGGAGTGGCTGAAGGCGGAGTATTGGGAGCAGATGAAGAAGAAGAAGGACACCCCAGCCTATAAGCCCATGTGCGAGAAGGCGAGGGCTGCCCGTGCTAAGGGTGGTCTCCATACTGGTGTATCTATTCCGACCGTTGAGCATTTTCGACGTATAGTTAGTATTAATTTTTTTCGCTAGATCGATTTTTTGTAATGCTAACTTTTTTGTTTTTTTATTAATTTATTAATTTTTACAGTGCGACGAAGCCGTCAGAGCTAGGGAAGACCCCAAGACCGTCGACTTCCCAGTAATTTTTCAGCGGACCCACAAAAGAAAGAAGGATGGGAAGCTCGTAGATGAGCGGGCCGCCAAAGTATATGTAAGTTGTATTTATAAATTTTGTCAATTTAATTAGATTATTTTTATAATTTAATTAGATTCTAGGTTTCTAGGTCAAAATAGTCAAACTAGGTCAATTCTAGGTCAAATAGTCAAACTATGACATTTTCTAGTTTATAGGTTAATTTTTTTATCCATTCTAATGGTTTATGAAGTTATACTAGATTATATTAAGATTGTAAAATCATATAAAAGTTATCTATCACATGTAAATTAATCGACAAGGGTGATTACTATTTCATTCAATTTCAAAATACTAAGAATCAAATAGGTTTAGAGTTAAAGAATAGTCTGATACCAATTTCGGTTCTGATACTTTGAACCTTGATTAAATTATATAATATGATATCTAGTATCTAATATGATACTCTAACCAAAATCAAATATAACTCCAAAATTCTTAACTCTAAACCTATTTATATAAATAAATATATGAGACGTATGAGACGTTAGAGGGGGGCGCTTAGAGCAGTACGCTGATTGAGAGAAACGATCGGTGGTACATGCTGTCGGGAGAGGGAAATGCGGCAGCGTGTACGGTACCGGATCATTGGCATCCCAGTCGTCGGTTCTTTTCAGAGCTCCTCCTCCGACTACTCTAGCTCCACCAGTGCCCGGCTAAGACGTTCCTTCTGGTGCAATATCTCTGGAGAAGCTCACGACGACTGTGCATGAGCTACATGGGCTGGTCCGACAGTTGATAGACACTCGTGATGCTCCAGCACCTGCTCCTCCGATGGCTACTACGATGGTTCCAGCTCCTCCAACGACATCGATGGGTCCTCCAGCTAAAGTAATATTAATATATAGAAATGATTGAAAAAGAATTCCCGGAGTCCATTCTCCGGGAAGGTCCTTCGATGGCTCATGCCACTGCTCCATCTGCCGTTGCTCACGATGATCTACAGAATATCATCGCTATGGTTGTGGCGCCGTACAAGGCTAGCCGACAGCCGCCGCAGCCTCCGCCTCCGCCTCCACCGTCGACTTGATAGATTTTTGAGTTTGTGATTTTTTTTTGAGTTGGTTGTATTTTTTTGACTTGATTGTATTTTTTTGACTTTGTGGAATTGTATAACACCATCGTATTTTTGTACTTGAATTGTATAACACCACCTCTGCCTCCACCGTTGTATTTTTTGAGTTTGTGGTATGTTTTGTAAGCCCCCTGATTTTCAGGAATTATTAATTTGGACTTTTCACAATTTTCGGGAATTTTTCCGAGATTTTTCTGTAATTAAAACCTAGGATCTTGGTAATTAAATAAATTTTATTTGCTGTTAAATATATTAGAATATTATGAAAATAATATTTTTGGGTGTAAAATGAAAAGCTGAACTTAGGGTAATTTTTCTGGAATTTATTGGGCCCCAGACCTAATTTAAAACACCTAAAAACTATTTAATTAATTATTTATCTATTATTTTATTTAATTATTTATTAATTATCCAAACCCCGGCCCAAACCAACCCGAGCCGGCCCAACCGGCCCAGCCCAACCGCCCCCCCTAGCCTTCGGGTCGGGTCGGGTCGGTCAGACCCGCGAGCCCGACCCACGACCCGTTTCCCTGAACCCTCTCCGCACGAATCGGTCGGCCCCCGCTTCCGCCGGCCGCGCCTCCCGCCGCATCTGCCGGCCGGCCGCTCCGCGTCAGTCCCCACGACCCTCACCACGACCTTCCCTCCCCCGCCTCTCCCGCCGCCTAGCCCGGCCATCCCAGCCTCCTCCACACCTATATAAGCCCCCTCCCCTTCCTCCTCCGACCACCAGATCGACCTCCGCCCACCGCTGCGCCGCTGCCGCCCTAGCTTCACCGCGACCTCCGCCTGCCCTCCGCCCAGTCGACCACCGGCGCCACCCCCGCGAGGCCGCCGCCACAGCTTTCCCTTCCCTCCCCTCTCTTCTCCCAGCCGCCCGAGCCCCTCCGGCCACCGTCACCCGCTCCGCCCAGCTTCGTCCGGCGCCGGCGATTCCCCCTCGACAGCCTCCTCCGCTGCCCGGCCTTCCTCCGGCCAGCTCCGCCGCCGCCGACCCATCAGAAACCCTAAACCTAGTTTGGACAAGGCTGGACACAGGACACGTGTCGGACACGACACGGACACGAGAAACGCTGTTTTTCGGATCCTGTTCAGGTACGCGTATCTCCCTGCTCGTTTGCCCATTTTCGATTCTGTCAGTTGCGTTGCGTAGCCTGCATGACCCCCTCGGTGCCCGTGCAACCCGCTCGGGGCATCGCGTCCTGTGGCGATCGCGAACCGCGATCCAAAAACAGGAAAAACAACGCCCTATTTCACCCCGGAACTGAGTACGCCCCGCCAAACGGGACGACTTGGTCGCGCACGGTCTTCACAGATATGTGCGCGTCGTTGATACGGACGCGCGGGATTTCGCAGAAGCTGATTCGGATGTGCGTGCACACCGAAATCAGTACGTATCCGCGGACAACGCCCCATATCCGACTATTCTGGATCATGCCCTAACTTTGTGTACACACGTTGGATTGAAACAAAACTTGTGCCATCGGACTCGTAGCGATACGCTGGTCTTGTGACCCAAGTTTGGTTCGATTCCGAGAACGTTGACGAAATCGCGTGTCGTTGGTCCCACAGGCCCACTCTACGGGCGATTTTGTGATCGGCTCATCGGAATCCAATTCTGGAAGTTCCGTTGGGTTCGTATCATCGTTCCTGACCTGTTGACACTAAGTTTGGTGAATTTGGAGACCTTTGACCCTGACACGTTTTTCGGTGCAAAGCGGGCCCACATGTGGACCCCGTTTTGACCCAAAATTGCCGTTTTGCCCTTGTCTCCAAATTGGACTCAAGAACAGGCATTTTTAGCTATTTGATATCTTCTGAGCATGATGGTAATATTTATTTCAACATCCGGAGACATTTTTGGAAATTTTTTGAGAACAGAACCGTAGTTGGAATCCAAACATCAGGCAAGTACCTGCACTTCAAGTTTATTCTTTATATTATGATAATTAGATCCTTGCTCTACTAGCACCATTGGATGATTACACTTAGTGTTAGGATTTGGAGTTCATGTCTTACTTTTCGTGTTGGGAGGGAGAATACTAGGAGGCATGTAGTTTACCCTTCCCCCTGTCCTAACTGATAGTTGTTGGTACGCGACTGTACCATCAGCCGGATACTCGATTATTCCTGACTGATAGCCGTCTATGACGTGCCGGATTAGCCTTATAACCCCCTACATGCCAACTATGTATTCTAAATACAAAATCACACACACATAGTTTCTTTATCTTGTTGCAGTTCCATTTTCTTGTCTCATTATAATCCTGTTTTACTCATGTCTCTAACTTATAGCATTTAACTCTTAGTTAATTTTACTACTTATTATGCATGTTCTTATCATGATACTTAGTCAGTTTTTACTACTTGTCATAATTATTTAGTTTAAGCTTTGTTGTGTATTGGTACTTTGCTCCTTTCCTGACTGGATCCGTTGATATTAGGCGATGATGAGGACTATGCCCCCACCTTTTATGGCCCATATGACGTAGCAGATGATACTATTGAGGAGACGGTTCCTACTCAGGAGACTACTTTTGAAGAGTAGTTAGCCAGTTAGCTAGTATTTTCCTTCAGCATAGCAATCGGGTTTGTCCCCGATTTATCTTCTGGTTCTGTAATAAACTGTGGATTTGTTTGTCACAATTTGTCTTATGAAATTTTAGCATTCCTATTTCCTGTTATTATCCTTGCCTATTTATATTGTGAATGAGCTAGATTTTAAATTACCTGTGAATATGGTCTAGACAGCGTACTACCGCCGACACTGCGGCGTAGGCTGGACGTACTCGCGAACCGGTACCCGATTCATCTGGGTGCGGGTCGTGACACGTTTCGATTACTCTACTTTATTAGTTCATTGTATATATAACATTTGAACATTTTTTTGTAGGTTTTTATTGTTTGTGTGAAATTTATTTGTGTGGAAATTGGTGAATATATAATAGGTATATGCTCAGCAAAAATTAGTTTTTGGAAAAAATATTACCTTTAGCGACGGTCTAACGACATAATAGCGACGAAAAATCTGAAAAATCTCAGGTCAGCGACGGATTTTCGACGGACAATCTCAGGTCAGCGACTACCTAGCGACGGATAATTCCGTCGGTAAAACGTTTGAGACACACAAATGTACCAAACATGTATCAGGGTCCGTCGCTAAAATCCGTCGCTAATCCGTCACTAGGAGTGACGACTTAGCGATGGATTAGCGACGAATTATGTGAGCCAGAATGTGCAAAACCTTCTAAAAAATTTGATAATTTTTGGGCTCACATAATCTGTCGTTATTATGTCGGTAAGTAGTCAAAAGTTTAGCGACAAAAATTATGCGTTACTATTACGTCGCTAAAATTATGTCGCTCATTCCGTCGTTAAGCCGTCTCTTGAGCGACGGCTTAGCGACAAAAAATCAGTAACGACGTTAATATTTCTCTTGAAAAAATTCCGTCGCTATTTGAAAATAACGACGAAAAAATGCATTTTAGCGACGGATAATTCCGTCGCTAAAACTGTGTATTTTTGTAGTGATATGAATACTACGTTGAACATAAAACTTGTGATTAATAGTAAAACATCGATTTTCCTGTTGAGACACATGCTACGTGGAACACGATTTTGGCACGCGGTCCACGTGGTGCCTTCCCATTGGCAAGTCAACAGTGTGCGGGCCCGAACAAATAGGGGTGGCTAATTGGGTTCGTGTTAATAAAAATATTTTAAACTCTGTATTTTAGAATCTGAAAATAAAATATAAATAAATGATCTGACCGAGACCGAGACCGAGACTTGAACTTGGTTCAATTAATGTCCTTAAGTCAATATTCGTCCCCACAGGTGCTTACAGCTTAATGGCGTTAGTCTCCCAGGATACAATGATACTCCTCTTCCGGTAGCAGGACGTCACACCGCAGGAACTGACGAAACAATGATGGTTGTCTTTCTCTTGGACTTAATGCTTGAATGTGTGAATTAGTTGTTTGAATGATTGAATCAAACACTCATCACTATGCTTTTATAAAGAATGAAGAGACACAACATGTGAATAGACATAACGTTTTGAAGGGACACATATTCCAATAGACACAACCATTGAAAATTGGAAACACCTTTTCCAATAACACAACTATTGAAAATATTTATTCAAATATTTCCAACAGTTCGGACACGTGGCCTGCGGTCACGCCCGCAGACAGAGAGCGCGGACCAAATATCATTTCCGATTATTATAATATTGGATGGACTCATCATTCACTATTGCCACATAGTAAATCCATTCCAATGAATAATTTTTCGGAAAAAAGAGAGAGTAGTCAGAGTTTATGGCTCGGTTGCAGGAAATCTCTTCGTGAGCCTTCCCTCTCATCATCTACGACATCATACATTTGGAAATTTGGTATGAAAATGGGTATGTACAGCTAGGCATGAAATCCCTTCTATCCCTTCGCGGCTAAAATGATATTGGATCCACCGGGATCGTGCCTAATTCTTGTCTTATAAACGTATATGGGACTAAACTGAGCCCAAGAATTAAGGATATATACATTCAGTGAAGAGAGACCAATTAAGGACGTAGGAATTTGTCCTCTCCGTATTGCCGGCCCTCTCCTTATCGGGTTGTATATTATTTTGTACATTGTGCATCAGACTTCCTTTTTCCTGTGACAGTGTCATGCTTTGGACATATTTTCTTGGAGTTTATCCATGCCGTGGTCAAATAAAACAAAAAATTAACGTTAATTATACAGGCATTAATGCTTATACAAGATCTCTGTCAGTGGATCCGACATATATTTCTTATCAATACAAGTGTTGAATACACGGCGGTCAACCAAAATGCCACTCCAATACGTTCGGCTAGCAGGCAGCAGCTAGCTGGACTTGAAAATATGTAGGAAATTTCAATTTTCCTTGGAGAGTATTCTATGCTATGTTCTTTTTTTCCCGAGCTGGGGAGTCCCAAAACTCCTGAAGAATGATATAATTATTACATATCCCACTAACAATTAATTTCAATTTTTCGTTCTTGAAAACAAGACCCATATCTGTGCAGCTTAGTGTATGACATAAAATTCGCTTCCTTCACATGTTATTTATATTGACCACACAGATCAGATTTCTAGTATTATAGCACTACAAAAAACTGTTGATTATCGACGAGAAGTAGGAGACTGAAAAGTTCATCGCCAACCAGCGAGCAATTGGCAACTAACCAACGACTGGTTTTAACGTAAGGCTGAGATTATACTTGTATCTTTTAAGTAGATACTCTCACATTTTTATCTTAATCTTACAATCTAAATCTAACAGTTGTTGCATAGGTTGATTCCATAATATGATATGAAACCATCCAACTGATTTTAGAACATATATATATATATATATATATATATTTAATTAGTTCTCAAATATATTTTTTAAAATCTGTTTAACTTAGCGACGGACTGGTGATGGACTGACGAAGTCCGAGCGACACATGTTCCCTTGCCAGCTACGTATCAGAAATGTAATCCGGATATCAAAACCAATGGTTCATTGCCGAGTAGTCGGGCAGTAGTCGTCGTGTTATCAATTTTTTTACGCTGAAGGATCAAATTTTCGTGTGTGGCGTTGGTCGTTAGTCACTCGGCCGTCATTCATCATCGTTAGAAGGGTTGAAAGTTCGTCGCCTCGTCATCGGACTTAAGTCGTCTAGTCGCTGATTGGTTGTCCCTTGATAGTCAATTCCTTGATAGTCAATTCGTATGTTGGTCTCTGATTCGTTGTTGTTCTTCATCGCTAAGCCGACGGTAAATTGTCGTCATTGGTTCGAAATACGATCGTTTGTGTTTAGTCGATTTGGCGACAAATCAGCGACAACGTTTAGACAGCGATATCGTGTTGCCGACGACCATAATTGGGTCGGTGTGCTGTTGCTATTTTTATTTACGATTCGGCGACGGTTTCTTCCGTGCCTATCGTCCCTATACACATGTAATTTTGTAGTGAATTACCTATGTTGCAGACATGAAACATGACCAACCGTCCTATATATATACTTCAGTAATATGAGTTTGGAGCTGGAGCTTTAAATTTATGGATAATAAGAAAATGCCCAATTTTCTTAATTATTTCAGTCACTAGGAACTGTCTGTATATCCTCAAAATATTCTAAATATATTAAACCCAAGATTGATTCCTCGTTTCGATTCATAGCGAGGAAGCTAAATTCCAGTCGTCAACCTTTACCAAAATTGAAGGAGAAATCTTACAAAGATGGCTGGCGCCAAAAAATAATTTCATATGATTAAGAAAGCTCCCTTTTTGTTACTTTGTCATACCTGAAAATATAAGAATAACCCCACATTTGACACTGGTACAGGTGGTGGCCGTAACATTTACACAACCTTCCCCTATATATATATATATGTATATGGGTTCTAATATACAAAATAATTTAGCACAAAGCAGCCTACTTCCTAAATAGTCGGCTATCAAGTGCATCTTCTTTAAATTAGTGAACCCTAAGAAGAGAAAAAGATTCAAACAATGGGCGGTAGCACAAATTACTTCCTGAGGACCCTCAGCATGGGACCGAGGCCGGTTCGGGACGAAGGCAACGACAGTCCGAGGAAGAAGGCTGTGAATCCCTACAAGCGGGTCGCGCGGAGCATCTCGGACTGCAGGGAGGACCGGGCGCCGAAGGGGTACGTGCCGGTGCTGGTGGGGAAGGGGGTCGAGGAGAGGGTTCTGGTCCATGTGAGCGTGCTGAAGGAGCAAGGCATGTCCCCGTTGCTGGAGATGGCTGCGCAGGAGTTCGGGTACCGGCAGGAAGGGGTCCTCAGGATACCCTGTGAGCCGGATCATTTCCGGAGGATGGTTACCGAGTCATCCAAGGCGAGATGACAGTGTTCGATCGTCAACCGAACGTAGTACTCTTACCAATTTCATTGTACTTCCACAGTCTCCTATCCCTCTCTATTATTCTAGAATATATCATGTACTTTCTGGTTGATAATATATCCAATACATCGATCTGTCCCTAGCTATAAATGTTTATTGCTTCCATTATACAAATTCCAATATATGGACTTAATTTCTTAGATTTCTCTCCACAGGATGGTCTCTCAAAATAGTCCTAAATTTATTTATTTATATTTTTAAAATATATTATTTTATGTCTTTATTAAAATATTTAAAAACATTCTTGATGGTATATTATAATTGAATTTATAGGTAGTTACTAAACAAAATAATCAAAGCTCAAATTATCTATATTCAAACATATTATATAGTATAATAAATATGTTTTAGATAGAAGACGCATATTGTCCGTTAAATTGTCAAAATCTGGCATCAAATTCTTTTTTTATCAATTTGTTGATGAGTAGATATAATAAATGAATAATGATCAATACCCAAATGAGAAGTAATCTCTAATCACACAATAAATAAAACTAAAAGTATAAAAACCCTAAAATTTACCTGACAAAACTTTTTCAATAACTTTTCAATAATAAATTGAAACAATTACCATACTACCAAGAGAACCATAAAAGATAACAACTAGGGTACTACTTAATGAACATTTATCTTCTTGCATTCTTAGAAGCAAAAATATCAATTAAACTTTCATGATCGAATTATTTTTAAAAACTCATTTTCAATTGAAATCGAAGCCAAACCATTTAATCTTTCTTGCGACATGGTTGACGTAGAGTCTAGGGATTGAAGAATTGGATGTCTTGTGCAGATCATAGAGTCTAAAAATTGAGAACAAAAATGTGACAACTTAAATTACAAATTTATAAAACTGATCCTAAATTTTTTTTTGAGGTTCCCAAAAATTGGAGGCCCTGTGCAACCGCACCTTTAGCATGGCCCCATGACCGGCCCTGTCTCTACATGAGACGCGGCTATGATTTCGTAAACCATCCGTGAACTCAGGGCCGGTCCAAAATATTTGAAGGCCCAGAATAAAAATATAAAATGTGCCCTCAATTCACACATATAGCATTATATGATTTTTTTTTTTTTTTTTTGCCATAAATCACAGGAAAGATGGAAAAAAAAAAAGTTGATGACATAAAAAGAATATAATAGATCCACCTACCTAGAATTAATGGACAGAAAATAACAAAGATGATGATATTAATTAGTAAGCTACCTTTGGAAAAACATAACCTTGATTTTCGAAAACTACTGCAATAGCAGTATGCATATAGTAACATAATCTTGATTTTCCAAAATTACTATAATAGCATCATGCATATAGTATTACTAGTATTTAAATTTTCCAAGAATAATATAATAATATTAATAGCAAGATGCATATAGTATTTAAATTTTTTATATCCACTAATAAAGTGGATGAAATACGTACAAATCCCGAGTACAAATGAGGCTCGTATTTACATTGAATACACTCAAATATATGTTACGTTCACTTTGCACCAATTGGAAGAGGTGCTGGTGTTAGAGTGGGTGGGATTCCCATCCTATGTGAAAATATTCCGGAGTTGGATTGAGTAATCCTACATATAATAGGAATACCTCAATCGATTTGGATTGCGTATTCCTATATATAATAGGAATACTAGTTGTGGGTTTGAGGCTATATATATTAGGTATTTCTTAACCCTAAAATATATTTTAAAATATTGCAAAAGGAGGCAAGTGTACTTTTACAACATTGGAGAGAAGAAATAAAGATTGGAGGTCGTTTCAGATAAGGAGATCAATTTTGAGTATTTTTTATTGTCTTTTTTCTTCGTGGTTGTAATCTATTTTCTGTTCCAAAGAGTTGTGGTGATCCGTTTGGATCAGTGAGAAGTTTGTAAGGAGTCGGTGTATTTCTTATTTCATTAGTGGAGGCTTTTCAGGGTTGGACTTCGATCGTCCCATGATTTTTTTTTTTTGCAAGGGTTTTCACGTAAAAATTGCTCGTGTTTGCGTATAATTTTTGTGTGTTAGGCGTTTGGTTTTGTGCTTTGTTATTGTTTGGTTCACTCGCAGCTTCTTGGTTTAGGAGAAAGGATTCCGCGTTTGCGTTCCCAACAGGTGGTATCAGAGCTTTGGGTTCAGAGAGGCGTCAGGAGTTGACAATCAAACCAAGGAGAAGAGATGGACGTGAAGCCGGTGCGCATGGTAAACATGAACGATACCAACTATCATTATTGGTGGAGCAAGATGAAGGATTTGATGTTCGTTAAGAAGTTGCATTTTTCAGTATTTGCGTCCGAGAAGCCCAGTGACAAATCTGAAAATGATTGAAAGTTCGAGCATATACAGGTGTGTAGATATATATCAGGTAGTTCATTGACGAAAACGTGTACAATCACGTTTACAATATTGAGCACGCGAAGACGCTATAGGATAAGCTGGAATCTTTATATGCGAAGAAAACCGGGGATAAAAAATTATTCCTGATACGGATGATGATGGGTCTGAGGTACAAAGATGGAGCATCTATTACGAATCACTTGAGTGGGTTCCAGGGCGTGGTAGACCAGCTATCCTCGATGGGAGCAAGTTCGACGACGAAGTACAGGGACTATGGCTGCTGTGTACATTGGCAAACTCATGGAAAATCGTACGAGTGTCTATGATCACTTCTGCTCCAGAAGGCGTGGTCAGTCTGGAGTTTGCTAAGAGCTGGGTACTGAATGAAGAGATGCAGAGATGTTCTCAAGGCACTTCATCCACATCTCACTCAGAGGTGCTACTTTCAAAGAGCCGCGGAAGGAGCAAGAGCCAGGGGTCCAGGTGGTGGAAGAAACAAGAGCAGGGACAAGTCCAAGGGTCAGGACGATGACTCAGAGTGTTACCATTATGGAAAAAAGGGCCACATCAAGCAGAACAGTTTTGCTTGGAAGAGAGAGAAGAAGGATGACAAGGAAAAGTAAAGTAAAAATACTACATCGGCGACCTCGGCACATGGAGGTGACGTGATCATTGTAGATGATGAGGTAGTTATAAACCTCGCCTGCGATGACAACTCTTGGCTGATGGACTCAGGTGCTTCAGCGTACGTATCTCACAACAGAGCACAATTTGCTACTTACACAACAGGCGACTATGGAATGTTGAAGATGGGCAACAGAGATGTGTCGAAAGTTGTTGCTATTGGAGATGTGCATTTAATGACGAAGATGGGTGCAGTTCTTGTTCTCAAAGATGTCCGTCATGTCCCTGATATCAGTTTAACTGGGTGTTGGTTGAAAGGTTAGATGATGATGGATTCTTCAATCTCTTCGGGAATGATCAGTGGAAGCTTTCCAGTGGTTCTTTAGTGTTTGCCAGAGGAAGAAAGAAGTCTGAACTCTATTATATGGAAGGGAGCGGGCATGGGACACAAGTGGTAAACCCGGCTACTGATGCGTCTACCGAGTTATGGCGCAGGCGGCTCAGCCATATCAGCGAGAAGGGGATGAGCTACTTAGTGAATATGAAAGTGATTATGGGCTAAAGTCTACAAAGTTGGAGAGATGCACACACTGTTTGGCGGAAAAGCAAAATAGTGTGTCTTTCCCAAGTTACCCAAATTCGAGGAAGTCGGCGTTGCTCGAGTTGATTCACTCGGATGTTTGTGGTCCTATGAAGGTAAAGTCCATTGGTGGTGCTTCTTATTTTATGAATTTTATTGATGATTGTTCCATGAAGGTTTGGGTCTATATCTTAAAGATCAAGGATTATGTGTTGTCCACTTTCAAAGAATTTTAGGCCTTTGTTGAAGGGGAGATGGGCAAGAAGCCACTACCAAAATCTACGCTATTAGCGACATTTTTTTAGCGACGCAAGTTATTGAAGTCGCTATTTTTTGTAATATTAGGGGCTCAAATAAAAAGTGTCGCTAAACGTCGCTAGTTGCGACATTTAGAGACGTTCAACAACAACAATTTCTATTATTAAAATATATGCCAGTACAGGTCGTTAAATGTCGCTAAATTTTTAATAAATAGCAACGTTTGTGCGACATGCAGCGACGATATTTTCTATTATAAAAATATATGTCGACAAAGGTCGCTGGACGTCGCCAAAATTTTAATTTATAGTGACGTTTTACGAAATTTCTTTTGTCTCTATATTTTTATTTATCTGCGACGTTTAGCGATATTTACTCCATCGCTATGTTTTTATTTATTTGCGACGATTAGGGACGTCTATTTGAGACGTTGCTAAATTGTTTAATATAGGGTTGGCGGGTTCATTTTTCTCCATTCTCATCCAAAATTTTGAAACCCCCCACCAGCTCCCCCCCCCCCGAGCGCCGCCCGGAGGCACACCCCACCGACTCTACGACCATCTACCCAAACAGACAGAGAATAAGCTAATCGATCAAAATAGATGGAAAGTGCGTCGATTCGCCAAATAATAAGAAAAGTGCGTCGACTCGCCAATAATGGAAAAAGTGCGCCGATTCGCCAATAGTTGAGAAAGTGTGCCAAAATGGCTGTTTCACTCCGAATGAGAGAAAAGTGTGTCAAAATGGGTGCTTTCGCTCTGAATAAGGAAAATTGCACCAAGATGACTGTTTCCGCTCTGAACGAGGAAAAGTGTGCCAAAATGACTATTTCTGCTCTGAATGAGAGAAAAGTGATGTGTACATGTGTCTCTGTGTTCTAGGACTTCATTTTTTTTCTTTCTTTCATATTTCTGCCATTTATTAAAAGTTAACATTGTACATGTAAAAGAAAAAAGAAAAAAATAGGGAAGAAGAAGACAGCCGTCATGCCTATCAGAGGAGAATATGCTACATCTCCTGACGTGACCCTCGATGACGACATATTGAGTCATTCTCTAGCTGGCTGAGCCGCCTTCGACCTCGTCATTGTTGCTCGAGAAGAGGAGGCCAATCCCTTCCCCTTGTTACCTTTCTTGGTCGCTTGAGTTTGCTTGGGGGCCATTGCTAAAAGTTTCGAAGGAAGAAGAAATCTAGGGTTTTTTTGAGGAAGAAAGAGACGAAGAGATTTGAGGGTAGCGGAAAAGTTCTCTCTCTCTCTCTCCTCAACCCATCTATTTATAGATTTGGAAAAAAACTCTTCGGATGCTAAGACTCTTCGGGATTCGTGCAGCAAATTATGCCTTTAGCCATGTCAGCAAATCAGTTAGGATTCTGTCCAGAGTGCGTGCCCAAAAAAACTCAATAAATTGTATGCTTCTAATTTAAATCAATTTTGAATTCATCTGAACGAATTCAAAAACTTTGAAGGAGGTCTTGTAGAAGCCTAAAAAGTGTGTCTTAGATAGATGGCGTAGTTTTCTACAAATAAACCCAACAATAGAAGAATGGTGCACTTTCTACTTGTTCCAGAAGAAAGACGCGTATTTTCTTACTTTGGCACACTATCTACTAATTTCAGAGGATGGCGCACTATTCAGAGAGTAGAAAAGTGGCGCACTTTCTTAATATTACAAAGGACAACACAAAAATAATCTACTCTCTCTCAACATTTAATGCAGCAGACTGAGAGATGACAAAAGCAGAAACCGAAGAGTCAGAGGCCATCATTACAATGGATATACTGCACGCAGACCCAGGTTGTCATTTAGCGACCCAGCCGCAGTGCCATTTTTCTTAAAAGTGCACCATAGTGTCATTCTTTCAAAAGTGCGACGCAGCAACATTCTCCTCCGAAGTGCGCCATAGTGCCATTTTCTTCAAAAGTGCACCGCAATGCCATTCTCTTCAAAAGTGCACCGCAGTGCCATTTACTTCAAAAGTGCACCGTAATGCCATTTCCTTCAATGGTGCATCGCAGTGCCAATCTTAGTAAAAATGCGCCAGTCTCCAAACGACTTTAAAAGTGTGCATACTATCCTAACCGACAGTGAGCAGTTACGAATGCGTATCTTATATGCCGTACTTCTCGTGAAAGGTGTACAAATAACTGTCCCCCATGACCTATGCTTTCCTCGTATAGAAAGCTACGTGTCAAGCAGGCAACAAGTTGTGCACCCACTCATGTAGAACGTGGGATGATATTCTACCAAAAGTGCGCATATAATGGTAAAATATTGTTGACTGTCTATGGTGCGCGCACACTCTCGTAACCGCGCCTAAACTCTATAAATAGGGAGAGACACAGATAGACAGAAAGAAAAAATGGACTAGAATTCTCAAGTCTTTGAAATCCAAGAGTAGAGTGAGAGAAATAGAAGATTCTCGTGCCATTGTGCCAGAGCATTCTTATTGTTCAACTCTCCAAGTTGTTCGCAGCAATCTTCAATTCTTTAAAATTCAAGAACAGAGTGAGAGAAACAGAAGCTTCTCATGCCATTGTGCCAGAGCTTTCTTGTTTTTCAACTCTCCAAGTTGTTCGTAGCATTCCCTATGTTTCTTTGTCGTCGTGTACATTTCTTCACCGTCGAGTGGTCCACGGAGTAAAGTTATCGTTTGCAGATCAGATCTCTATAGCTATACTTCTCCAGAATCAAATTGTACTTAGATTCCTCTATAGGACCTTCTTTTGTACTTTTTAACAGTTTGTAACACAAAAGTTTCGTATAAAAACTTTTTCTTCCAAACAGTAATTTATACAAAGATGGAATGATATGTACACCCCCAAATTTATGGACATGGGTTCTTACTATGGTTTTGGTCAGGTAGGTCTAAGTATGTCACGTCCCGCTTCCCAAGATACAGTAAGCCGGGTACGTAGCTACATCTCCAGGCTACGCCCCATACGAATACTACCGTACCCGTATCAGTGATTGTCGCATGTATAATTTTAGAATAAAATGCAAGTCATGCTAAATTATTTAGGTAATACAACTAAAGTTATACAACTCCGACTAAGGTACAACTGAATAAGTCTTTACAATAATATCTCCTTAATATACATAGTTTCAGTTACAAAATGTTGGGTGTCATACTTTCTGGAATCACTTAAAGATTATTCCTCGACCTCCTCCATGTTATAAGGAGGTAATATTTCTTCATATACTTCATCTTCCCCTAGTGAACAATACTAGGTCGTCAGAACGACAGCAAGTCCTCAGTCAAGAATGGTAAGTAAATAAAAGATATGATAGTAGGACGAGGGAGAAGTAATACTTATACAAGAATTAAGAAAGTGAATCATAATATTGTATCTATAACTTGAACAATTTCTAAACTAGTATTCCTATAGTGTCTAATAATTCAAGCAATACAAATTCCTATTTCACTACCACAATACACAAACAATTTTCCTAAATGATGGTGCAATTGGAGAACAACCTTTAAATAACCACTTTAACTAGTTTTTCGCCAACAGTCCCGTATACCAGGGATCAGGCTTTGACTTGGTGGCACGGTGTTTAGAATCGGGCCCTGCCCTTATGGTCTTAGATTAATTCTTTAATTCACCTATTTAATGGGTTTGAATCGAAGTAGGGGTATTTATATTCATGTACAAGTGACTTGAACATGATGGCACGGAGTTATAATTCGGCCCAGCCTCTCTCGGGCCTAAACAGGAAAGTGAGCTAAGCCTCACACACTCAATTCGTAAGATCCTTACGAAAGAGGATAACTGCTGATCAGCTATATATTGTTATTATGTTGCAGGATTTCGTAGGTGGTATTTGTGTTGTTCTCCCCCGCCCAATGCTTTCTAGCCTAATCTACAAACAATCCTTCTTCTATTATCTTGTGTTTAAGTTCTTGCTCTATATATCACGTTTACCATTATTTATGCAAAAAATGCATTTCCAGGATAAACAAGATACATTCTTTTCGTCTTATTCATAATCCAGGATGAAGGTGTCAAGTTATCATAACACAATTTCCAGGAACATTATTTATGCAGAGCAAATTATCAAGAATCTATGTTTTAGATTTTGTTGAGTGACTTGTGTTCGTATCTTACGTATCCTAGATTCTTGCTAATCGGCCCCTAGTTAGTTCAATTAAGGTTGTCGTTGGTCTGTCGCTAATATATCAACTAAAGTTTAGGGTTAGGGATATCGACAATATTTTCTGATATCAAAATTTGGTTAATTCCTGAAATTCATAAAAAATTCGGCAGAGTCTCCTTTGTATTTTGGGCTCTAGAAATTTAACAGTTTATATATAGACCTGGAGCAACCCTCCTTTGCATTCCCGGGTTCGTCGACGCCTTCGGTGGAGCAACTCTCAACACCGGAACACACATAATAGAAATAATCATAACATGAAGGCTTCTTTCATACCTTAACAGGCTAGCTATTTACTTATTTGGTTATCGTGCAATGGTTTCCTTTCAATGCTGCACAAGCTTCAAGCAACCCACAATTTTCTTAGTAAGACAATTAATTTCACAATTCTTAAAATATAATAAATGAAGGAGTTTAACTATACACAATAAAATTTGGTATCCAATTCTTAAAGGCTTAAAATTTGTATAGACAAATTTATCCATGTTCATCATATGTACTATATACTAGTTTTTATGAAGTAAAAATAATAATTTTAGCTAGAACTAAATACTAAGGTTACCCTAATGTATGGTACATATAAAATACGTGTTCTAATTAGATAATCATAACGAGATATAC
Organism: Iris macrosiphon; assembly: GCA_036927795.1. Classification (NCBI taxonomy): domain Eukaryota; kingdom Viridiplantae; phylum Streptophyta; class Magnoliopsida; order Asparagales; family Iridaceae; genus Iris; species Iris macrosiphon. The sequence continues at coordinate 164,786,653 of JAYESA010000006.1, read as the reverse complement.
CAAAATAGGTGTATTTTAAATTTGGACAGAATCAAATTAACTAAAATAAATTGATACAATATCAATTTACTTATTCAAAACTAGACCGAATATAGCCTAAAGCATTTATATCATCTAAATGATGTATAATTCTTTTGGTATGTAATACTTTTGTTTATAATATATTCATAATGGCCTTCATATTTTACATGTCTAAATGTATAATCTTCGTAGCTAATTTTAAAGATTTACCCTAGCGTCATCCGATAATAACTCTATTTATGTTTATATATCTCGACAAGACATATTTCTACTAATACCACATTATCCAATTAAATATGTGTAATAACAATTTTCTTATGTCCTAAAACTCATCTGTCATAGAAAAGAACACACATACACCCATATTCATATATGTATATATATATATGTATATATATAAATATGAATATACTTGGTATATACGAACTAGTTAGTTATGGAGCTAATTAATAAATATATCTATAATTATTGTGTATCCATTTTGTATCCTACTTAGGGTGTCAAGATACGTGTGTCCATATCATATATATATATATATATATATATATATATATATATATATATATATATATATATATATATAGATTCATATACTTATCCCTATATATGTTAATTTGTTCCAATCCTTAAAATACTCATTGAATGAAATCCCTATTTCAACCCAAAAGAAATGAAACAAAATGAAAGGAAAGGAAAGCAAGGATGAGGACTTGCCTTTGCTTGAGAAACCTTGGGTTCTTCCAAACTTTTCAATTTGGTACTTGGTTCCTTCCTAATTTCCTATAAGGAGTTTGAAATTAAACTATACTCTAAATTAAATTTAGAAGAAAAATTTGGGGAAGGAATAGGAATTACCTAGGCTTAGGAAGAGGGAGGAGGACTAGGTGGTGTCGCGGTCCGGTGGCGGCGGCCTCCAGCGACGGCGACACGGAGGTCGACGGCGGGTGGCGCGGGTCCGACGGCGACAGCAGCGGTGGTCAGCAACAACATCAGTAGGATTAAGGTGGAGAGGGGAAGATGTTTTGAAGAAGATGAAGATGAAGATGAAGATGGGAAGGGGATGGGCTTCTGGTCAGACCATTAATAGATGGGGTTAGGTTCCTTGGGGAAGGAAGGATGAAGGTAATGGAACCATGTGTTCCTATTGGAAATGAAGAAGGAGGAGGAAGACTACATGTGTAAAGAGGGGTAAAAAAATAATTTTTTTATAAATAAATTGGAAAAATAATATTTACATTTATTTAACTACGTAGATATTTGTACATATATATATATATATATATATATATATATATATATATATATATATATGAATTGGAAAAATAAAATTTTTTTTTTAATATAATGGCAGTTATGACACTCTATCCTCCTTAGAAAAATTTCGTCCTCAGAATTTTAAATTAAAAAGGGTAGCTAACCTTGGTTAGTAAATAAATATGGGAACTGGTTTTGCATGTTCTTTTTCCAAAGTTGATTCTCTTGGAGAGTCCTTGTTCCACGCTACTCAAATTAATGAGATGATCCGATTCTGATATATTTTGTCTCTACGATCCAGGAATCCAACGGGTCGTTGCTCGATGCGTAGAGTTGGTTTAATAGTGATCTCCGAATGATCTAGTATATGGTTTGGATCTGATACATATCTTCAGAGTTGAGACACATGGAATACATTATGTACCCCTTCTAGTGTTGAGGGTAGTGCTAGCTTGTAAGATACTCTTCCGACTTTCTCTAGTATATCAAATGGTCCAATATATCTTGGACTTAACTTTCCTCGAGTTTCAAATCTAATTGTTCCTTTGGTTGGCGATATCTTTAAGAATGCATGATCGCCAGGTTGAAATTCTAATATCCTTCGATGCTTGTCAGCCCACATCTTTTGTCTATCTTGGGCTGCTTGTAAATGATTTCTTATTGTTTTGACTTTATCAATTTTTTGTGTTACTAGTTCTGGACCCAGTAACTGCCTTTCTTCTACATCTGTCCAACACATTGGTGATATACACTTTCTCCCTTATAATGATTCGAAAGGTGCCATCTTAATGCTAGTATGATAGCTATTATTATAAGAAAATTCTGCCAAATGTAAGTGATCCTCCCATGGTCCTCCAAAGTCTAATGTGCAGGCTCTCAACATATCCTCCAGAGTTTGAATTATTCTCTCTGACTGACCATCTGTCTAGGGATGGTAAGCAGAACTGAATTTTAACTGAGTGCCGAGGTTCTCCTGCAGACTTCTCCAAAAATATGAAGTAAACCTGGTGTCTCTATCTGAAATTATACTTACTGGTACTCCATATTGACTGACAATTTGTTTCATATATATGTCTGCTAATACTTCTGTTGTCTGTCCTACCCGGAATGGTAAAAATTAAGCTAATTTAGTGAGTTTATCTATGATGAACCAAATAGCATTGTTACCCTTTTGTGTCTTAGGTAGTCCGGTTACAAAATTCATTATGATATGCTCCTATTTCCATTCGGGTATCGGTAAGGGTTGAAGAAGGCATGCTACCCTTTGGTGTTCTGCTTTCACTTGCTGACATACAAGACATTTGGATACAAATTCATCACTCTCTCATTTCATTCCATGCCACCAAAATTTTTGTTTTAAATCCTTATACATCTTAGTACTTCCTGGATGGATGGAATATTGAGTGTTATGAGCCTCTGTCATGACTTATGTTCTTAGATTTTTACTAGGCACACACACAATCAATCTCCAAACCTCAGCGATCCGTCTGGATGCTTTCTTATTCCGGTCTGGAATCCTTCTTCTGTTTGTTTCCATATTTTTTGAAGTTTAGAATCTCTTTGTTGAGCTTCCTTGATTTTGTCCCCTAGGGAGGATTGTACTTGTAAATTTTCCCATAACCCTTCTGATATTGGATATATCACTTCGATTTCCATCTCCCTTAAGTCTTCAAGAATTTTCTTTGGGTTACTCATAAAGAATGCCATTGATTTTTTGCTCAAGGCATCTGCCACTTTATTTGCTTTACCCGGATGATATTCTAATTCCATATCAAAGTCTTTAAGTAATTCCAACCATCTCCTTTGCTTCATATTAATTTTCTTCTGAGTAAACACATACTTCAGACTTTTGTGATCCATATATTTCTTGATTCTCTCTCAATATAAGTAATGTCGCCATAATTTAAGTTCAAATACTATAACTTCCAGTTCTAAATCGTGAGTTGGATAATTTCTCTCATGCTGCTTCAGTTGTCGAGAGGCATAGGCTATAACTTTTTTATGCTGCATTAACAAACAACCTAGTCATTCACTATATATCTCGTATCCTCCTGATCCAGAAGGTAATGCTAATACAGGTGCCGAAATCAATCTTTCCTTTAATTTATCCAAAGCTGTCTAGCATTTCTTCGTCCAATTAAATTTTTCTTCTTTTTTGGGTCAATCGAGTTAATGGTTCTGCGATCCTCGAGAAATTTTTCACGAATCTTCTATAGTATCCTGCCAATCCCAAGAAACTTCGAATCTCCGTTACAGATTTTGGTGTTGGCCAGGATTTAACAGCTTCTACCTTCTTTGGATCAACTGAAATACCTTCTCCACTGATAATGTGGCTTAGAAATGATATATGATTTAACCAAAATTTACATTTATTGAGTTTAGCATATAATTGCTCTTGTCTTAGAGTTTGCAATGTTACACTCAGATGCTCTTCATATTCTTCTTTATTTTTGAATATATAAGAATGTCATCAATGAATACAATCAAAAATTTATCCAAATATTGATAAAATATCTGATTCATCAGATCCATAAATATAGCAGGAGCATTAGTTACTCCAAATGGCATAACTAGAAACTCATAATGTCCATAACGAGTCCTAAAAGCTATTTTCTGAACATCCTCATTCTTGACCTTTACTTGATGATATCCAGACCTCAAATCAATCTTCGAGAATACCTTGGTTTCTCCTAATTGGTTAAATAGTTCATCAATTCTGGGAAAGGGTATTTATTTTTTATTGTTATTTTATTCAAGGCTCTATAATTAATTATCAGTCGTAGGGTCCCGTCTTTCCTTTTCACAAATAACACTGGTGCACCCCACGACGAAGCACTGGGCTGAATAAACCATTTTGATAATAATTCTTTTATTTGCTTGTTTAGCTCAGCCAATTCTTCTTTGTTCATTGGGTATATTTTCTTAGCTATAGGTGCTGCTCCAGGCACCAAATTGATAGAAAATTTTATTACTCTATCTAGTGCTAATCCTGGTAACTCTTCTGGAAATGCATCCTTAAAATCTTTCACTATCCTTGGGAATTATTCTCCCTCTAGTTTGTGAAATCTTTCTTGAACTAGTTTTTCGAACTTTTCTAATTCCTCAGCATCAAATTCCTTCTGGTCTCGAACAAATTCATATAATTCTCCATTAGTGAGTTAGAATAAAAGCTTTCCTTGGCCACAATCTATACTTGCAAATGTCTTGGTCAACCAATCCATTCTAAGTACTACATCATAATTATTCATTGGGAAAACTAATAATCTTACCCAAAAAGCTCCACCACCTAACTTAACTGGACATGCTTTACAAACCTGACTAACTTCTACTGTGCCATTACCCGTAAGAATATTTAATTTCTTAAGCAATGGTTGAGATTCGATTTCATGAAGAGATATCAATGATGATGCTATAAATGAATGGGTTGCCCCAGAAACAAATAATAATGATGCTGGACAAGCTGAAACTAGAATATACATGTTACTACTTCTCCGGTTAGTTCTGTTTCATCAGTATTCATCATAAATGCCTGCCCTTGCTTTTTCTTCTTCCCAGTCTGAGGCTATTTTTCTTTCTGAGATCGTTAAAATTGGTAGGCTTGGGGTGCAAAGGGTAGTCTTCGTTGATTTCTATAACTTAACATAGCTTGAGGTGTTGGTACTTGTTTCAAAGGTCGAGGACTATTTCCTTGAAGTACGGGCCTGATATTATTTTTTTGGAACGTGGGTCATGGTTCCTGATGTGGGTTTTGCATTACTGGCCCTAAGGTTTGTTGTTGTGGGCACTGGTCAATTTGATGCTTATCTGATCCGCATCTTAAACAGAGATCCAGAAGTTTTCTACAGTTATTTCTCATCTGCCCAGGTTTTTGACAAAAATTATAAATAACTGGTCTTCCCAAGGTACACAAATCATGGATTATCTTGTCAAAATAGGAATTTGGAAGATCCAGACCTGCATGTCGCAAAAAACTTGACCAAGGTGATCTTCGGATCTCAGTTCCACAGGTAGTCTCCGGGGCACTGGAGCCGATATAATCCGGATGTAACTCAAGCAGCCTTTCATGTACAAGCAGGGTGGCGTCTTCGCTAAATTTGTGCCATCCTTGCTTTAAAGGTTGATAGTCTCATGTGCTAGACGAGATGGCTCGCGGCGCCACATTATACTTTAGCTACTTACCATCCTCGTTCATAGACTATAACTCGTCCTTTATGGCTATGCCAGCGACCAATTGTTCAATAGATAAGTCATCCTCGCTTAGCGGCAATTCACGTGCAAGTCATTGCATCGCAATCAATAAACTAAAATACTTGAGCATCCTCTACAACACTTCTGGATAACTGTACGCTCGTGCACCCGAAATATATATCTCACTCACTACACTTGTATTTGCATATGCTATTGCCCCTGGATTCATTATATAACATGCTTATGCTTGAATTAACTTGGTTTGCCTCAAACAGGGAAGGACAAATGGTAAGTTGGTAAGTCTCGCCGTGTTTTCTCTTATATCGCACAGGCGCACTGCCACACGAGTTAGGTTATTCATCATTGCCATGAAACTGATCCTAGGCAAGACTAGAAATATAACATAATAGATGGTGTACGAAACCTATTGAATGTATTTAGATTTGTCGAGCGGGCGAGTAGCCTCCCCACCAGTGCATTCATGTACTGATAACCTACCAAATTGCTTGCAGGGTGCAGGAGAACCTCGTTCGGTGCAGATGCCTCATTCGTGCATGCTAAGGCATGGAGTTCACTCTGAAGCATTGGAGCGCTACGTCCAGAACGGAAGCACTTATACAGGATATAATGTTGGAATATCACCTATACATCATTCTATAAATGTAGCCACTTGGCATGCTTTTACTGTTTCAGAGAGAGAGAGGCCTGAGCGACTTATAATCTCGATTATATGCCACCTGTAATACTTGTTTAATATCAATAAAAAGTTGTTTTACTTCTATACTTGTGTTATTCAATGCTTCCTCTATTGACGACTCAGTGAACTTGTTACCAATCGCCTATGCGTTTATAATTTCGTTGCACTCGGATAATCTGTGCGACTTTGTGGCTTAGACCTCTTATCGCCAGCATGAACCACGGTCTTGCACGGGCGCGGCTTACTCTCGTATGGCATCACACCCAGATGGGTCAAACGATCATCCTGCGGGAGCGCTGGCGCGGGCATTCTCGCCTAGCGGGGACGGCCGATTAGCCTGTGAGAGATCGGGACGTGACACCATCCCCCTTTGACCCCTCCCTCAAGATACTATGCAATGACCAATATACCCCTTGGGGCCTCTCATGAAGAAATAATTAAGAAGAGAAGGTTCTAGTCTAATAGATTTAATTTAATTAATCATCCTCCTAATGAATGGCTTCTAATTGGTCTCAAATCTAACCAAATATAAATATTGGTACATGGGTCTAAACTAAACTAGTTAGATCCACTAACACAAACCCAAAACTATAAACTAACATCTAACAATAATTTAATAACACAATAAATAATTATACAACATGCACAATATTTAATTAATTATGAAATGATCAAAATATCCTTTCCTATAAAATGTGTTAGTGACACGTCCTGGCCGGCCTCGCTGCCTCCTTGGTAGTTCCAGACAACACCCATCAACAAATCACAGTGATCGGTCGAGAGTTGGCCTGCCCAAAGAATAACCTCTGCCTGTGTTTGAGTTATACGAAAGAAGTATACAATAATATCCTGGACTGGAGGCTTCCATTCATCGACTATGCGGTCTATGGAATTCTCCCCGAGAACCAAAAGGAAGCCAATTAAATTAGAAGACGTTCCCTCTGGTTCTATTACGATACAGCTACAAAAATGTTGTATCGTCGGTCCTACGACGGCCTTCTGTTATGCTGCCTATCGAATACAGAAGTGAAGCAGGCCCTCCGCGAAGCTCACGACATTGTCTGCGGCACACACCAAACTGGCCCAAAGCTACATGACCGTCTTTGGAGAATGGGTTATTACTGGCCATCAAAGGTAGCAGAGGCCATTGAGTATGTGAGAAAATGTCAAACGTGCCAAATTCATGCAGACTTTATCCACCAGTCCTCAGAATTCCTGTACCCAATGGTCGCATCTTGGCTGTTTTAAGTGTAGAGGATGGAGATTATCGGAACAATCAGTTCTCCTTCTTTTAAAGGGCATCGGTTCATCCTGGCTATAACCGATTACTTCTCCAATGGGCATAAGCTGTTACACTCGCTGAAGTAAAAATATAGAACGTGATTAGCTTCGTCAAGTATCACGTCATATACCACTTTGGCTTGCTATGAAGGATCGTCCATGACAATGTTCCACAGTTTGCAAGTCACGCGTTCTACCAGTTTTTTCATAAAAACCGGATCCAGAATGTAGCGTCAACCGCCTATAACCCGAAAGCAAATGGCCTGGAAGAAGCCTTCAACAAGACCATCATAAAGCTACTCAAAAGTTCATGTCTTCCAATAAGCGTGACTGGAATGAGAAGCTGGGTGAATATCTCTGGGCCAATCGCCCAACAGTCTAGACAGCTACTGGAAACACGCCTTTCTCTCTGGTTTACGGGAGCGAAGCGGTCCTCCCTCTCGAGAGACAAATCCCTTCACTCCGAGTAGCCCTCTCCAACTAATTAACCATCGACGATAATCACCGCCGACGGCTACAAGAGTTAGAAGCACTCACGAGAAACGTCTCTTAGCTCAACAGGGCATTGAGCTATACCAAGTGCGTCTCTCAGGAGCCTTCAACAGACGGGTCAAGGAGAGAGCCTTCCAAGTGGGAGACCTCGTCCTGACTGTAAGAAGACCGATGGTCATGACCCACAAGACGGCCGACAAATTTTAGTCTAAATGTGTGGGTCCATTCATCGTGGAGTCTGTATTCTCCAACGGCGCCTATCGGCTAGTAAAACTCAATGACGACTTGCTTATGATGCCTATCAGTGGCAAGTTCCTAAAAAAGTACTATGTCTGAACTAGACTTGTACTCCCCTTTTGCCCAGTGGGATAACCCAGATGTACATCTCTACACTCTTGGTTCTTCATCCCCAGCAAGTGCCTATGTGCAATACTTTTTCCTTTTTTGTAAATTCCTGTAAAAACTATCATCTGTATCCAGGAGTCCTGGATATGCGACTGATGATGGATCCTCAAAGTCTCTCCAGCGGAGCACTCCTCCTATCCACTTGTACAATCCTGCAGTGACCAGTCAAAAACTAATTTAGATAGACGCTAGCCATGTTCATATTGCCCCTGAGCTATCGTCCCACTAATGTAAACCCCTTGATTTTTTCAAAATTTTAAAACTGGATTTTTCACAATTTTCTGGAATTTTTTGGGCTTTTTCTGTAATTTAAAAACAGAGTTTTAATTATTCAATGATTTTTAATTAATATTAAACAGTATTAAAATATTATGAAAATAATATTTTTGGGTGTAAAATGAAAAACTGGACTTAGGGCAATTTTTTTGGAATTTATCGGACCCCGGACCTATTTTTAAATGCCTATAAAGTATTTATTTATTTAATTATTTAATTATTTATTAATTATTTCTGAATATTTATTATTAAAACTTTTAGTAATATTATTATTTTTATTTTTTCAAAAATACCCAGCCCGGCCCGGCCCACGAACCCAGCCCGGCCCAATTTCCCGAACCCAAACCCGGCCCAGACCCTGCCCAGCGGGTCGGGTCGGATCCGCCGCCGCCCGACCCGCAAACCCGTACCCGCTCCTCTCTCCCTCACCCCGACCCAGCTCTCGTGCCCGAGTCCGGCGCCGCACCGCCCGCCGTACCGGCCGGCCACCTCGCCCCCACGTCGTCGCACCCCTCGGCCCGACCCCGTCTTCAGCGCCGCCTTCCCCGGCCCTCGACGCCTCTCTCTTCCCCTATTTAAATCCCCCCCTCTCGGCTACTCTCCTCCTCCTCCTCCTCCTCCCCGATCTCCGCCGCTCACCACCGCCGTGCCCCCAGCCGCGCCGCCACCGCCGCTCCCCGAGCCACCGGACGCCGCCCCTTCTCCTCCTTCCCGACGACAGCGAGCACAGCAGCAGCCGCAGCAGCGCTCTGCGCCGCCTGAGCCGCTCCGCCGCGAGCCCGACGCCGCCTCGTCGCGCCGTCCCCGGCCGGCCTCCCCCAGCCGCCGTCTCGCCTGAGCTCAGTCCATCTCCGTCCAGGAGTCGAAACCCTAACCCTAGCTTCGAATCCCTGTGTCAGACACGAGTCGGACACGTGTCGGACACGATCCGGATCCCTGGTTTTCGGGTCCCCTTCAGGTGCGTGTAACTTTTGCCTCGTAGCTCTGTTTTCGATTCCGCAAATTGCGTTGCGAAGCCTGTATGACCCTCTCGGTGTCCGGACAAACCGCTCGGGGCATCGCGTCCTGTGGTGATCGCACACCGCGATCCAAAAATAGGAAAAACCAGACCCTGTTTCACCCCGGAACTGAGTACGCCCCGCCAAACGGGACGACTTGGTCGCGCACGATCTTCACAGATACGTGCGCATCGTCGATACGGACGTGTGGGATTTCGCAGAAGCTGATTTGGGTGTGCGTGCACACCGGAATCAACAAGGACATCGCCCCGTATCCGACTTTTCTGCATTTCGACCTAACTTTGTGTACACACGTCAGATCGAGACGAAACTTGCGCCATCGGACTCGTAGCGATACGCTAGTCCTGTGGGTCAAGTTTGGTTCGATTCTGAGAACGTTGACGAAATCGCGTGTCGTGGGCCCCATAGGCCCAGCTCGACGGGCGATTTTGTGATCGGCTCATCGGAATCCAATTCTGGAAGTTCCGTTGGGTTCGTATCATCGTTCCTGACCTGTTGACACTAAGTTTGGTGAATTTGGAGACCTTTTGTCACTACCACATTTTTAGGAAAGGGTATTTTAGTAATTTCCTATTTAAATAAATATTGTGCATGGTAAATAATTTTTGTTGTATTATTTAATTATTGTTGGGTGTTATTTAATTATTTTGGACTTATTTTAGTGGACCCAACTAGTGTAGTTTGGATCCATGGACCAACATAAATTAAATAGTTAGATTTGGCCCATTTAGAAAGCCCATAGTTAAGGAGATGGATTAAATTAATTAAGTGATTAGACTAGAAGCTTCCTTCCTTAATTATTTCTTCATGAGAGGCCCCAAGGGGTACATTGAACATTTTACAATTGCTTGGGAGAGGGGCAAGGCCGGCCTATTAAAAGAGGGGGGAAATTTCTCTCTCCTCTCATTCTCATTCCAAATCTAGATCTAGAATTTTCCACTCCCAAATTCTCTCCATTCCCATTCCAATTCCCTACCAAATTCATTTCAAATTCTTCCCAATTCAACATTAGAGAAGGAGAAAGCAAGGATCTAGAAGAAGGAAGCAAGGATCTACAAAGAGGAGCAAGGATCTATAATTTGGAAGCAAGTTCTTCTCAATTGGAGGTTTCATTGGGAATCCATCTCCCAAAAGGTATAATTCAGATTTTTCCATTTAAATAGCTTCTAAATCTGAGATTTAATCATGTAAAATCAACCTATATGTATGTACTACCCATAGGACTTTATTTTGTGTTCATAGGAGACCCATGGAGAAAGTTATGGTGCTTTTTGTGTTAATTTTGTTAGAATTCCGAATTTATATTTTGTTGTGTGTATCAATTGATCCTATAGATCAATTGGACATGAGCTTATGTGTTTGGGGCTAGTGTCGTGTCCATAATTTGGTACATGTGGTTCGTATCCCAACTATTTGGTGATACGTGTCATTTTGGGGGTTTTCCCTCCGACACGGGGCTTTGAACATGTCGTATTTTGACACGGACACATAGATCTACTTTTGACACTTTGATTTATTCATAAATATTATTTGTGATTTGTTTGTATCCTTTGGGGTGCAATTGGTTGTGTGTTGGACTCGTGTCACATGCGTATCCTAGATCTAGTGGGATACGGTGTGATACTCTCCAATTGTGTGGATTTTTGAATAGATCTAATTATGTATGGTTTAAGTTCTTCAATTATAATTAGTAAATATATATAGATATTATATATTTATTTTGTGTATTTATTATAGTAATTATTGTAGCATAGATCTATATATATTTTTGTGTGTGCTAATATGATGTACAAATATAATATGTAGCTTTCTTGCATGTAATTATATATGTACTTATGTTAATAGTATAAATTATACATAAATATTTTATAAAATATATTTATGTGTTTAATTGTGTAATTATATTATTTATAATTATTATATAATTATTTGTATATTAATGTATATATTTTAGGTGTGCTTCTAGCCATGTAAAATATGAACATTAATATGTGCATGTGTTGTAACTATTAGTATTTAATTATAAGTTTATATGTGCATATATATATAATTATTTATTTATATATATGTATTGTGATTATTATTGCATATATATATTTATATATATATATATATTTATATTTTTATTTGTTTTGGTGACAGTGATTTCTATGACAGTGAAACTGTCATTATTTGGTCTGAACAGCAGCCGCTGTACAGTGGTCAGCATTAATGACAGATCTGTCATTAATGCTGCGGCAGTTTTGAGCGGCAACCTTTCAGCGACATTTTTTTGTGACAGTTTGAAACTGTCAGCAAACTGTGACAGCAGCGGTTTTGTATATGGAGTTTCTGCGACGAATTTTCAGTGACAGTCAAGACTGTCACTATTAAACCTGTTTTTATTTTATCTTATTTTGTTCACTGTTTTCAGTGACGCTTTGACAGTTTTAAATTATATTTTATATATTATTATTGTATATATATATGTGTATATATATGTATTTTGTGAGGTATAATATTTGTAATAATATATTATTTTATTTGTATAAATATTGGTTGTTTATATTATTTTAGGGTATATATTATTTGTATTAGTAGTATACTTTGTGTGAGTATGATTTGGGATCTAATTTTTATTCCTAAATTGTTGTATTTTATTTCTATATTATTTATATAGATTTCTTGTGAGGTTGACCTTGGTTTGACTTTAGTTGACTTTAGAGTTGACCATAGTTGACTTTTGACTTAGAATTTATTTATTGACCTAGGAGTTGACTAGTTTGACTTGTTCTCTTTCCGGGACCTTGTTTTAATGTGGTATTCCATATCTAGGTCTTCGAGGCACCAAGTCAGACATCTGTGAGACTGTTCTTTAGATTTCAGGCGAGTACATTCTCTGATAGTTTCTCATTTATGATATCCTCTATGTTCGTTGTATCTAGTGTAGATTTACATGTTTCTCTCGACACTATGGTTACACGGATTGGTATATCCGGATCTCGTCATGAGATGTTATTCCTTGGTATATGGTGTATATGGTGCAAGTATTGTTTCATTGGTTATCTTGTACATGTACAGACACCGATTCTCGGGGAGACTAGCTATCTTCTTGGGGAATCTAGTGCCATAGCATACCGTGGTTGGATCTATTATACCAGTTGGGGGTGGAGAGTATTAGTATAGATATGTGATCAAATCCCTATTGAATAAAGTATTGGTAAGCGAATAGTGTTGATCATGCACCGCACGTATGATTAGCCAGGCCGCATTGTATCTTGCCCAAGCCGATCACATGTTAAGCTAGTACTCACACACTTAGTCATTAGTATTATTGTTTCATTGGCATATTGTTCATTATTGTATTTCTTTCCAGTATTTTCTTATTTGTCTATATATCTCTTGTATCTATTTTGTGCATCTTTTTTATCCACAGCTATTTACTGTTACATAGTTTTTATCATGGATTAGAACTGCTGTTAGAGATGTACTCTGCTCCTTTCCTGACTGGATATATTTTTCCAGATGACACTGAGGAGTACCCTACCTATTATGGACCCCAGGATGTTGTGGGTTTAGATTCGGAGACCCTGGCTCAAGAGGGACTTATCCCAACTGAGACAGTTGACCCTGGAGTGTAGCTTGTAGTATGATAGTATTCTTTTGTACTGGATTTGTCTCCAGCTTACTTTGTTACTCTTCAGACTCATTGTTGTATTATTTTAAACTCATGAGTTTTATGATGACTATTCTATTCTTATCTGATTCGTGCTCATTCTATCTTAGTTCTGTGATTGAGTATTCTATCATTATTGGTGGTTCATTACTTTAGATAGACTATCTAGACAGCGTTCTACCGCCGATTCTGCGGCGTAGGCTGGGCGTTGTTTCCGACTAGTACCCTTACACCGGGTGCGGGTCGTGACACGTTTTTGGTGGTGGCCCATGCAGGTCTAGCTTCACAAGTATGTGATGTCGTGGTAGTGCGACAACTTAGTTGTACTACTACGAGCCTGCGATAGGATATAGGATATAGGCTGAGATACTCAATCACATCTAGGAAAATTCTTTTGATTCAACTATTCTCCTTTGACATTGATACTTGATCCCTTAAACTGTCCTTTCCTTGATGTCTTACATCTTGTGCCATATTGATTCTTTCTTTTGCTTTGTCTCAGGATGCCGCCTAAGACTAGATCACAGCAGGGGAGAGCAGCTTCTGAGAGGTCTGCGACATCCCGAGGGCCTGCACCAGTCACTTCTCCGGTGATTGGAGTATCAGCTGCTTTTGGAGGTCCACCACCTACTCAGAGGACTGTGCCAGCTGTATCTGAGGGGCTTCCACCTCCACCTCCTGTGCCAGCAGAGGCATCACAGATGTTTACACTATTTCGTGAGATGCTCGAGGCACAGAGGGCTCAGTCAGAGGCACATCAGAGGCAGACCGACGTTCTACGGCAGGGCATCGAGAGTGCTCATCAGCTTGCTCGTGCTGTAGTTGAGAGAGGAGTTCCGATCCAGCAGCAGGTTGTTTCTCAAGTTGCTCAGCTTCGGCCAGGCAACATTCAGGACTTCAAGAAACTGGAGCCTAGGATTTTAAAAGGGACGGAGGGCATCGTCTATGCTGATGATTGGCTCGAGGACATTGAGCGTCTTATGAGGGTGTCCCGTCTTTCTGAAGATCTGAAGGTTGAGGCGGTAGGACTTCAACTGTTCGACGTCGCTCGCACTTGGTTCAGGAATGAGCCGGTTCTAGTTGACGTAGGACAATCTTGGGAGGTATTCAAGCACCTTTTCAAGAAGAAGTTTTTCGCTCGGATAGACAGGCTTGACTTGGGGAGACAATTTGAGAGTCTCATTCAGGGAAGCATGTCTGTGGAGGAATACGCTGCGGAGTTCGGTAGGTTGAGCCGATTTGCAGAGTACTTGGTGAGGGAGCCAGAGGTTCGAGCTATTCGTTTCCGAGAGGGTCTAAACTGGGAGGTGAAGATTCTCATTCCGTCTTTTTATGAGACATACTCGGAGATACTTGCGGAGGCACGCAAGGTTGAGCGGGATCTGGGTTTGAAGACCAAGAGAGACCGTGATTCTTTTCTGGGGGCCAACGGCAGTGCAGTATCTGCCAAACGTCCTCATTTCCAGTCCAGACCTTTCCAGCAGCCACAGCAGAACCAGACTCCAGCTAGAGCGCCTTTTCACCAGGCACCTCAGCAGCAGAGACAGTTTTAGCAAGCTCCATGCAACTTCTGCAAGAAGCCTGGCCACATCTGGGAAGTTTGCAGGAGGAGGCTAGGAGTTTGTTTGTATTGTGGTACTGAAGGGCATCAATCGAGGGAGTGTCCTCGTCGTGCAGTTCAGGGAGCAGCTCCAGCTCCGAGGACACAGACGAGACCACCTGCAGCACAGCCGAGGGGACCGCTTCCGACACAGCAGCAGCGTTTTGTCCAGCATCAACAGCAGGGAGGTGCTCGACAGGGACGAGCGTTTGCTATGACCGTCAAAGAGGAGGAACCCACCGGAGATGTCATCGCAGGTTCTATTCTTCTTGATTCCATTCCAGCTTTAGCTTTGTTTGATAGTGGTACTTCCCATAGTTTTGTATCTGTTTCTTTTGCTCTGAAGCATGGTTTGGTAGCTGAGTCTTTGCTTAGGACTTGCAAGATCATGACCGGGGGAGGCATTATCCTGGTTAATGATATTTGCAAGGATCGGAGAGTTACTCTGGGAGGCCGAGAGTTGAGTGCGTGTCTACTTGTAATGCCACTTCCAAGCTATGACATTATACTTGGGATGGATTGGTTGAGTAGGCACCGTGCTAGCATAGACTGTAGAGGAGGTAGAGTTTTGTTTGGTCCGCCAGGAGAGCCAGAGTTCGAGTTTACTAGAGGAGCTGCGGAGCTGGACGAAGGCATTATTTGTGGAGCTATGGTAGAAGACAAGGAGTTGCCATATCCGCTGATAGCAGAATTCTTGGATGTGTTTCCTGAGGAATTGCCAGGATTGCCACCAGATCGAGATATTGAATTTTCTATAGACTTGGTGCCAGGTGCAGAACCAATTTCGCAACATGTCTATAGAGTAAACAACAGCGAGCTGGTCGAGTTGAAGAAGCAGGTGGACGAATTGCGGGATAAGGGGTTTATCAGATCGAGTTCTTCACCATAGGGAGCTCCGGTATTGTTTGTACCAAAGAAGGATGGATCGGTGCGCATGTGCATTGATTACAGGGCTTTGAATAATCTCACTATCAAGAATAAGTATCCTTTGCCACGGATTGATGATCTGTTTGATCAGTTGAGTGGTGCGAAGGTATTTTCTAAGATAGATTTGAGATCAGGCTACCATCAAGTGAAGGTGAAGCCGGAGGATATACCGAAGACTACTTTTAGAACTCGGTATGGTCAGTACGAGTTTATGGTGATGCCGTTTGGTTTGACTAATGCACCGGCGGTATTTATGAACTTGATGAGCAAGGTGTTCCACCAGTACCTTGACAAGTTCGTGGTGGTGTTCATCGACGACATACTCATATACTCGAGGACACCGGAGGAGCATGAGGAGCATTTGAGGATTGTGTTGGATTTGCTGAGGAAGGAGAAGCTGTATGAGAAGTTGTCTAAATGTGAGTTTTTCTTGGACAAAGTAGAATTCTTGGGGCATGTTGTGACTGGTGATGGTATTTCAGTGGATCCGAAGAAGATTTCAGCAGTGGAATCTTGGAAGACTCAGAGTTCAGTAGCAGAGATCAGGAGTTTCTTGGGATTGGCAGGCTATTATAGAAAGTTTATGCAAGATTTTTCGAGGATTGCCGAGCCGATGACCAGACTCACAAGGAAGGATGTGGAGTTTGTTTGGACGGAGGATTATCAGGTTGTTTTTGAGGAGTTGAAGAAGAGGTTGACGTCTGCTCCTATTTTGACGTTGCCATCAGGGTCCGGAGGTTTCACTATTTATAGTGATGCATCGGGGAAGGGTTTAGGTTGTGTTCTTCAGCAGCATGGGAAAGTGATTGCCTATGCATCCAGGCAATTGCGTCCTCATGAAAAGAACTATCCTACCCATGATTTGGAGTTGGCAGCTGTCATATTCGCCCTGAAGTTATGGAAACATTATTTGAACGGAGAGCGTGTGGAGATCTTCACAGACCACAAAAGCTTGAAGTACGTTTTCACGCAGAAGGAGTTGAACATGAGGCAGCGTCGGTGGTTGGAATTGATGAAGGATTTTGATATCTCTTTGCAATATCATCCTGGGAAAGCCAATGTAGTTGTCGATGCTTTGAATAGGTATCCGGTAGCTATGTTCTTGACGCAGGATCGATATCTGTTGGAGGACTTGGAGAGCTTGGGCATTGAGGTGATTGTTCCTGGGTGTGCTATGCAGATATGGGGATTGCAGATACACTCAGATTTGATGGACAGGATCAAGGCAGCACAGTATGATGATGTATCTTTAAGGAGTATCAGAGCTCAGGTGAGAGCAGGATTGGAGGATGATTTCACTATTGTAGAGGATGGATCCTTGAGGCATGGAGTTAGATTGTGTGTGCCTAGTGGGGAGTTGCGCGAGGAGGTGTTGCAGGAAGCGCATCGCTCTCAGTATTCCATACATCCAGGTGCTAACAAGATGTATCGGGATATGCGAGAGAGTGTGTGATGGTATGGCATGAAGAGGAAAGTGGTACAGTTTGTATCCAGATGCTTAGTGTGCCAGCAGGTGAAAGCCGAGAGGCAGAGGCCAGGAGGTTTACTTCAGCCATTACCCATTCCAGAGTGGAAGTGGGAACACATTACTATGGATTTTGTGTCCGGACTTCCACGATCTCCAGGAGGGAAAGACGCAATTTGGGTCATTGTTGATAGATTGACCAAGTCGGCCCACTTTTTGCCTTTCAAAGTGGGTTTGTCTACGGAGAAGTTGGCAGAGATGTATGTGAGGCAGATCGTTAGGATACACGGAGTTCCCGTCAGCATAGTCTCAGATCGAGATAGTCGTTTTACTTCTCATTTCTGAAGGAGTTTGCAGGAGAGTTTGGGCACTCAGCTCAAGTTTAGTACTGCATATCATCCCCAGACAGATGGGCAGTCAGAGAGGACTATCCAGACTCTCGAGGATATGTTGCGCACTTGTGTACTAGATTTCGGGGGTTCTTGGGAGGACCATCTCCATTTGGTAGAGTTTGCTTACAACAACAGTTACCAGGCCAGTATAGAGATGTCACCTTTTGAAGCTCTATATGGTCGGAGGTGTCGTACTCCTTTGTCTTGGGACGATGTTGGAGAAAGAATTTTGCTTGGGCCAGAGATGGTTGTGGATGCAGCGGAGAAGGTTCATTTGATCAGAGACAGACTTCGAGTGGCGCAGGACAGATAGCGGCATTGGGCCGATAGCCATCGGAGACCTTTGGAGTTTGAGGTATAGTTTAGATTTTGTTTGTGCTTGTTCTTGTTTGTTATAGATTAAGTTCTTAAGATGGTATTTTGTTCTAGGTGGGTGGTTTGGTATTTCTAAGGATTTCTCCGACACGAGGCACGATTCGCTTCGGTGGAGGCGGAAAGCTTAGTCCGCGATTCATCGGACCTTTCACTATTCTAGAGAGGGTCGGTGCAGTTGCTTATAGACTAGACTTGCCACCTACATTGGAGGGAGTGCACAACGTGTTTCATGTGTCGCAGTTGAGACGATACGTGGCAGATCCTAGTCATGTATTGGATCACTCGGAGATAGAGGTGGGCCCTACTCTTAGCTATCCAGAGCAGCCAGTTGAGATTCTGGATCGGAGAGAGAAGGTGCCGAGGAACCAGACTATTCTTTGGTGCACGTCGCATGGAGGCATCACTCTCCGGGGGAGTCTACCTGGGAGAGAGAGGATGACATGCGAGAGCGTTATCCATATTTGTTTGTACCTTGAGGTATGTTATTCTAGTTATGTTCTGTTCATTGTTATGTTCTGTTCATTAGTTAGTTGTGATTCTTTAGTTCTGTTCTGTGTTTTTCTAGGGGTAGTTTTCGTCTTTGAATTTCGAGGACGAAATTATTTTAAGGAGGGTAGACTTGTCACTACCACATTTTTAGGAAAGGGTATTTTAGTAATTTCCTATTTAAATAAATATTGTGCATGGTAAATAATTTTTGTTGTATTATTTAATTATTGTTGGGTGTTATTTAATTATTTTAGACTTATTTTAGTGGACCCAACTAGTGTAGTTTGGACCCATGGACCAACATGAATTAAATAGTTAGATTTGGCCCATTTAGAAAGCCCATAGTTAAGGAGATGGATTAAATTAATTAAGTGATTAGACTAGAAGCTTCCTTCCTTAATTATTTCTTCATGAGAGGCCCCAAGGGGTAAATTGGACATTTTACAATTGCTTGGGAGAGGGGCAAGGCCGGCCTATTAAAAGAGGGGGGAAATTTCTCTCTCCTCTCATTCTCATTCCAAATCTAGATCTAGAATTTCCCACTCCCAAATTCCCTCCATTCCCATTCCAATTCCCTACCAAATTCATTTCAAATTCTTCCCAATTCACCATTAGAGAAGAAGGAAGCAAGGATCTAGAAGAAGGAAGCAAGGATCTACAAAGAGGAGCAAGGATCTACAATTTGGAAGCAAGTTCTTCTCAATTGGAGGTTTCATTGGGAATCCATCTTCCAATAGGTATAATTTAGATTTTCCCATTTAAATAGCTTCTAAATCTGAGATTTAATCATGTAAAATCAACCTATATGTATGTACTACCCATAGGACTTTGTTTTGTGTTCATAGGAGACCCATGGAGAAAGTTATGGTGCTTTTTGTGTTAATTTTGTTGGAATTCCGAATTTATATTTTGTTGTGTGTATCAATTGATCCTATAGATCAATTAGACATGAGCTTATGTGTTTGGGGCTAGTGTCGTATCCATAATTTGGTACATGTGGTTCGTATCCCAACTATTTGGTGATACGTGTCATTTTGGGGGTTTTTCCTCCGACACGGGGCTTTGAACATGTCGTATTTTGACACGGACACATAGATCTACTTTTGACACTTTGATTTATTCATAAATATTATTTGTGATTTGTTTGTATCCTTCGGGGTGCAATTGGTTGTGTGTTGGACTCGTGTCACATGCGTATCCTAGATCTAGTGGGATACGGTGTGATACTCTCCAATTGTGTGGATTTTTGAATAGATCTAATTATGTATGGTTTAAATTCTTCAATTATAATTAGTAAATATATATAGATATTATATATTTATTTTGTGTATTTATTATAGTAATTATTGTAGCATAGATCTATATATATTTTTGTGTGTGCTAATATGATGTACAAATATAATATGTAGCTTTCTTGCATGTAATTATATATGTACTTATGTTAATAGTATAAATTATACATAAATGTTTTATAAAATATATTTATGTGTTTAATTGTGTAATTATATTATTTATAATTATTATATAATTATTTGTATATTAATGTATATATTTTAGGTGTGCTTCTAGCCATGTAAAATATGAACATTAATATGTGCATGTGTTGTAACTATTAGTATTTAATTATAAGTTTATATGTGCATATATATATAATTATTTATTTATATATATGTATTGTGATTATTATTGCATATATATATTTATATATATATATATATATATATATTTATATTTTTATTTGTTTTGGTGACAGTGGTTTCTATGACAGTAAAACTGTCATTATTTGGTCTGAACAGCAGCCGCTGTACAGTGGTAAGCATTAATGACAGATCTGTCATTAATGCTGCGGCTGTTTTGAGCGGCAACCTTTCAGCGACGTTTTTTTTGTGACAGTTTGAAACTGTCAGCAAACTGTGACAGCAGCGGTTTTGTATATGGAGTTTCTACGACGAATTTTCAGTGACAGTCAAGACTGTCACTATTAAACCTGTTTTTATTTTATCTTATTTTGTTCACTGTTTTCAGTGACGCTTTGACAGTTTTAAATTATATTTTATATATTATTATTGTATATATATATGTGTATATATATGTATTTTGTGAGGTATAATATTTGTAATAATATATTATTTTATTTGTATAAATATTAGTTGTTTATATATTATTTTAGGGTATATATTATTTGTATTAGTAGTATATTTTGTGTGAGTATGATTTGGGATCTAATTTTTATTCCTAAATTATTGTATTTTATTTCTATATTATTTATATAGATTTCTTGTGAGGTTGACCTTGGTTTGACTTTAGAGTTGACCATAGTTGACTTTTGACTTAGAATTTATTTATTGACCTAGGAGTTGACTAGTTTGACTTGTTCTCTTTCCGGGACCTTGTTTTAATGTGGTATTCCATATCTAGGTGTTCGAGGCACCGAGTCAGACATCTGTGAGACTGTTCTTTGGATTTCAGGCGAGTAAATTCTCTGATAGTTTCTCATTTATGATATCCTCTATGTTCGTTGTATCTAGTGTAGATTTACATGTTTCTCTCGACACTATGGTTACACGGATTGGTATATCCGGATCTCGTCATGAGATGTTATTCCTTGGTATATGGTGTATATGGTGCAAGTATTGTTTCATTGGTTATCTTGTACATGTACAGACACCGATTCTCGGGGAGACTAGCTATCTTCTTGGGGAATCTAGTACCATAGCATACCGTGGTTGGATCTATTATACCAGTTGGGGGTGGGGAGTATTAGTATAGATATGTGATCAAATCCCTATTGAATAAAGTATTGGTAAGCGAATAGTGTTGATCATGCACCGCACGTATGATTAGCCAGGCCGCATTGTATCTTGCCCAAGCCGATCACATGTTAAGCTAGTACTCACACACTTAGTCATTAGTATTATTGTTTCATTGGCATATTGTTCATTATTGTATTTCTTTCCAGTATTTTCTTATTTGTCTATATATCTCTTGTATCTATTTTGTGCATCTTTTTTATCCACAACTATTTACTGTTACATAGTTTTTATCATGGATTAGAACTGCTGTTAGAGATGTACTCTGCTCCTTTCCTGACTGGATATATTTTTCCAGATGACACTGAGGAGTACCCTACCTATTATGGACCCCAGGATGTTGTGGGTTTAGATTCGGAGACCCTGGCTCAAGAGGGACTTATCCCAACTGAGACAGTTGACCCTGGAGTGTAGCTTGTAGTATGATAGTATTCTTTTGTACTGGATTTGTCTCCAGCTTACTTTGTTACTCTTCAGACTCATTGATGTATTATTTTAAACTCATGAGTTTTATGATGACTATTCTATTCTTATCTGATTCGTGCTCATTCTATCTTAGTTCTGTGATTGAGTATTATATCATTATTGGTGGTTTATTACTTTAGATAGACTATCTAGACAGCGTTCTACCGCCGATTCTGCGGCGTAAGCTGGGCGTTGTTTCCGACTAGTACCCTTACACCGGGTGCGGGTCATGACACCTTTGACCCTGACACATTTTTCGGTGCAAAGAGGGCCCACATGTGGACCCCATTTTGACCCGAAACTGCCATTTTTTCCCTTGTCTCCAAATTGGATCCAAGGACAGGCATTTCTAGCTGATTGATATTTTCTGGATCTGGTGGTGATGTTTATTACAGCAACCGGAGTACCGCCTGTAATTCCCGCTGAAGTCAGAACTGCAAACCGAGCCGGAACCACAGGCAAGTGTACCTCGCCAAAACTTGCAGTCTTTGCTAAATATTCCTTGGCTTAGTTATATATCAGAGGGCAAGTATACCTTGCCAACTTTACACTCTTGTTGCATATTTCCTTGTTTTAATTATAACTTGTTTTAACTGCTTAACCTAGGAGACGTGTGACGTACCGAGTGTCCGATCATAGTCGGGTGCCAACACCGTACGCGGTGTTGGATACGTCAATTAGAGATGGATATTCGATACCCTTACTCTTGGTACTTGTCCTATCAAGTACAACAAAACCCAGGACACTTGACACTATTCATGAGACAGAATCCTTTTGAGATATTCACGATGATTCTGTATAGGATACAGGTTATGACATGGACAATTTATTCCTAGACATTATATGACTGCTGCATTAGATATGATCTTGCGTGTCATGGACATGAGACATGGATTACATGGGGTGGGGAGAGACACACAGGCTACAGGCTGTTTTCATATATATATATTATTAGTGTGAGGTCGTAGACTCTCCAGCAGAGCTAGACCCTTTACGTGTTATTACTGCTACCGGCTCCCCGGCACAGAGCTTGTAGCAGTCTCAGCCTGAGTTCTAGTGCTGCTCTCAACTTGCATTTATCACTTAGCTGGTTACAGTGTTTACCCTGCTGTTTTATTTAATTCTGCTGTACTGCTTATATTTTAGCTTGTATTTTCTGTACCTTGTTATGTCCCCTGAGGACCTGGAATGGACTATGTCCCCAGGTATAGCTGAAGAGATCCATCCAGAGATACCCCGTACCAGAGCACTTCTAGGAGCTGTACCAGGACCTGAAGACGAGCTCGCACCAGAGGACTTCTCCTGAGCATTGGCCGTATGTAGTCATTTATTTCTCTTTCCAGTTCCTTTATTTCCTGTCTATTGGCATTGATGTATCAGACATATTTTCGGATTGTTTCCCGAGACATTTATTTAAGATTTGATAGTTACTTCTATTTGCATTACTCTGGCATTTAATCTGTGATTATCTGTTGTGGATGAGATTAGAATAATCTGTGACCTGTATCATTGGTTCTATTTACTGTTAGACTACAGCTTAAGTATGCCCTGATGGATCCATTAAATTGGGTTGTCCATCGATGCGTGCTGCTGGCCATTGCCACGCTTCTCCAGTCCCTCGTCATTTTGGGACTGGGGCGTGACATGGTTTTTGTGGTGGCCCATGCAGGTCTTCGACTAAATCGTTCGGTTTCAACTCAGGGATCGAACAGGCCTGCAATAAAGCTAGGATAAGCTTTAGAATCTCATCCACCTGCTTGAATCGTTCTTGATATCTATTCGAATTAAATTATTGACTTGCATCCTGCCTTGATTCCTGTGCGCCTCTTATCGTTTGTATTTGATACAGGGAAATGAACCCACAAGCCAGCAACGAGGCTCATGAAGAAATACCACAACCCGTTGTGGTTACCCAAGAAGACGATGTGATACCAGTCGGTGAGGGCCAATCATCACAAGGCAGTCAAGCAAGTCAGCCTGCCTCAATAATCCGTCAAGATGACGTACCACCCTTGACGCAGCCTACTCCACTGATGCCTTCCTTCCCACTGGGACCACCTATGAACGAACATCAGATGTTTCGCATGTTCTACATAATGATGCAAGCCTATCAAAGGGTGCAACAAGAAGCTCAACAAAAGCAACCGGAGAACTCCATCGGTAGAACTAGCTCGGAGTCACTGAGGCCAAACAGTTCAAATACAACCACCTTCGACGAGGACGTCCTTACTGCAGCAAGACCCGTGGAGTGCACCACAAGGATCGAGTCCAGCCAAAAGCGGCCGTATGCGTCAGCACCGGACCAATCACAACAAGAAAGAGCTGCAAAGCGGCCACAGATACATCCACTACCAAGAACAGCATCAGGAGCCTCATTCCTTCCTACATGTCACTACTGTGGCAAGGTAGGCCACATCGCTAAGGAATGCCGACACAGACTGGGACAATGTCTATCTTGTGGATCCCAGAAGCATGCGGTAAGGGATTGCCCAGAATGTCGAGAGAAACCAGTGGTGAATCACCAACCAGCCATATCAACACCAGCCAGAACACCACAGGAAGGAACTCCAAAGAAGTCTCAGCTGCACCAGCCACCCGAAGCATCTCCGAAAGTACTGCCCACTTGTCTACATTGTCATAAACAAGGCCACATTGAGAGCGGGTGCAGACGTAAGATGGGATTATGCCTGATTTGCTGAACCAATGAACACTTGGCCAAGGATTGTCCCCAGCATCGGGAGAAAGCATTGACGAATCTTCAACCCGCCTCATCAGCCCCAGCTGGAGTACCACAGGCAGAACTTGCAAGGAAGTCTCACATACACCAGCCACCAGAAGCATCTCCACCGGCAATACCTGTCTGTCCATATTGTCACCGGCGAGGCCACACTGAGGACGAGTGCAGACGAAAGAAGAGATTATGTATAGCTTGCGGATCCAGTCAGCATTCATTCAAAGAATGCCCTGAGCGTCGAGACAGAGTACCAACAGGTAACCAACAAGTGATTTCAGCACCACGGTCAGCCTCTCCAGCATTTCAAGCTTCACCAATACCGAGGCCACCCTTGGCACCTCAGGCAACACTCTTCCAGCAGGCTCAACAGCAGCAGAAGGATCAACTGCAAGGACCCGGACAAGCTCCAGCGAATACAGTGGAGAACGCGCCGACTCGTGGAATAGCTGATGCGCGTAAGTGATTTATAGTTATCCGTTTCTAGTCTTGTTTTAGCTCGTGCCCGTTGGTTCGTGACCTCAGCCCCAACCTAGTAATTTGTAACTTGTTAACAATAACCTGGTTTTCATAAATTTTTTTTTTTTTAATTTTCTTGCTTTAACTAGATTTCTCTGAAAGTGCGTAACTTTCATTGTTAGGGAAACGATATTTCCCTGAAGTATCTTGTGATGTGTTTTCAAACGATGCTTGCGACCGCGTCAGCTCTGTTGACCGATTATTCTTTGATTACGAGGACGCAATCCTCTTAAGGGGGGTAGATTGTAAACCCCCTGATTTTTTCAAAATTTTAAAACTGAATTTTTCACAATTTTCTGAAATTTTCTGGGCTTTTTCTGTAATTTAAAAACATGGTTTTAATTATTCAATGATTTTTAATTAATATTAAATAGTATTAAAATATTATGAAAATAATATTTTTGGGTGTAAAATGAAAAACTAGACTTAGGGCAATTTTTCTGGAATTTATCGGACCCCGGACCTATTTTTAAATGCCTATAAAGTATTTATTTATTTAATTATTTATTTATTTATTAATTATTTCTGATTATTTATTATTAAAACTTTTAGTAATATTATTATTTTTATTTTTTCTAAAATACCCAGCCCGGCCCGGCCCACGAACCCAGCCCGGCCCAATTTCCCGAACTCAAACCCGGCCCAGACCCTGCCTAGCGGGTCGGGTCGGATCCGCCGCCGTCCGACCCGCAAACCCGTACCCGCTCCTCTCTCCCTCACCCTGACCCAGCCCTCGTGCCCGCGTCCGGCGCCGCACCGCCCGCCGCACCGGCCGGCCACCTCGCCCCCACGTCGCCGCACCCCTCGGCCCGACCCCGTCTTCAGCGCCGCCTTCCCCGGCCCTCGACGCCTCTCTCTTCCCCTATTTAAATCCTCCCCTCTCGGCTACTCTCCTCCTCCCCGATCTCTGCCGCTCGCCGCCGCCGTGCCCCCAGCCGCGCCGCCGCCGTCACGCCGTGCAGCGCCGCTCCCCGAGCCACCGGACGCCGCCCCTCTTCCTCCTTCCCGACGACAGCGAGCACAGCAGCAGCCGCAACAGCGCTCTGCGCCGCCTGCGCCGCTCCGCCGCGAGCCCGGCGCCGCCTCGCCGCGCCGTCCCCGGCCGGCCGCCCCCAGCCGCCGTCTCGCCTGAGCTCAGTCCATCTCCGGCCAGGAGTCGAAACCCTAACCCTGGCTTCGAATCCCTGTGTCCGACACGAGTCGGACACGTGTCGGACACGATCCGGATCCCTGGTTTTTGGGTCCCCTTCAGGTGCGTGTAACTTTCGCCTCGTAGCTCTGTTTTCGATTCCGCAAATTGCGTTGCGAAGCCTGTATGACCCTCTCGGTGCCCGGACAAATCGCTCGGGGCATCGCGTCCTGTGGTGATCGCACACCGCGATCCAAAAACAGGAAAAACCAGGCCCTGTTTCACCCCGGAACTGAGCACGTCCCGCCAAACGGGATGACTTGGTCGCGCGCGGTCTTCACAGATACGTGCGCATCGTCGATACGGACGTGTGGGATTTCGCAGAAGCTGATTTGGGTGTGCGTGCACACCGGAATCAACGCGGACATCGCCCCGTATCCGACTTTTCTGCATTTTGACCTAACTTTGTGTACACACGTCGGATCGAGACGAAACTTACGCCATCGGACTCGTAGCGATACGCTGGTCCTGTGGGTCAAGTTTGGTTCGATTCTGAGAACGTTGACGAAATCGCGTGTCGTGGGCCCCATAGGCCCAGCTCGACGGGCGATTTTGTGATCGGCTCATCGGAATCCAATTCTGGAAGTTCTGTTGGGTTCGTATCATCGTTTCTGACCTGTTGACACTAAGTTTGGTGAATTTGGAGACCTTTGACCCTGACACATTTTTCGGTGCAAAGCGGGCCCACATGTGGACCCCGTTTTGACCCGAAACTGCCGTTTTTGCCCTTGTCTCCAAATTGGACCCAAGGACAGGCGTTTCTAGCTGATTGATATTTTCTGGATCTGGTGGTGATGTTTATTACAGCAACCGGAGTACCGCCTGCAATTTCCGCTGAAGTCAGAACTGCAAACCGAGCCGGAACCACAGGCAAGTGTACCTCGCCAAAACTTGCAGTCTTTGCTAAATATTCCTTGGCTTAGTTATATATCAGAGGGCAAGTATACCTTGCCAACTTTACAGTCTTGTTGCATATTTCCTTGTTTTAATTATAACTTGTTTTAACTGCTTAACCTAGAAGACGTGTGACGTACCGAGTGTCCGATCATAGTCGGGTGCCAACACCGTACGCGGTGTTGGGTACGTCATTTAGAGATGGATATTCGATACCTTTACTCTTGGTACTTGTCCTATCAAGTACAACAAAACCCAGGACACTTGACACTATTCATGAGACAGAATCCTCTTGAGATATTCACGTTGATTCTGTATAGGATACAGGTTATGACATGGACAGTTTATTCCTAGACATTATATGACTGCTGCATTAGATATGATCTTGCGTGTCATGGACATGAGACGTGGATTACATGGGGTGGGGAGAGACACACAGGCTTCAGGCTGTTTTCATATATATATATATTATTAGTGTGAGGTCGTAGACTCTCCAGCAGAGCTAGACCCTTTACGTGTTATTACTGCTACCGGCTCCCCGGCACAAAGCTTGTAGCAGTCTCAGCCTGAGTTCTAGTGCTGCTCTCAACTTGCATTTATCACTTAGCTGGTTACATAGTTTACCCTGCTGTTTCATTTAATTCTGCTGCACTGCTTATATTTTAGCTTGTATTTTCTGTACCTTGTTATGTCCCCTGAGGACCTGGAATGGACTATGTCCCCAGGTATAGCTGAAGAGATCCATCCAGAGATACCCCGTACCAGAGCACTTCCAGGAGCTGTACCAGGACCTGAAGACGAGCTCGCACCAGAGGACTTCTCCTGAGCATTGGCCGTATGTAGTCATTTATTTCTCTTTCCAGTTCTTTTATTTCCTGTCTATTGGCATTGATGTATCAGACATATTCTCGAATTGTTTTCCGAGACATTTATTTAAGATTTGAAAGTTACTTCTATTTGCATTACTCTGGCATTTAATCTGTGATTATCTATTGTGGATGAGATTAGAATAATCTGTGACC
Organism: Iris macrosiphon; assembly: GCA_036927795.1. Classification (NCBI taxonomy): domain Eukaryota; kingdom Viridiplantae; phylum Streptophyta; class Magnoliopsida; order Asparagales; family Iridaceae; genus Iris; species Iris macrosiphon. The sequence continues at coordinate 164,758,487 of JAYESA010000006.1, read as the reverse complement.
TGTATCATTGGTTCTATTTACTGTTAGACTATAGCTTAAGCATGCCCTGATGGATCCATTAAATTGGGTTGTCCATCGGTGCGTGCTGCTGGCCATTGCCACGCTTCTCCAGTCCCTCGTCATTTTGGGACTGGGGCGTGACAACTAATCTCCCCAGCAGAGAAATCCTCTGGTCTATGTTCATTTTCAGATAGACCATACTCAGCAAATCACTCCTTAGTGAGTATCTCGGACATTGGTTCACGCCTATATTACCTCTGAACTACTGTCCTAATACTTCTTTCCGGCTGAGTTTGCCATGTCCATATTACCTCTGAGAAAACCTCTCGGGTCTTTGCTATCGATCATCACATCCATATTACCTCTGATATCGGTTGTCATCTCCACTTATCACCTGTACTCACCAAGGTACACCAGCGGTATTAAGTCCACAAAAACAGCCACGTCCATATCACCTCTGGCAGGACTTGTTCCAAATCTATTACTTGCACAAACGTGTGCCAAAAGTAATAGGTCCAAAAAAACTGCCACATCCATATCACTTCTGGAAGGGCTTGTTCCAAATCTATTATTTTTACTAACGTACGCAAAAAGTAATGGGTCTATAAAAACTGTCACGTCCATATCACCTCTGGCAGGGCTTGTTCAAAATCTATTACTTGTACTAATATATGCAAAAAATAATGGGTTCACAAAATCTATCACGTCCATATTACCTCTAATAGGGATTATTTTTGAACTTATTACTTGCACCCAAATGTGCAATAAGTAATACCAAAAGATCTTCCAGCGGGATATCCTTAAAAAGCTACGGTATTGTACTACGTTCATATTACCCCTATTACGATACCTAAAGCTAACACAAATAAATTTAAAAAATAGGGTAAATTTTATTTTTCTCCGCAAAGAGAGATTGAAAGCAAAACTACACTTCGGAAGATTATCAAGATCCCAAGCCAGAAGACAAAATAAAGACACAAGAAGCAAAGGAGAACAACTGGTGCTATGAGTCGGAGCATAACTCTGTTATCCGCTCATAGAGACGAGCAATATGGCCATCCAGGCACCTCCGAATCTGACGCTCAACTTCTTGGGACATATCCTCGGGATCCTCATAGAAGCATAGGACTCATATCTGTCCTTTAGATGTTGCACCAGAACCTCAATGCCAGCCATGTTCTGCGTTATTTGGCTTGCCTTAATGCGGATGGCCTCCTCTTCCTGTTGGACCTCCCGTAGCCTATTCCATATTGCTTCAAGCTCGACCTGGAGTCGTCTAATTTGCTCGGTCAGGTCCTTTTATCGGGAAAGGAACTCTTCTCTGAGATCGTCTAGCCGATTATGCCTCTCCTGCAAGATTCGGAGATCATGCTGCAACTACTCCATAGACGAAGCAAAGAAGGCCTTTTATGTCTCCACCTTCTTTGAGAACTTGTTTTATTCATAGGAGATCAGCATTTCCATTTTTGCCTACTGATACTGCCGTGGCTCTGTTAGGCATTTCTCTACCTCCTTCAGTTTATGGCCCAGAAAGTCGATCATCTGCTCAAAACCAGGGATACTCCTCAGAGAGTGGACCTGGCCCTTAGCAAAGTACCTTGTCCAGGTGAAAGATTTTTTGTACTCCAATACGCCCTCGATCCCCAACTTTAAGAACATGTAGAAGCTCTGGATGGAAAGCCTGACGGTCTTGTCAATTTCTTCCAATGTAGCCATAGTAAAAGACAGCGAGATTGAAGAAAATGTTGCAGGTGCAGCAGGCGGCATAAAGATGTTCAAAAACCTCGAAGACAAAATAGCAGTAGAGGAGCAACCAGCGGCTCTGTCTACGAGCCAATCTTTCATGGATGCACGAAGAGCCTGGATACCCGGTAGTTGAGCCGCGGATGACAGAGTAGTACCAAGACTGGGAACAAAAGTAATGGGGTGCCTCGTCGGATCGGCTCCATCCAGTATGCCATACCTAGACCGCGTCGCGATGGCTTCAAGAGGTGACCCAACGACCTCAAGAAAGGGATTGACCTCATTGCGGCAGCTTATGACCCCAGTGTCCGAAGTGGCTTCAGCAGCAGAACCCGTAGACGGTTGGAAGATCAGCCGCCGCACCAGAAGGACCTATAGCAACAGGAACCTCCTCCACTATGGGCTCAAAAGGGGGAACGACAGAATTTTCTTCGCCTCTAGAAAAGCGATAGAAAGGTTCGGGCCTTTTTCTAATAAGCTTGTTACCCCCTTCCTCTTCTACGCCTTCCTCAGAGGCCACGTCCACTATATGCATGGGAGAGGTAGGACCTGCAGGACCAGAACGACCAATAATTAACTTCTCCTGGAGAATGTGAAGCTGAAGCCAGGGAATATGATCTCCTTTGAAATTATAAAATGACGTACCAGAAGGAAGTGGCATAGGTTACGGCTTGTCCAGTATTATTATAGCCTCCCCCAAAGCTTCCATGTCTTCTATGGATATATGCTCCAAAGGGATATAAAGCTGCTCCGCCAAAGCCGCATCCAAGCCTCGAGCTCCCGAAGCTTCAGGTGCTGGTTTTGAGATATCGACATTTGACTCCGGAGGGGTTTTCTCGTATAATTCAGCATAGGAAATCACTGAAGCGACTGCTCGCCGGGAAAGGTCCCTTTTCTCCTGTGTCTGTAATTCAAACAGACCAGAAGAGAGATATTTATAAAGAGGACCATGAAGAATCAAACTAAGAGGATTTATGGATACCATCATAGCATCTAAATTGGGCCCTACTTTAGGAACCGTTAATACAAGGGGTCCTACCTTTCCGTGTGCAGTTTCCTTTGCAAGGGGCTTAATCCTAGCTACTGGTCCCGTCTCCGGGACCACATCAGTCCTCGACTTCTTGGAATAGAGAGCATGATGTGTCTCGTCCTTCAAATTTCACTTAACCGGCAGAGGATCGTCCGAAGGAGACATCGTCTCCCCTTCACCGGTTGACGTATCCAACTCCACAATCAGGGTCCTAGCGACCCCCTTACCCTTCTTGGGCATTCTGTGGCCCTTTACCTCGTGAGGCATCAACATGGTGCCCTCGATGTAACTACTCTCCGGGACGAAGTCAGCCGGCAGGTCGTTGGCCGTGCAATAATACTTCATCACTGTATATAGCATCCTTGCCACTACCCTGGCCCTTGGCAACTGAAATCGGGCTCGAGTGCTAGTAGTGCTGTAATAGCTTCAAGCTCGGACCCCATCAAGCAAACTGCCACTGTACCCGAGGGAAGCGCTCGGGTGACCCAACAAGAGTTGAGTATAACAAAACTGGCGAGCAAACTGGCTTGGGAGATAAGGCTCTACAAAAACCTCACCTCGATTCTGGTCCACCAAGTGAAAGGGACGAATGGCTTGGAGCCAACAAAACAGCCTCTCAGATAGGTTTCGAGGCACTCTCCCAGTATCTTGATGAGCAATGTCTCTCTATTCATTTGTGAACTCTGGGTCAGACGTAAAGAAAATCCAACCATTCATAAAGGAGAGCTCCATCCTACCGGCGGAGACTGTGTCAGATCTCCACTTCATCCACCGATATTTGAGAATTATGGCGTTAGCTGCCACCATATCCTCGTAAGTCAAAGGGCTCATCAGGGACCCGATATTTCTGAATCAAGTAATGATAAGGGAGCTCGATCTGATTGAAATACCCCTTGCCCAGATATTCCTCGAACATTTGAGCGAAGTTATGGATCCATCGGTGGATACAGCATACAATAGCCGATAGAAGGGCCGGCTTATGGATGAAAGACAACTTCACGGCAGGAAGACTAAGAGGGCGATTGATCCTATCTATGGTCCCAGATCTGCCCGAGACGATGCAGTTGAGCAACCAAAGAATCAGATATTCCGCCAACACGGCTTTGGCGGATAACTTGTGCATATCCATGTAAAAGTAGCTGAGTTCTTCTTCAAGATTACCCAGCTAGTCCACGGGTTCGTCTTCTTCATCCGTGGAACCCTCGACTTCCTCTACCTCGACAGTAGCCAGTTTTTGATGCGCCTGAATTAGGTCAGCTACTTCTTGTTCAGTTCATGGCATCTGGACGTGAACTCTACTAGAATCTTTTAAATTCGAAAAAATATAGCGAGTCGAAGTGGAGATATGGGGAGAAGACCCCTCAAAGGACTTTTTCTTTTTTGACATCCGCTGACAAATGCCATGATGGCACAGCAATTCCTGGTACACCATCAGGATTTTTGGGTTCTCCGCCTCCAACTCTCTGAGTTTTTTTGTTACTCGGGCTATATTCTTCGTAGGGCTCCTCTCCCCAAGGAAGTTTTGAGACAACATGCAATTCATGAAAAGCCAGTCCCATCTCACCGTCGGACGTAAAGAAGGTCCACGTCTGACAGTTATATAATTCTATCAGAGTGACGATTAGGGACCGGTTCAACTCCAGTCTATAACACGTACCCCTCACAACAAAGAAAAAGTGGGCGGTCTTGAGGTCCCACTCATACTTCCTCAGGATCCACAGAGTCAGACGACACCAGGAGATACTATAGTGTGCTCAGCTGAGAATCCGCAACTGTCCCATGGGATAGGATCCCTTCCTGGCAACCTAATGGACAAAGGTGCCCAATGCATATATATACTTAGGTTCGATCTCAGTTCACTGTTGATGAGGCTATGCTTCAGTCCAAGCAAGGAGTAAGAGGGTGACTCATTTGCGCTATAAAATTCCCCCTTGCTCTGTCTGGTCCCGCATCGAACATTATCCAGAGGAGCCCCCCTTGGCTCGGGGGTAAGTCCCAATCCATATACCGCAGACCCATCATCACCTTCATGTCCGACAAAGCAAAGTTTAGGCAGAAGGAAGGAAATGTCATCTCCATTCCACGGAAGGTGAAAGATCAGTTCTCCCTAATTTGCCCAATCTGAGAAGACTCCAGTGCATCCCCGAATATGAAGTATAGCTTATTAAAGAAATTCTTCCCATCCTTAGCGGGGATCTCCCACGCGTTCATCTGACTCAACAAAAATGCAGACATCTGCTCGGAGATCATCTGTTGGCGTTTAGGTAGAAGATAATTTTAAAGCTGATTCTTGATGGCTCAAGAGAGATCTCCAAGGTTCATGTTCAAGGGTAGCAGGTTTTGCCCAAGGATCAATTATTGAAGGGTATGGTGGGAAACATCACTGCAAGTTAAAGGGACATTGTCAGAATTATCAAGAAAAAAGAAATAAATATACACATGCGGCATAGAACCTCTATGCGGCCGAGTAAGACATACGACATGTAGCATAGATCACCTATGCGGCTCGAGTCACCCGTGCTGCCAAGTAAGCCATGCGACATGATAGGTTATGTGCCTTGGTCACCCATGCAACAGGGATATTCATGCGGACGGGTTGCCCATGCGGCTGGGCTACCCATACGGCAGTGAGAAGTTGGCGCATAGACGAATCCATGCGTCGAACTGTGCATATATGTCTCTGTGTTCAAGTCTTCCACTTCGTCTTTCCCGACGAACTTACCCTTAATCGCCGGATGAACATCGTCAGAAAATAGGGAGGGGGCAGCATCAACAGCACAGCCCTTCCCCTGGGCCGTGGCCTTGCCATTGGGGGCCTTCTTGGCAGGAACGATGGAGGAAGATGCTTTGGGAGCTATAAAAGCAAGGAGAAAGAACAGAAAAAAGTTGGAAGACTTGAGGGTTTGTAAAGGATCCCTCTCTCTCTCTCTCTCTCCCACCCTCTATATTGGGTAGACTATGCGGCAACGGATGACGATGGCAGCTATTCGAATCTCGATCCGCGATCCGCCTCGATCCATGTAGTTGCAACGGTTGACGTTGACTCCTCGTTAGTTGATCCACTTTATCCAATGACGGCGTAGAATCCTAAGAGATCCACGCAAAGATCAAAACCAATCTCCTCATTTAATGATCGGACAGCCTGTTAGAGACAGATATGCGGTAATGAGGCTATGCGGCATGACCTGCATATGCGGCCAATAGCGCTCGTCCATGCTTCTTTCAAAGTATTCCAAACCTATCAATTTGGAAACTTTGAAGGGGGTATTATAGAAGCATAAAAAAATTATGCAGGCTGCATAAAGGCCATGCCCACTCAATAAGTCGTAGAAAAGCCACATACGGCCTGAACAATCAAGCCGCAGAGAATCCACATGCGGCCTGATCAACCAAGTCGCAAAGAAGCCGCATAGTATAATATATGCGGCCTAAACAACCACTGATCAGGGAGGCCGCATAAGGACCCCAGACACAGATTCAGATATCTGTCAGAAGCTCTGACACATCACTCATCACTCTGAGATGCTTCGAGACTCGTGAAGACGACGTCTCTGAAAAAGATAACAAGTCACATCAGTGCATTTAATTGCTTCGACAAATGTGCTATGCCACGTGTTCCCTCGCATGCGGCTATGCCCTATGTGGCCTCGCCAATATGTGGCCGGAGTGTCCATCCAACCAAGGCCAAATGAGAGCACGTATACGACTATAAGACCCATGCGACCTCTTCACCATGCGGCCAGAGTGTCCATCCGGCCATGGCCAAATGAGAGCACGTATGCGGCTATAAGACCCATGCGGCCTCGCCATCATGCGGTCAAAATGCTTTGTGGCCTCCAGCTCACAAGATCTTTTTGTTATGACTGCAGATATCTTCGCAAAGTTGGTGCTGACAACGTGTCCAGATGACCAAGTCACGCACACAACGGGTTAAAAACAACCCCAAGATCTCTTCAACAGCATATCTCAACCATGACCATGTGGCAATAGGCCCATGGTATGCGGCGACAGTTGTAACCACATTCTGTTGAAGGACCCTTATGCGGCCACCAAACAAAGGCATATGCGGCACCCATAGCCCATCAGCACAATGACTATAAATATGAGCAACTGGAACGTTCTAGAGGCTGGCGTTTTCTTCTGCTTCAGGGAGAGAGTATACTACCCTCGGCCAATACAGGAAAAGAGCATACCGAGACAAGCAAAGAGAGAATGTAAGCTTTCTCACCCTGCATCGTATCATCCATGGAGTAAAGAAGATACCATAGCAATCCTTGTCCATCGCCACATCCTAGAATCAAAAAAATAGTGTACTTAGATTGTCCGTCCATGACCTCTTTGTACTTTCTTTTGTTTGTTAGTTAAATCAAGATCTCTTAGAACTTTCAAATTTAATGGCGAACATGGACCCAAAAAGAAAAATAGAGAATCCTTATTCAATTTTGTGTTAGATGACGTGGATTGTCCCTCTATCATGCCCCAGTCCTAAAATACTGAGGAACTAGCCACGTGGCAATGGCCAGCAGCACACACCGATGGGCAAACCCAATTTAATGGACCCATCAGGGTGTACTTAAGCTGTAAAACAACAGTAAGGGGCTATGGTACTAATCTCATCCACAGAAATAAATATAATCAATATGAAATATAAAGCAACATCAAGTTTCAATAAAGTATCTCGGGGAATAACCCGATAATATGTCTGATACAGCAGTTCAATAGACAGGAAATAGAAGTCCAACAAATAAAAATAACTGAGTATAATAAACCAGATACTCAGGAGAAATTCTCTGCGATCACCTCATCCTCTGATTCTGGTACTGCTCCAATGTCAGCTCATGTCCCGTACACCTCGGGGTAGATCTCCTCTTCTAAACCTGGGGACATAATCCGGATCCAGGTCCTCAGGGGACATAGCAAGGTACAAGAATAACTCAAGCCAAAATAAATACAGTGCAATAATAAATGAATCAATAAGGTAGACTATGTAACAAGCTATGTGATATGCAAGTTGAGAGCATTAATCATACTCAGGCTGAGACTACTATAGGCTCTGTGTCGGGGAAACCCATAGTAGCATTTTCTTGAAGGGCCAATACATGTGCCAAAGCTCTGTATCAGATTCTAAGGCACCTCCAGATAACTATATATATATATATATATATATATATATATATATATATATATATATATAATATAATCTGCCTTTAGTATGGTAAGTCTCTTCCCACCCAATGTAATCACACGTCTCATTTCCATGACACGCAAGATCATGACCTCTAACTGATGCAGCGAGTCATAATAATAGATAAGCATATGCAATATCTATGTCACGAATCCTGTAACCTATACAGAATCACCATAAATATCTCAAGAAGATTCTGTCTCATGAATAGTATCAGGTGTCCTGTGGTATGACGTACTTGATGATGCAAGCACGGAAAATGTATAGGGTCTCGATATCCATCTCTAGGTGACGTTACACAACTCCGCGTACGGCGTTGACACCCGAATATTATTCGGACGCTAAGCATTGTCACACGGTCCTAGGTTGAACATTTATATCATATAAATAAATCAAGGGAATAATAGAAAACAAGTGCTGCAAGTATGGCAAATGTACACTTGCCTAAGATTTGGTTTCCAACTACTGCTCTGGTATCAACGGGATCTACAGGTACTCCTTCGGTTGCTGAAATAAACATTACCATCATGTTCAGAAGACATCAAATAGCTAGAATTGCCTGTCCATAAGTTTAATTTGGACACAGGGACAAAAGTGACAGTTTCTGGTCAAAGTGGGGTCCACGTGTGGCCCGCTTCGCACCAAAAAATATGCCAGAGACAAAGTTCTCCAAATTCGTCAAACTTAGTGTCTACAAGTTCAGAACGATGATATAAACACAATGGAATGTCCAGAACTGGATTCCGATGAGCCGATCACAAAATCGCCCGTCAAGTGGAGCCGTAGGGCCCACGATACGGAATTTTGTCAACGTTCTCATAATCAAACCAAACTTGGGTCACAGGACCAGCGTATTGCTACGAGTCTGATGGAGCAAGTTTCATTTTGAAACGATGAGCGTACACGAAGTTACAACGAGTTTCAGAACATGGCCGATACTGGGTGTTGTCGACGGATACGCGTTGATTCTGGTGTGCATGCACATCTTGAAATAAACTTCTGTGAAATCTCACATGATCGAATTAACGGCGCGCACCTTTTGGTGAAGCTCGCACACGACCAAGTCACCTCGTTTAGCGGGGCGCATCCAGTTCCGAGAAAATCAGGATTTTATAAAGACCAAGTTTTTGGTCATTTTTACCCTCAAATAACATGCAAATTATAGCTCAATAAATTGAACTAAGAACAGGGTTTAAAACTTGGCCAGGTGGTCTAAATAACTGTTTAGGTAGATTTTAGAATTAATTAACAGGTTTCACGCAAAATGGTTGTGAACCGGGGAGTTTGGGTCAAATTCTTATTTTCAGAAATTGGGGATTTATTTTTCTGATTTTGCATCGTAATTTGCGATCGACACAGGACGCGATACCTCGAACGAGCTATACGGGGTTTGAGAGGGTTACGCAGGGTATGCGCACGATTCGACAGAACGGAAAACGAGACAGTGAGGAGAGAGAAACACTCACCTGAACATGGGTCGGTATCGACTAAAAAATACGTTCGCAAGGAGGCACGACACAGCTATGGCGGCGCTCGACCGGCGGCGTGGGTGCTGCGGGTCGCTGCTGTGGCCGTCTGGGAGTCATCGTCGGCGGAGTCGTGGTGGCCGGAGGAGTTCGTCGGGTCACCGGAGGGACGGCGGAGGCTGATGGGGATGGCGGTGGTGGCGGTGGGGAGATGGCTGGGTTCGGGGGGTTCTTATAGGCGAGGGGAGTGGCGGTTGCAGGGAAGTGGAGAGGCACGGGGAGGCGAGGCAGCACGGTGGGTGAACGGCGGAGGCGAGCGGTCGGGACGATTGGACGGCGGGGCAGCGGAACATTGGGGTAACGGCCGGCGGTCGGGGTGTCTACACTTACTGTAGCAGAGAAAATAGGTCGGGTCGGGTCAGCGGGTTTCGGTTGGCGGGTCGGGTTCAGATCTGACCCGCTACCGTTGGTTTTAAAATAATGGGTCGGTTCGGATCAGGATAAACCGGTTCAGGGTTAAACCGGTTGGTTCAACCCTGTTTATTTTGGTTTGTTTTGGTTTAATTAAAACATTAATTTTTAGGTCTTTAATAATAGTTCTGGGGTCCAATAAATTCCAGAAAAATTACACTAAGTCTAATTATTTATTTTATACTAAAAATATTATTTTTATAATATTTTAATACAAAATTAATTTATTTCTAGAAATTATTTATTTTAATTAGATAAAATCTTAGAAAATTCCGAAAATTTATTTTTAAAAATTCTGAAAAATCCGGGGGTTTACAATCTACCCCCCTTATGAGGATTCCCTCCTCGCAATCAAAGAAAGCATAGCCGGTCAGAAGAGATGACACGGTTGCAAGAAATGTTCGAAGCATGACACAATCAAAGAATCATGATCAAGAAAAATCAAAGGATGAGGGTTAAGCAAAACACCTAGGGAAGGAATAAAGTATTTCCCTAGAGAATGAAAGTTAGGTAATCCAAGAGTGAAGGAAATCTCGTTAGAGTAAAGAAAATTACAGCTTAGAAAAACTAGGTTATCAATTATTAATAAGTTCAAAATACTAGGTTTAAGGCTAAGGCCATGAACTAACAGGCACGTGCTAAAGCAATACTATGAATAGATAGCTATGACTAATTTAAATCTTACGCGCATTCGCTAATCCTCGAGTATGTGCGTCCTCTATTGTCATCGCAAAAGCTTTTCCGCGTCCTGGTGGTGGAGTCCTCTTCTGTTGTTGGGCCTGCTGGAAGAGTGCTGATCTGCTTGATTGCTTTGTTGAGATGATTATCCTCCACCAACTGGTGTCACTTCATCGTCGTAGGTGACAATTGCAACTTGTGGTGTTCCTGCGGGAGTCTCGTTGCTTGCTTGTAAATCCATTACTCTGCATCCAAAATAAACTATAAAAGGCGCACAGGGGAATCAAGACATGATGCAAGTCAAGAAATTTGAATCCGATATAGAGATCAAGAACGATTCAAGCAAGTGGATGAGATCATATAACTTATCCTATCCTTGTCGCATGCTTGCTCGGTCCCTAAGTTAAAACCGAAGCAACTTAGTCGTTGACCTGCATGGGCCACCACAAAAACTATGTCACACCCCAGTCACAAAATACTGAGGGACTAGCTACGTGGCAATGGCCAGCAGCACACACCGATGGACAAACCCAATTTAATGGACCCATCAGGGTGTACTTAAGATGTAAAACAATAGTAAGGGGATATGGTACGAATCTCATCCACATAAATAAATACAATCAATATGAAATATAAAGCAACATCAAGTCTCAATAAAGTATCTCGGGGAACAACCCGATAATATGTCTGATACAACAGTTCAATAGACAGGAAATAGAAGTCCAACAAATAGAAATAACTGAGTATAATAAACCAGATACTCAGGAGAAATTCTCTGCAATCACCTCGTCCTCTGGTTCTGGTACTGCTCCAATGTCAACTCCTGTCCCGTACACCTCAGGGTAGATCTCCTCTGCTAAACCTGGGAACATAATCCGGATCCAGGTCCTCAGGGGACATAGCAAGGTACAAGAATAACTCAAGCCAAAATAAATACAGTACAATAATAAATGAATCAATAGGGTAGACTATGTAACAAGCTATGTGATATGCAAGTTGAGAGCATTAATCATACTCAGGCTGAGACTACTATAGGCTCTGTGTCGGGGAAACCCATAGCAGCATTTTCTCGAAGAGTCAGTACATGTGCCAAAGCTTTATGTCAGAGTCTAAGGCACCTCCAGATAACTATATATATATAATATAATCAGCCTTTAGTATGGTAAGTCTCTCCCCACCCAATGTAATTACACGTCTCATGTCCATGACACGCAAGATCATAACCTCTAACTGATGGAGCGAGTCATAATGATAGCTAAGCATATGCAATATCTATGTCACGAATCATGTAACCTATACAGAATCACCATGAATATCTCAGAAAGATTCTATCTCATGAATAGTATCAGGTGTCATGTGGTATGACATGATTGATGATGCAAGCACGAAAAATGTATAGGGTCTCGATATCCATCTCTAGGTGATGTTACACAACTCCGCGTACGGCGTTGACACCCAAATATTATTCGAACGCTAAGCATTGTCACACGGTCCTAGGTTGAACATTTATATCATATAAATAAATCAAAGGAATAATAGAAAATAAGTGCTACAAGTATGGCAAGGTACACTTGCCTGAAATTTGGTTTCCAACTACTGCTCTGGTATCAGCAGAATCTGCAGGTACATCTTCGGTTGCTGAAATAAACGTTACCATCATGTTCAGAAGACATCAAATAGATAGAATTGTCCGTCCATAAGTCCAATTTGGACACAGGGGCAAGAGTGACAGTTTCTGGTCAAAGCGGGGTCCACATATGGCCCGCTTCGCACCGAAAAATATGCCAAAGACAAAGTTCTCCAAATTAGTCAAACTTAGTGTCTACAAGTCCAGAACGACGATACGAACCCAACGGAATGTCCAGAACTGGATTCCGATGAGCCGATCAAAAAATCGCCCGTCAAGTGGAGTCGTGGGGCCCACGATACGAGATTTTATCAACGTTCTCAGAATCGAACCAAACTTGGGTCACAGGACCAGCGTATTGCTACGAGTCTAATGGAGCAAGTTTTGTTTCAAAATGACGAGCGTACATGAAGTTACAACGAGTTTCAGAACATGGCCGATACGGGATATTATCGACGGATACGCGTTGATTTCGGTGTGCACGCGCATCCAAATCAACTTTCGCAAAATCTCGCATATCCATATTAACGGCGCACACCTTTCGGTGAAGCTCGCACACGACCAAGTTGCCTCGTTTAGCGGGACGCACCCAGTTCCAAAAAAACCAAGATTTTATAAAGACCAAGTTTTTGGTCATTTTTAACCTCAAATAACATGCAAATTACAGCTCAATAAATTGAACTAAGAACAGGGTTTAAAACTTGGTCAGGTGGTCTAAATAACTGTTTAGGTAGATTTTAGAGTTAATTAACAGGTTGCACGCAAAACGATCATGAATCGGGGAGTTTGGGTCAAATTCTGATTTTCAGAAATTGGGGATTTATTTTCCTGATTTTGTGTCGTAATTTGCGATCGACACAGGACGCGATACTCCGAACGAGTTGTACGGGGTTCGAGAGGGTTATGCAGGGTACACGCACGATTCGACTGAACTAAAAATGAGACGGCGAGGAGAGAGAAACACTCACCTGAACAGGGGTCGGTATCGACTGAAAAATGCGTTTGCGAGGATGCGCGACATGGCTACGGCGGTGCTCGACCGGCGGCGTGGGTGTCTGCACTTACTGTAGCAGAGAAAATAGGTCGGGTCGGGTCTGCGGGTTTTGGTTGGCGGGTCGGGTTCAGATCCGACCCGCTACCGTTGGTTTTAAAATAATGGGTCGGTTCGGTTCAGGATTAAACCGGTTAAGGGTTAAACTGGTTGGTTCAACCCGGTTTATTTTGGTTTGTTTTGGTTTAATTAAAACATTAATTTTTAGGTCTTTAAAAATAGTTCTGGGGTCCAATAAATTTCCAAAAATTACACTAAGTATAATTATTTATTTTACACTCAAAAATATTATTTTCATAATATTTTAATATAAAATTAATTTAATTCCAGAAAATATTTATTTAATTAGTTAAAAATCTCAAAAAATTCTGGAAATTTATTTTTAAAAATTCTGAAAAATCTGGGGATTTACACCCTCAAGGCTTGACAAATGAACATGAAAATTACTTTCTCATGATATGAATCGACCATATTCATCACCCTTCCCCGTAGTCGTACACTCCCATAATCCACCCTCTCATCGGAGAATCTATTTCAACTATTCATATCAAATCAAAAATATAATACTTTGAGTTGAAGAGTGAAAGATTATTGTGAATCATATATTTGGACATTAGCAATAAAATATTTTCGATCTCGTCTGAGGCCAATGTGGGGAAACCAGGGGTTGGATCGATATTATAGGTTTGGGCCCTACGAAATCCATCTAACCTACTGCATCAATGGAATAGGCTCAAGCTAAGGGCAAGAAAGAGATTGAATTAACAGATAAGTCAGGCAAGGCTCCCAAAGGAAGGTCACCTTTTAGGTTGTCAATGTTTGAAAGTCCATTGCTCTTTGCTAGACATGAGTAGTACAGAAAGCATCGAATGACATGGTTCTTGTTACATATTAGACTGCAAATGGTATATATATATATATATATATATATATATATATATATATATATATATATATATATATATATATATAAGCTTATATTTCTACTTGAGTCAAGCATATGTGTACTAATAGAAATGTACTCCACATGCAAATGTGTACTACTACACTTAATTCTTATTGGTCTACATACATATGCATGACTCATGTATAAAAACCATATATATATATATATATATATATATATATATATATATATATATATATGGTTTTCATACATGAGTCATGCATATGTATGTAGACCAATAATAATTAATGTATATATATATATATATATATATATATATATATATATATATATATATATATATATATATATATATATGCTTTGCTATTGCTATTGCTTTGATATATGGGTTCCTCTCGTAATGCTTTGCTTTTGCTCGTTTATGGTTGTTTTGAAAGGAAAAAAAGTTTGTTAACAACTAATTCAATTTTTTTTTTGACAAACTATTTATGAAGCAGCTCCTTCGAAGCAAGAATTTTTTTGGATTAAAATCAGATCTTACAGGACTAGAGTACCACCAAACGACACAAAGGATCAATAGGGATTGAAAGGATTATATTCCACCACTTCGACGAAGGCACTCTGAGCTAGGGGTGAGCAGTATTCAATTTTTGACAAAAAATTGAACCGAATCGAATAAGAGATTTTTGTTAGATTAAACGTAGAAGAAGAAAAAAGAAAATAGGAGAGAAGTTCACTTATTAGTGTAATCACATAGTGGAAGGCAAATGCCTTATTTATACAACCTAATGAAGTTGTAATACTAATCTCTAACCAATGTGGGACTAAAATACAAAGTAAAAAATCTAACCCTTTTGTAACCCAAGTTATAACACTCCCCCTTTGGATGACCACAGTCTCTAATCCTATTGCCTCATTAAAAATTTGCCAGGAAAACCCATTAGGACAAAACCTGTGCGAAAGAAAAGAGTACAATCTTTAGGATGACTTAGATAGGTGTTGGACACGCTTAATGTTGCCTCATTAAAACATTGTCAGAAAAAACCTAATAGAAGAAAATCTATGACTAAGAAAAAAGAGTACAATGCGTTATAGTCCATACAAAATATATCTTCCCCTGAAACTAATCACTCCCCCTGATGATGTTGATCCTGAACAGTCAGATTATGAAGACGTCGCATTCCAATTCCATGAACTAGTTTCTAAAAAATTGACTTTGCCAATGATTTGGTGAACAAGTCTGCAAGATTATCACTTGAGCGAAACTTATTGGACATCAATATCAAAGTTCTTCTAAAGCTCATGAATATAGAAAAACTTCTGTGAGATATGCTTGGTCTTGTATCCTTTAATGAATTCACATTGAATTTGTGAAATACATGATACATTATCCTCATGAATAACAATTAGAGTATCTGTGGTAGGGAAAATATGACAGGATCTACGAATTGTTGAATCAACGATCTTAACTAAATACATTCTCTACTTGCTTCATGGAGAGCCAATATTTCTGAGTGATTTGAGGAGGTTGCAACCATTGTCTGTTTTGTTAAACGCCAAGAAATAGCTGCATTGCTATTAAGAAACACATATCTAGTTTGTGAACGACCTTTATGGGGATCAGATAAATAACCTTAATATGCAAAGCCAACTAGATTTGCGATGTCAGATAAACCACAAGTATAAAATAATCCCATGCCGGTAGTTCCATGAAGATATCTCATCACATGTGTAATGCCATTCCAATGCCTGCGAGTTGGCGCCGAGCTATATCTAGCCAACAGATTGACAGAGAATGATATGTCTGGCCTTGTGATGAGATACTAGGTCATCTCTAAGTATTCCTAGTGAATACCTTATAACATATGGATATGGGGTATCATAACTCAACATATATACTTCATATATATATACATCTATGATATAATACCTTATCTAATATACCAATACCTTTGTTATGAACTTGATACCTCAACCAATAACTTAGTACCTAGATGCTTAATAACAAATACCTACTCTAATACCTTGGTACTATGCCACAACCCAAAACTTACACTAGGATATACACTTGTATCTTAAACTCATTATCCTAAATACCTTTCATCCGTAACATTACCAATGACCTAATATACGCTGGCATTTTCTTTTACCCATACTCATCTATCATATACCAATACTAATATAACTCATAACTGATACACTCATCTATGACACTCACATGTTAAGTCACTCATACACCCAAACTCAGTTCTCTAAGTACACACAACTACTCTACTCAAGTTACCTCCACTAGTGCTCATATTCTTCACCTCGGGTGTAACCATCTTCACATCACAACCCAAAATCTGGTTCCAATGTATATCAGATACACGTGCTCACACAGTGAATCCTGGAAGTTCCCCTCACTGTGAACATCTCTTGATACCCTGCACATAGACCCAACTCACCTTGATACCCCAAATTCTGAGCTCCTTACCCGACTGATCCCTCTAACATTTTAATGCTACAACCTTGCTTCACACTACTCTGAAACTTACTCTATTCACATATACATAAACACTCACATCACCAAATTACTAATTCTCTAGTTCTCCATACACCAATTCACCAATGTGGCAAACTTGGACCCATCTAACACTATCAGGTACAAGGAACCCAAGATAGTCATTAACTGGTACTAATGCTCATAATACACATGACCTCAGGCACACACTCTAAACAAACCCTGGATAAATATTTGCACTGTCACAGTGCACATGGTGAACTCCCCTTTACAACCTACAACCCAATACCTTGGTTACTGATAATGCACTTACTATTACTAATACCTTCAAGCTCTGACACTCCTATACATCAACTCCATAGGCACCCTACATGCCCAAGTAACTAAATACCTCATTAACTACTACACTAAAACTGAACACCAACTGATCTTAGTGTTTTCCTTCCTAATAACTGAACACGTGCTTCTGCATGTGCACCATCAAACTGGTATCAATCCTTTCCTCTCAAACTCCCTTACTCACTCACACTAACATCATCACACATGAGAATACTCTACCCTCACTAACAACTGCTACACTTATCTCACCTTACCCAGCCTTTGTCACTGTAGATACTCAAATGCAGTGCACAAGTTTACACTGGCTCACTCAAGTACCCGAGCTCCCCCAATATCATTGATACACTGCCCTTCCTAATCTGCTACTGCTAACTGATCTCAGTTCACACTAGTGAACTAATGGTGATGTCCCAGGCTTAACTTCTTCTAAAGCTAATGTTAACCACTGATTCTCTTAGTTACTAACCCCAAACAGTCACTCTTGCTCAACACATTAATGTTTCTCATGACTGATCTAATACTATAACCAGAATCCTCAATAATACAACCACTCTCCCTTATAACCTGCTCACCCTCACATCCTCTTCCAATCATTGATTCACTACATAGGCATGAGTTAATAGTACAGACATGTATCACACTCCCTTAGTACCTACTGCACCCCACTGTCAACCAACTTTACTCAACTAACAGTAAATTTCTGCTAAAATTAAACTTCAGATCACTAACCTCATCTAACTGTAACCCGATCCCCCTTGATATGTGATACACCAAAGTGTATCACATAACTGCTGCTCCAAACTCTAATTACTGATGCTGTACTATCCCCTTCCTCATAACACGTTACCAGACAATTTGAATAGTTACAACTAAGTTACTGCACGTATTTTCAGAGCTCTACATACCTGATCCCCTAGTGATCTGCACATCTCAATGCCACACACTAACCCATCTTCACACAGGTAGTCACTTGCAGCACAGTAACCCGAGCCTCCCTTGAGCACAAATACACACAACACATCAAGGAACATGATATATCACCACCCATATGAACCCATATATATATATATATATATATATATATATATATATATATATATATATATATATATATACCACATATATCAATCCAATACTTAAGGTAATACAATACACCCACAAACCTATTAGCATTCCACCAAACACTTGGTGTGTCATCTCAGAGTTTTCTCCAATGGACACAAAACTCAATGGCCCATAAGAGAAAACCTAGATCTAGCAAAATGAATGCTTATAACACCTAGATCTAGCCATATAGAGTCAATTCTACCTATGGGAGGGTTTTTATAGGTCCAATGGGTATTTTTAACCATAAATAGAGTAAAAAATAGAGAATTATCTAGGTTTTGAGTGACCTCCTTGAAGAACTCCGAATTTGGACAGGAAGAAGACAAATCGGACACGATCCTCAATACTTGGACTCCTCTTCAATCTTTCTCTAGCAATGGCAAGCTCATTAGCCTCCATGGAAAATAAAAATGAGAGGGATAAGGTTTAGAGTGGGGAAATTAGGGTTTTCTCTCAAATTTTGGGGATAAACTAATGGAGGCGACTATGAATAAAGAGGCTTATATAGACTCCCCCCTGAGGGTTAGTCTTAGGTTTTGTGTCATGATGGTTTGATTTGACTCAAAATTCCTTCTCATTCTTTCATTAATATGATCTTATAACTCGTAGGAAGGAATATTCTATTCTTGGGTCCAAATAGGTTTAATGGTCCTAATCTAGTCATGACTAACTAGTGGTTCAACTTAACTAGTCTAAATTAAATAAATAACTTATTAGTCATATATTATATATATACACATAAAATTTTTAAATTATATCAATTTACCAAAATACCCTCGTCCTGAAAATGAGGTAGTTACAATCCTAACCCATTAGAAAAATTTTGTCCTCAAAATTTAAAGATGGTCGTACCCCCTTTTAGGTCAAACTCTCAACCCGTCTAAAATCATACAAGCATGCAATTTAAAAAAATTCTAATTATTATTATTTGTATGGTTATGGTCTCTGTCTATTATAACTTTATAGTCTCAGTCAAGATATACTACTAACTACCCTAACCATATAACATAAGCAACTATAAGGTACTAAGGAAGAAATCAAATCAAATAGATAGAGAAAATGATAGGAAGAAAGAAAAGAATGGAACAGAAAAAAATATGCTAACCCATTATCTGTAGCATCGGCCTCCTCGACAGTCAATACAAAAGCCCTGCCCTGTTGGGGCATCTTCCTCTGTTGGTGTAGGGCATGATGTTGTCCCACAGGTGACCTAACTCCATCTCTTTGACCTTGTGCTATACCAAATGGAGGTATTGTACCAAATGGAGGTGTTATAGGGCAATCCCTCATCTGGTGTGCTGCGGATCCACAAAATAGGCACACCTTCAGCCTCCACCTACAAACATCCCAAGTGTGTCCTGACTTCCTGCAGTAGGCACTGGATGAATCTGCCTCTGAGGTTGCTGCTGAACTAGAGCACGAATCGACGTCTGAATCTGCTGCTGCTCCTGAAAGGCTCTCTGGTAGAGCTGGAGACGCTTTGCTGGTCCTGCGCTGCTACTGGCACCACCCAAGATATCACGATACCTCTTATGCCTCAAACTCAGATCTCTCTCAACCTTGGGTACCTCCGTAAGAAATGCTGCATAAGTCTCATGGTTCGAAGAAAGTCTCATGGTTCGAAGAAATAAGGGCCTTCACATCCCAGTTAAGTCCCTCCCAAAAGCGGCTTGCCCTGTCCTCCGTATCTCATACCATGTTAACCAAATACCGGCTCAGCCTGCCGAACTCTGCTACGTGCTCCTCAACTGACATGCCCTCCAACTGAAAGTTCTGAAACTGTCGCTCCAGGTTGAGTTTCTTCGTGCGCGAAAAGAGCTTCCTCCTGAACAGATCCTTGAATTCGTCCCAGGTCAACCATGGATCAGAAATCTGTGGTTCATTCAGAACCAAGTGCTAGCAATATTTGATATCTGCAATCCAGTTGCCGCTATCCTCAGATCCTCAGCAAGGCAGGACAAGCGCATAATATACTTGAGGTGCTCGAGCCAATCGTCAGCGTAGATAATATCCTCCGTCACCTTGAAGTCGCGGGGACCCAATTTCTTAAAATCTTGGATGTTGCCCGGTTTGGGCTGAACACCCTGTGGCTGGGGTGACGCCAACTTCTCAACTGCAGCCAATGCAACCTGGTGGGCGTTCTCAATACCCTGGCGTAAAACATCTATGTACCTCTGTTGTGCTGCCATTATCTCTCGAAATATAATGAATATTTGTGCCCTGTCAGCTGGCACGGGTGGTGAAGGTGCAAGACAATCTGAAACTACTGGCACTGTCCTCTGAACTGGAGGTGGAGCACCCCCGAAAGCTGCTGCTGAAATCCCTACCTGGACTGGTGAGGCGACCCTCTGAGCTAGAGCCAAAGAAGTAACCGACCTCACTGAAGCAACTCCAGAAAGCTATTATCGAGTCTTCAGCGGCTTCTTGAAGACAAATCAAATAAAGGAATCAATATTGCATAAGATATGATATCATCAAATGTCATGTCCCTATCTCCCGCAGGTAATCAGCCATCCTCGTTGGGCGCGAATTACCCCACCAGTACTCCCGCGGGATGATCGTTCCCATCTGGGCATGATGCCGCATGAGCATAAGCTACACCCGTGCAAGGCCATAATCTGAACAAGCGGTAAGAGGTCTAAGCCACAGAGTCACATAGATAGTCCGAGCGCAGCAGAATAAGAAATGCATAGGCGATTGGTAATAAGTTCACAGAATCGTCAATAGCGGAAGCATTAAATAACATAAGTATAGAAGTAAAATAAAATCTTTATTGATATTTAAAAAGTGTTACAAGCAGCACTTGGCCAAGATTACAAGTCGCTCAAGCCTCTCTTTCTGAAATAATAAAAGCATGCCAAGTGGCTACATTTATGGAATTATTGCATAGGCGATATTCCAATATTATGTCTTGTATATGTGCTTCAGTTCCGGACGCAATGCTCCAAGGCTCCAGAGTAAACTCTATACCTTAGCACGCACGAAGGAGACATCCGTACCGAGCGAGGTTTTCCCGCACCCTGCAATCAAACTGGTGGGTTATCAGTACATGAATGCACTGGTGGGGAAGCTTCTCGCCCGCTCGACAAACTCAAATACGTTATATAGATTTCGTGCACCAACTATTAAATTATCTTTCTAGCCTTTCCTTAGGATCAGTTTCATGTTATAATAAAAAGTCTATCTCGTGTGGCAGTACGTCATACGATATATAAAGGAACACGACGAGACTTACCAACTTACCATTTGTCCTTCCATGTCCAAGGCAAACCAAGTTAAATCAAGCACGAGTATATATAAAAAAATCCAGGGACAATAGCATATGCAAATATAAGTATTGTAAGCGAGGTTCTGTTTGGGGTGCACGAGTTATACAGGTTATTTAGAAGTGATGTAATGGATGTTCAAGTGTTCAATGGATTGCTCAGGTTGCTCAATTTATGTATAGATGTCTTAAATTCATAATCGTTCAGGTGTTTTAGTTAACTGGATGCGATGCAATAACTCGCACGCGGATTACTGCTAAGCGAGGATGACTTATCTATATGAACAGGAGTCGCTGGCATAGCCATAAGGAATATAGTCAATGACGAGGATATAATGCAATGAAAGCACAGGAGGAGCTACAAACCATTCCGTCCAATGGACATAAAGACTACACATGAAGTTCCATCTGGATCAGATTGGTGCCAGTGCCCCTGCGACCGTCCGTGGAATAAGATCCGAAGATAGCCCGTGTTTCCATGTTGTCCGCGACATGCAAGACTTGGTCTTCCAGATTCTCAACTTGACATAATAATCCATGATTCTTGTTCTGAACGAGCATTGCTTCATGAGCTGTGATTCTTGATTTGCTTAACATGATTCTTGTTCAGATATAAACTTGACATAATTTTTGTTCAGAGTTTAACTTGACTTGATGCATTCCCCTGATTCGGGGATTGCCTTGGCGACCTAACGGTCCCGGTTACTTGTAGGTTCATATTGCATAAAAGACCTATTTGATAGTCTTCTGGCTAACTAGATGCATGCACGATACGGATAGCGTTACTTGATTATGGCATGATTTCGTATGGCAAACATTGAAATGAGGCAATGAGTACAAACTATAAGTAAGTATGCATTTATATGAAATATAGACATTTACGTTGGCACGGTCTATGGGTAAAGCGAGGAGTGAAACCTTAAAGGGACATACCAAGCAACGTAATCTAGGGACGTGCAGTATAAACAAGTGAACAGTGTACTACGAAGAGTATATAACGATCTACATGAGGCATAGCGGGGTCTAGTTACACAAGGCAAAGGTAGCATGCAAGGGTCCATTTATAAGCAAAATTTTATTTCCATGTCTTAACACAAGCAATACAAGTTAGGATTATTCTCTTAGCTAGGTGTATTATATTGTTATTAGCATACAGGGGGTGATTCACCTAGCGACTAGCATGTATCATCCATATTTTAAGTGTGCTGGCTAAGCAAAGACAAGTTCACCGTAGCCACCCACCTTAGCGATGATTCACCTCGGTCGAGCGATACTCCGAGTGAGCCTTTGAAAGTCTAAATCCGAACTCCTGAAGGGCCAAGTCAGGAAATCCTTTGCCTTAAACGAGTCTTCTCGCTGAGCAAAGTGAGTCTGTTCGTTTGAACGGAACGGGTCGTTATATTATACACCCCTCAGAAAAAGTCTCATCCTCGAGACTTCCTGAGCGCAAGCCGTTCTATTGTATTATAGAATCTATCTTAAGCATAACAATCGGTACCACTAGATCCATTCAAACACAATTCCTTACTCGTTTCTTATACCATATCGCGTAAATATTGGGTCGGTCTTATTGAATGACTCTATCACTCAATCCAAGTTCTGACTCGGTCTCCATTGCACCTTAGCACGGAACGTATAGCTTAACGTGAGGTAAGTTATGATCCATCGTGTATGATAATCTAAGGCTGAGGCAAACTTATACAAGTTATTATACTTTTCTATGCGGATCTAACATATTTACTTGCACTAGAATTCGAGATTAGCATATCGCGAGTCTGGATCGTGTACATATTCAAAGCATCCTTCAAACATATGCCTGTCAACCAACTTAGTGATAATGAAGTATTTGTACTCGAGTTCAACATATCACTAATTCTTGGATCGTGCATACGTTCAAGGTGTCCCTCAAACATATGCATTCAACCAAACTTAGTGATAGCGAAATTGGACAAGCTACTTGCAAAAATCTCAAGGGTTCTCGTCTTATGAATCACAAGGATACTTCCAATAGGGTCAATCAAATTCTAAATAATTTTCTATTCTAACTCAAACCAAGTATTTGCACTACCGTTAAGCACAATCTATCCGATTTAACCAACTAGCATTCATCTGTTCGGGTCAAACACAACTCACATTTACTGTTCCAAGTCTAACTCTAAGTCTTGCTAACCCAGTTCTATGATTTGTTCAAGCAATATTATAAAGTCGGTTACACAAGTTCTTTCACTCGGCACAGGTTCGTCTGCCTAATTACTAGGTCAGCTCACAAGGTCATAGGTACAAGTTCAAGCACACGATTTATCGTACAAATTTGTCGCACGATGCTCGTCCCAATTCCTAAGGTTAAACCATTGTTTCTTTGTACGGGATATTCTACCCAAGCTTATTTTACTAAGATTTTTAAACATCGAGCATGGATTATCCTACTCTCATTTATACATTCGTTTGTACAGGGTTCGAGACTGTTCAGTAAAATCTATGATATATTCATGTTGCATGACAAGTCTAGCAATTCGCATAGTCTATCTCCTTAAACACGTATTGATAGAACTCATATATCTATTCTAAATCTAGACCACCAAGCCAAGATTTAATTCTAAATCTTTAATTTTAACTCTAAGTCGTCCAACAAGATTCATGTACCCGTTCATGAAACTATTAAGTGTGATTTACTCCAGGTTATAGGCTAACTAATCCTTGTAATACTTTCGATTCACTTGCATTTCCAAATTTGTCTTATCATGTCAAACCATAAGTCAAGATGATCCATCAGTTGTCATGCTCTGGTCTACCACAAGTTTGATCATCCTCGTTGAATGTGAGATTATCACGTCAACGCTTCCGCTGGATACTTATCCTAATCCGGACATGACGCATATACGAGCATAGAGTTACGCTCGCACAAGATAAGAACGTCGAACATTATGGTTATCTTCAAAATGATTGAGATACCTTATCATTTTACTTTGCTCCATTAAAGTTATATATGTTTATCTACCAAGTCATGTTCGTTCATCCGTGATTATAATTCGTCTAGTAAAATCATCCAACTTCAATGTTATCGTTTGATAAATCCGGAGTCTACTTCTGACATTCCTTAAATAACTAAATTCAATCCTTAATCCAAATTCTATCCATTTGATACGTTCCATTCATCGAGTTCATTTGGAATAATCATAGAACATGTTCCCGTGAGTTCGATCATCCCCGTCGTACGAGAAATTACCATGTCGGCTCTCCCACAGGATAATCGTTCTCGGTCGGGACTGATTTCGAAGGTTATTTTTTTGAATTAGATTTCAAGATCCTTCTTCCAAACTCTAAGTCAAATCCGTTATCGTTTACCTCTTTTATCGAACCAAAATATCCATTCTCGGGCTACTTATATCGAGCAGTATTATATTCAAGTTTAATTCTTTTGATTCAATTTGAAATTGCTCACACGATCCTCCAAGTTTCCAACAAGTTTTCTTAACCAAGATATCAATTTCCATTTTCTTGAATCCCAATTCGATATAAGCCTTATTACTTATTCAAGACATTCTCAAATTCATTCAATCCAACTATCGTAACCTATGAATTTGTTTGGACATTTCCAAAATAAACCATACACCATTCAGGAATATAGTCACCCAATTAAATCCTCAGTCATGTTCGCATCAATCGCTAGCATATTCACCAAGTCATTCCTTAGAATTCATGCACGATACCTAAGCATCGCTTGATAAATCTTAGTCTCGTATATATTTTGTTGATAGTCATCCAAGTAAATCATATCTGATTTATATCTTCCGACACAAAATATCGTCTAAGCTATTTTCCA
This sequence comes from Iris macrosiphon, assembly GCA_036927795.1. Classification (NCBI taxonomy): domain Eukaryota; kingdom Viridiplantae; phylum Streptophyta; class Magnoliopsida; order Asparagales; family Iridaceae; genus Iris; species Iris macrosiphon. The sequence goes on along the minus strand of JAYESA010000006.1, from coordinate 164,733,292 downwards.
AAATCCAAGCACGATATCTATATTCGCCTTAGCGATAATCTGATAATATTTTTATCGGTTGCCATTCCAAGTATGACTAGTCTTTTTCTGAAGATATCCAAATCTCGTTTGCAACTAGCTTGCACTAAAGGGTCTTGGCATACGATACTTAACACAACTTAGCCGATAGGCTGTGTGAATAGCTAACCATTTGAACGATATTCTATTTCGTATATTAACCAGTTGGGTAATGACATATAGGTATTCGGGTTCGCACATGAGTTGCAAATTCTAGCACAAGCCTATTCTCATAAAGTCTAGCAAAGGTTGGCACAAAGGCCATCGTATTACAATTATGTACAAGCAATCATATCATTTACATACACTTTTGAAATTTATTTAGATTCATTGTTTGGAACATCCCATCGGGTCAACGAGCGAGAATGTATGCACATAACCCATGAACGAGCTTTCAAAACTAAAAAAATTGAAATAAGATCCAAAGGAGTAAAGCCATGCTCTGATACCAATATGTCATGCTCCGATCTCCCGTAGGTAATCGACCATCCCTGCTGGGCGCGAATCACAATGCCAGCGCTCACGCGAAATAATTGTTTCCATCTGGGCATGATGCCGCACGAGCGTAAGCTGCGCCCGTGCAAGGCCATGATCCGAACAGGCGGTAAGAGGTCTAAGCCACAGAGTCGCATGGATAGTTCGAGTACAGCAAAAAAAATACATAGGCAATTGGTAACAAATTCACAGAGTCGTCAATAGCAAAATTATTGAATAACACAAGTATAGAAGTAAAACAAACTCTTTATTGATATTGAACAAGTATTACAAGCGGCGCTAGGCCGAGATTACAAATCGCTCAAGCCTCTCTCTCTGAAACAGTAAAAACGTGCCAAGTGGCTACATTTGTGGAATAATTGTATAGGCAATATTCCAACGCTATGTCATGTATATGTGCTTCAGTTCTGGACACAATGCTCCAAGGCACCAGAGTGAACTCCGTGCCTTAGCACTCAAAAAAGGAGGCATCAGCACCGAGCGAGGTTTTCCTGTACCCTGCAAGCAAACTGGTGGGTTATCAGTACATGAATACACTGGTGGGGAGGCTTCTCGCCCGCTCGATAAATCCAAATACGTTATATAGATTTCGTGCACCAACTATTAAGTTATCTTTTTAGCCTTTCCTTAGGATCAGTTATATGGCATAATGAAAAGTCTATCTCGTGTGGTAGTGCACCGTGCGATATATAAAGGAACACAGCGAGACTTACCAACTTACCATTCGTCCTTTCCTGTCTAAGGCAAACCAAGTTAAATCAAGCACGGACATATATAATAAAATTCAGGGGCAATAGCATATGCAAACACAAGTGTTATGAGTGAGGTTCTGTTTAGGGTGCACGAGTTATACAGGTTATCCAGAAGTGTTGTAACGGATGTTCAAGTGTTCAATGGATCGCTCAGGTTGCTCAATTTATGTATAGATGTCTTAAACTCATAATCTTTCAGGTGTTTCAATTAACTGGATATGATGCAATGACTCGCACGCGGATTATCGCTAAGCGAGGATGACTTATCTATATGAACATGAGTTGCTGGCATAGCCATAAGGAACGTAGTCAATGACGATGATGGAATACAATGAAAGCACAAAAGGCGCTATAAACCATCATGTCCAATGCACATAAAGACTACACATGAAGTTCCATCCGGATCAGATCGGTGCCAGTGCTACAGCGACCGTCAGTGGAATAGGATTCGAAGATTTTCCTTGTTTCCAAGTTGTCCGTGATATGCAAGTCTTGGTCTTCCAGATTCATAACTTGACAAGATAATCCCTTATTCTTGTTCTGAGAGAGCATTGCTCAACGAGCTGTGATTCTTGATTTACTTGAGATAATTCTTGTTCAGATGTAAACTTGACATAATTTTCGTTTAGAGTTTAACTTGACTTGATGTATTCCCCTGGTTCGAGGATTGCCTTGGCGACCTAACAATCCCGGATACCTGCAGGTTCATATTGCACAGAAGAGCTATTTGATAGTCTTCTGGCTAACTATATGCATGAACGATACAGATAGAATTACTTGATTGTGACATAATTTTGTATGGCAAACATTAAAATAAGAAAAACGAGTACAACCCAGTGTCGGAAGGTCAAGAAAGTTGGTGACCTGATGACAGGGGAGCCGGCGACCGAAGCCCCGGTGAACGGCGGCTACAAGTAAGTAAGCATGCATTTATATAAAACATAGATATTTACGTTGGCACGGTTTATGGGTAAAGCGAGGAGTAAAATCATATAGGAACATACCAAGCAACATAATCTAGGGACGTACAGTATAAACAAGTGAACAATGCACTATGAAGAGTATATAACGATCTTCACGAGACATAGCGGGGTCTAGTTACACAAGGCAAAGGTAGCATGCGAGGGTCCATTTATAAGCAAAGTTTATTTTTTATGTTCTAATATAAGCAATACAAGTTGGGATTATTCCCTTAGCTAGGTGCATTGTATTATTATTAGCATGCAGGAGGTGATTCACCTAGTGACTAGCATTTATCATCCATATTTTAAGTGTGCTGGCAAAGCAAAGACAAGTTTATCGTAGCCACCCACCTTAGAGATGATTCGTCTCGATCGAGCGATACTCCGAGTGAGCCTTTGAAAGTCTAAGTCTGAGCTCCTGAAGGGCCAAGTCTGGAAATTCTTTGCCTCAAACGAGTCTTCTCGCTGAGGAAAGTAGGTCAGATTATTGCACTTGTTCCATTTGAATCGGTTGTCCGTTTGAACGAAATGGGTCATTACATCAAAGAAGGACAATATATTTTAAAAGAAACAATATTGAGAATGAATAAGGATAGAAAAATTAATAGATTGGAAGTTTTCTTAGTTGTGATTGAGTATTCTCTCTCTGTCCTATATCCTATATTATATCGTAGGCTCGTAGTAGTACAACTATATCGTTGCACTATCACGACTTTGTACTAGTTGCAAAGACTGACCTGCATTAGCCACCATAAAAATGTGTCACGACCCGCACCCGATGCAGGGGCACGAGTACGTGGGTACGTCTAGCCTACGCCGCAGCATCGACAGTAGAATGCTTTCTAGGTCAACTAACTATCAATCTCACACAATAATGTATAATCTGTCAAGGATATCTCAACTCTAAGAAGGAGGACAATATGATAATAATAATAATGTTAAATACTCAATCACAATCTAAAGCACGATAAGATATTGTCACGACCAATACCCGGTTTAGGGGCACGAGTGCGTGGGTACGTCCAGCCTATGCCGCAGCATCGGCGGTAGAACGCTGTCACAGTCTCGATACTATCTAGCCAATCTCACACAAGCATCCAATCTCCATAAGGAGGCACGGATGACACAAATAAAATGAACACATACTCAATCACAGGATTACAGCACGATAAGATATCCAACAGAAATTAAATACAACACAAGTCAAAAGTAATAATCTAACTCAACAATATCCAAGTCTCAATAAAAATGCCGGAGACAAATCCGGTACCAATAGTCTACTTAAAGAACTAATCAGAAAACTAGAAGAATTAGTGATTTCCGGCTAGACCTCCCGGAATCACAACTACTACCAAGTCTGCAGCTACTCACCATATGGTCCATAAAGTGTCGGACAGCGGTCCTCTAAGGCATAGTCTGGAAAAATGTTTCCAGTCAGGAAGGAGCAAAGCACAATCTCAAATAACAGTTCCATTTAATTGATAAGGACTATAAAGTAATAAACATGTCATGCTAGCTACTAAGAAGACAGTGAAATAAATGCAATGGCAATTAAAGAGAGACAGGCAATGTAAAGAGACAGGCAATATAATACAGTCAGTGCATGTATGAAAATGAAAGAACAAAGAACAGTATCATATACGGATGATGTAGTATATGATTTAAATAGGGAAACAGTAATCTATTCTAAGTGTTTGAAATAGTAGTTTCAAAATGTGATCGACTTGGGAACATGTACGATAGCTACAGGGCCTGGCTAATCATGGTGAAGAGCATGATTAACACTTACATTGTTCTATACTACAATAAGAGGTTATGATCATATTTCTTACTAACTACTTTTCCGCCCCCAACTAGTACTGTGGTTCCAACCATAATACGTCACGATACACGAGCAAGTCCAGTCTATCATGTACGATGTCTAATATACATGTCGTGTACAATGTCAATACGATAATCAATGTAACATCTCATGACTGCAGATCCAAGCTATACTAGTCCGTGTAGCACAGTGTCAAGGATTCAGTTGTAACATTTCAAGATTTATTGAATTTATAGAAATTATCAAGAGATTGAAAATTATCAGAGAATGTACTTGCCTTGGTCCTTAGCTGATAATTATGGATGTCCTGTTCCAGAGTATCCCCTGGGTGAAGCAACAGTCCTAAAAACACATCACAATAACACTTGTATCAGGTGCTACCCTAACACACAGTCTATAAACACTGGCCTCAGGCCATGCCAGGCAGGGCACTAGTCAACTAGGGTCATCTAGCAGGGACACATTACCTGTTGTTAATCATTAATACCTACCATATATATATACCAATTAAACATACATTGAAAATATGCTGAGTATATATATATAAAATACATGTATACACATATACCAATTAAATATATATTGAAAACATGCTAAGTATAAAATACATGTAGTAGAACACATATTTATATATATCAATCATATATATATAGAAAATATATTAATGTATGTACAAAAAAATATATATATATATATATATATATATATATATATATATATATATATATATATATATATATATATATATATATATATACATTTATACTAATTATACATATTTGAAAAACATTAAGCATATATATATACAAAATATATGCATATACCAAACTTTATATATTTTTATACTAGAATACATACATATATATATTAGATGAAAGACACGTACTATACATCAAAATACGTTCATATATATATACTAATAAAAAACATTTTCCTATGTCATATATATATATATACATTAATACATACATATACTAAAGTATATATATATATACTATGCTTATACAAAATATATGTATATATATACCATCATTAAAATTAACAATACAGATATTAAAACATTAATTGAAATTATACCTAGTATACATTTTATTAATACATATTATAAAAATAAATCAATACATATATATACATATATATATATACCAAATTAAATTAAATACATACACTTACATTCACATTAATTAAATATATACAATACCTTACATTAGTTATATATATACATTAATACATTAATTACACTAATTTACATATACCTATATTAGTATATACATAAACGTATATACGTATATATATAAATATATACATAAATATATATATATATATATATATATATATATATATATATATATATATATATATATATCTATATATATATATTACTAAAGAAGAAGAGGGAGAGAGGGAGAATACTTACAGAGGTTGGAGTCCTGGCTTGGCCGGAGTACGGCCGGAGCTCGACCGGAGGGCTACGGGGTGGTGATGGATTGATGGAGATGGTGGTGGTGTATGGAGAAGATGGAGATGGTGGTGGTGGTGGTGGGAAATCGGGGCCGCCGGAGCACTGCTGATTACGCCGGAGAGGGAGCTCGGTCGCCGGACTAAACAGGGAGGAGGAGCTCGTCGATCTTGGACTGACGGGGAATTGTCGGAGTCGGCACCGACGTTCGCCGGAGAGATGTGGATGGATGGACGGATGGATGGATGGACCGCTGTACAGGTGGAGGAAGGAAGGAGTCGAGGGGGGTTGGAGCTAGGCCGCCGCCGGAGAGATGTGGCCCGAGCAGTAGGCCAGCGGTGGTGCGAGGGGGAGGAGCTAGGTGATGGCAATGGAGAAGGGGAGGTGGAGTTGCGGTTGTTGACTGATCGGAGTTGTGGCCGGGATCGAGGTGAGAAGGAGGAGGAGTGGAAGAAATGGGGGAAGGAGCAGCCGGCCGGAGTTCGGCAGGAGGCAGCCGCCGATCTGGGACAGGGGGAGTCGGGTGAACAGTTGATGGGGACCGGCTGTACACAGCAGGGAGGAGGAGCACAGCAGCGGGGTGAAGGTGGCCGGCCGGAGGGTGTACACAGGGAAATAGTCGGGACTCGGCCGGGGCAATGGCCGGGAACAGTATATGAGGGGAAATGAACAGTGTTCCCCCCTAACTATTTGAATTTGAATTCAAAAAGTAAAAGAAGAAGAAGAAGAAGAAGGAGAAGAAGAAGAAGAAAGGAAAGAGAAAGAGAAAGAAAAGAGAAGAAGAAAGGAAGAAATTTTTCTTCCTACGGTTGAGGTTGAGGATGGAGGCTTGGTTGGGGAAACCTAGGTTTCTAGGGATTAGGGTTGATGTAGATAGGACATTATATAGGGAGAGAGGTTGTTGAAATGAAGGGTTGTGATTGACCCCCTTTTAAATGAGGGGTCCAGATTGGACATGAAGGAATTTCTCATGTGGGAAAAATGCAATTTGGTCCACAAATAAATAATCTTTCCATTTGGTCTTGGACAATGGGGTGATGACACCTACAATTGAATAATTGTAACTTAGCCCCTTAAATTCGAAAAATTGCACAAACACATAAAATGGCAAAAATTTGGCGGGCGATTCGGTGTCCGGTGTTTTGTAGGGTCAGGGGACGCTGTATGATCGGTGTGGGCTCAATTAGCAGGGCACTGGAATTAAATTGGAATTTTCAGAATTGGTTTAAATAGTATCCTCAATTTAATTAGAAATAAATGCAAGTTGTGTTCAGAAATTAATTAGGAGTACATGGGGCCAAAATTAGGTCAGGTCATCAATACCAATAATGAAGAAGACTCAGAACAGAATATTACCCTAATTTGGGTCGCAAGAAAAATAGGTCAAGATTGTCTCCAATTTAAATTGGAACGCACAACCATACAAAATAGGGATTTATTAAATAACGTCCGCGACGATTTTTGTGCGGCCAGAATTAATGCACAGGGAGCATAATTATGAGTTGCAAAAATAGCAGAATGGAAGGCGGGCATGTCTAGGGCAAGATGGTGAAATTTGTTGGAAGACAAAAGTCAGGGTAGTGCTCCAAATATCGAAGCAAAGGCAATGCGCAATAATTAATTAAAATACGATAATTAATTACAATCTCCATTAAATAAATTCTAGATAAAATAAATAAATACAGAATTCCATAATTTGGACAGGTGGTCATCTACTGGGCTTCTAGGTCAAGTCTACTAGCTCAAAACAAATGAACACTGTATATAGTTATATTTAAATTACACATCACACATATTTATTTAAATTAAATATACTATCATGTAATTAGTTAATTGTAACTATAATAATATTCAATATTACAAAAGTCAAAAATACCCTTGTTTTCGGAATGTGGTAGTGACAAGTCTACCCTCCTTAAAAGAATTTCGTCCTCGAAATTTAAAATCCTCATAGTAGCGTTTAATCATACACATTATTATTTCCCTCAAATTTTAAATTCATCAATCACGAAATCAGTTAAGAATCCACAATATCCTCTCATAATTTTTAAAATTCTGAAGTTATCGCATTCCTGAAAAATCCTTGAAATAAAATCAACGTCCATTTTTTTCAAAATTTTTCTTGAAAATTTTAGTTAATAATTCAATACTCGGAATTTAATATCCACTCCTCTAATTTGATTTTTTTTTCAAGGCACAATTATAAAATTTAAATCTCATCCCAAATTTGAATTCAAATATTAATCCATCAAAATTTTATTCTTCGATTTCCTCTTTCCTCAAAATACTTAACAATGCGATACTTAAGGGTTCTCCAATGCGACATCCAACTATAGAATTCTAAAATTCATAACTTGTAACCAAATAAATATAATGATAGTCTCCCAAATTTTCAAATTTAATAACCAATTTAAATATGCCATAATCTTCCTGGAATTAATAAACCACTAATTATGCAATATTAATTTCTTAACCCTCTATTTAAATCGATGTTTATCCTCGAATTTTTAATCATCTTGTTAATCATCTTGTCTCTCCTGTCAAGTCATAACTCCTTTATGAATCTTCGTCATGGTCAAACCTCGATAATCATGGTCCAAGAAAAATCCTTCCTACAATCATACAACATGCAACCTAAGGAGAATATGTACGGTCATGGTGTCTTGTCATGGTATTGCAGTCTCTATATCAGGGGTACCATTAACTACATTCTAACAAGAAATCATGCATACAAGCTACGGTACTAAGGTATCAGTCAATCAATCAAATAGATAGGAACAGAAGGAAGGAAAGAACAAAACCTGCTAACATATTACCTGTAGTATCGGTCTCCTCGACCGTCATCGCAAATGCCCCGCCCTGCTGGGGTGGTTCCCTTCGCGGGTGCTGAGCAATATACGGTTCCACAGGTAGCCTAACTGGATCTCTATAATCTGAAGCTGCACGCTGGCCGGGAAGATAAGGGGCTAGAAGACAATCCCTTACTCGATGTCCCGCAGCGCCGCAGTGCAAACAAAGTCCTAGCCTCGTTCTACAGCTCTCCCAAAGGTGACCTGGCTTCTTACAGAAATGACAAGTCTGCTGTGTCTCTCTCGAAGGCTGTTGCTGATTCTGCTGAACACGGACTGGTGCCTGGTACTGTTGTTGATACTGATACGCCCATGGGTGTTGCTGGATAGGAACTGGTGCTAGGTACTGCGGTGGATGCTGCAATGTCCATGGTTGTTGCGGAATATGAAATGGTACTTGGTACTGCTGTTGGTGCTGAATACGGGGATGCTTGGTCGGTCCTGCGCTACCATTCGTATCTCCAGAAGTATTGTGACTCCTCTTAGGCCTGAGATCCAGATCCTCTTCTGCAATCTGAGCATCCATCAAGATAGCCTCAAAGGTAGCGATACGACGACCAGAAGTGCGTGACCTAATCTCTCTCGTCAGTCCCTTTCTAAATTTCTGGGCTCGATCTCCTGGGTCTCGAATCATAGATGATGCAAAAAGGCTCAATCTACAGAATTCTGCAGCGTACTCGTCGACCGACATGTTTCCTTGAACTAAGTCATGAAACTGACTTTCCAAGGTTTCCAATGCCACGTCGGAAAAGAACTTCTCCTTGAAGAGTTCCTTGAAGGTCTCCCAAGTAAGTCCTTGTGCAGTAATTCTCGGCTCTGTGCGATACCACGTGAGTGCGATATCGAACATCTGACTGCCAGCGGCTTCTATCTGCAAGTTCTCCAGAATCTGGGTCAATCGCAGGCTTCTCTCTATATCCTCTAGCCAGTCGTCAGCATAGAGTATCCCTTCGGTACCTTTAAACTCTCGAGGCATCATCCTCTTGAAATCCACTATAGTGCCTGATCTCTGCTGTTGCTGGCCAGGAAACTGCTGGTACTGTGCTACTCTCTCCAAAGCTTGGAGAGTCGCCTGATGAGCATTCTCCATGCTCTCTCTCATCAGCTCGGTTTGTGCCTGGTGCGCTTCTGCTTGCACCCTCTGAGCCTCAGCTTGAACTCGCTGAGCATCTGCCGTCACTCTCTGGGCATCTACCATGCCCTGGATCAAGGTAAACATCTGCGTCCCATCAATGGGCAAACCTCCGGGAATCGGAGTCGGAGGAGGAGGAAGGTTGTCCGTCACAGCTGCGGCAATCTTCTGAGCAGGTGGGGGAGGAGGATTCCCGAAAAGTGCAGACACTCCTACGTGCATCGGAGATGTAGGAGGAACTACGGCTGTCTGTCCATCAGGTGGAGAGGTGGCAGACCCCTCTAAAGCTGATGTTCCCGCTCTCATAGATCGTGTCTGCGGCGACATCCTGAAGACAGATCCCAAAGAATCAATTTAGGCAAAATGCGATATCATCAAGGAAGGACAGTACAGTTCTAAAGAAGCAACATTCAAGATAAAAGATTGGGAATAAATATTCCTAGTTGTGATTGCACAGGTCAAAGATACATCCATGGTCTGATACCTCTATCCTTCTAAGTACCATAGTTCTACTAGAAACATACTCACTACTAGCTTCCTTACCTACTGCAATCGCTGATACTAGTTATCCTTATCACTCAAGTGCATATCAAATGCAACACACCATACTAAGTACTACTTTCTCCAATACAATCCTAGATGAACACCTAAGCCAGTTGGCAGTGAAATCTCAATCATGCTCAAGCCAACAGATCCTTACACATGCATCTCACCTACTGATATACTAATATATCTCTCCCTCTATAAGATTTTATTCTCCAAACAAAGTCCTCGAAACTAACTCCTCGAATAATTTAAGTAAAAATGCATATACTTTCCTCAAGACCAATTATCTAAATACTGAAGTAAAAATTTTATCCATTCCAAAAATCCTTATAGCTTGTCTAGGTTCATCAAATTAAATCTGAATTCCTCAAAGTTTTAATGACAATGTCTCAACTTCTCAAAATTCAAGAATTTGAAATTCATTTTCAATCCTTAATTTAAAATTTAAATCCACCTTCTGTAGTCAATAGCTCTAATGTTAATCATTTTCACTGTCCTCATCGTCATGCGTCATCAGATAATACCATAAATCAGTCTGCAAATTCACCTTGATATGAAATCAAAACCTACAGTGAGACCTAAATTCTAATTTAATACCTGATCAACAATAATCAAATTCAACATCAACAAGTGAGAATGGACGAAACAAGGAAATGATTTTAAATTGGAAATTTTAACAAGATTCTCAGGGGTCATCCCAGGAATCTCTCAAGGAATTGTGATTGAGTATTCGCTCTCGTCCTAGTATCCTATGTCCTAGAATCCTATCGCAGGCACGCAGTAGTGTAACAAAGATGCCACACTACTACGACATCGCACAACTCGCGAAGTCTGACCTGCATGGGCCACCACTAAAAACGTGTCATGACCCGCACCCGGTTTAGGGGCACGAGTGCGTGGGTACGTCCAGCCTACGCCGCAGCATCGGCGATAGAACGCTGTCACGGTCTTGATACTATCTAGCCAATCTCACACAAGCATCCAATCTTCATAAGGAGGCACGGATGACACAAATAAAATGAACACATACTCAATCACAAGATTACAGCACGATAAGATATCCAACAGAAATTAAATACAACACAAGTCAAAAGTAATAATCTAACTCAACAATATCCAAGTCTCAATAAAAATGCCGGAGACAAATCCGGTACCAATAGTCTACTTAAAGAACTAATCAGAAAACTAGAAGAATTAGTGATTTCCGGCTAGACCTCCCGAAATCACAACTACTACCAAGTCTGCAGCTACTCACCATATGGTCCATAAAGTGTCGGACAGCGGTCCTCTAAGGCATAGTCTGGAAAAATGTTTCCAGTCAGGAAGGAGCAAAGCACAATCTCAAATAACAGTTCCATTTAATTGATAAGGACTATAAAGTAATAAACATGTCATGCTAGCTACTGAGAAGACAGTGAAATAAATGCAATGGCAATTAAAGAGAGACAGGCAATGTAAAGAGACAGGCAATATAATACAGTCAGTGCATGTATGAAAATGAAAGAACAAGGAACAGTATCATATACGGGTGATGTAGTATATGATTTAAATAGGGAAACAGTAATCTATTCTAAGTGTTTGAAATAGTAGTTTCAAAATATGATCGGCTTGGGAACATGTACGATAGCTACAGGGCCTGGCTAATCATGGTGAAGAGCATGATTAACACTTACATTGTTCTACACTACAATAAGAGGTTATGATCATATTTCTTACTAACTACTTCCCCGCCCCCAACTAGTACTGTGGATCCAACCATAACACGTCACGATACACGAGAAAGTCCAGTCTATCATGTACGATGTCTAATATACATGTCGTGTACAATGTCAATACGATAATCAATGTAACATCTCATGACTGCAGATCCAAGCTATACTAGTCCGTGTAGCACAGTGTCAAGGATTCAGTTGTAACATTTCAAGATTTATTGAATTTATAGAAATTATCAAAAGATTGGAAATTATCAGAGAATGTACTTGCCTTGGTCCTTAGCTGGTAATTATGGATGTCCTGTTCCAGAGTATCCCCTGGGTGAAGCAACAGTCCTAAAAATATATCACAATAACACTTGTATCAGGTGCTACCCTAATACACAGTCTATAAACACTGGCCTCAGGCCATGCCAGGCAGGGCACTAGTCAACTAGGGTCATCTAGCAGGGACACATTACCTGTTGTTAAGCATTAATACCTACCATATATATATACCAATTAAACATACATTGAAAATATGCTGAGTATATATATATAAAATACATGTATACACATATACCAATTAAATATATATTGAAAACATGCTAAGTATAAAATACATGTAGTAGAACACATATTTATATATATCAATCATATATATATAGAAAATATATTAATGTATGTACAAAATATAAATATATATATATATATATATATATATATATATATATATATATATATATATATATATATATATATATATATATATATATATATATATATATATATATATATATATATATATACATTTATACTAATTATACATATTTGAAAAACATTAAGCATATATATATACAAAATATATACCTATACCAAACTTTATATATTTTTATACTAGAATACATACATATATATATTAGATGAAAGACACATACTATACATCAAAATACGTTCATATATATATACTAATAAAAAACATTTTCCTATGTCATATATATATATATACATTAATACATACATATACTAAAGTATATATATATATATATATATATACTATGCTTATACAAAATATATGTATATATATACCATCATTAAAATTAACAATACAGATATTAAAACATTAATTAAAATTATACCTAGTATACATTTTATTAATACATATTATAAAAATAAATCAATACATATATATATATATATATATATATATATATATATATATATATATATATATATATACCAAATTAAATTAAATACATACACTTACATTCACATTAATTAAATATATACAATACCTTACATTAGTTATATATATACATTAATACATTAATTACACTAATTTACATATACCTATATTAGTATATACATAAACGTATATACGTATATATATAAATATATACATACATATATATATATATATATATATATATATATATATATATATATATATATATATATATATATATATATATATATATATATATATATATATATAACTAAAGAAGAAGAGGGAGATAGGGAGAATACTTACAGAGGTTGGAGTCCTGGCTTGGCCGGAGTACGGCCGGAGCTCGACCGGAGGGCTACGGGGTGGTGATGGATTGATGGAGATGGTGGTGGTGTATGGAGAAGATGGAGATGGTGGTGGTGGTGGTGGGAAATCGGGGCCGCCGGAGCACTGCTGATTACGCCGGAGAGGGAACTCGGTCGCCGGACTAAACAGGGAGGAGGAGCTCGTCGATCTTGGACTGACGGGGAACAGCCGGAGTCGGCACCGACGTTCGCCGGAGAGATGTGGATGGATGGACGGATGGATGGATGGATGGACCGCTGTACAGGTGGAGGGAGGAAGGAGTCGAGGGGGGTTGGAGCTAGGCCGCCGCCGGAGAGATGTGGCCCGAGCAATAGGCCAGCGGTGGTGCGAGGGGGAGGAGCTAGGTGATGGCAATGGAGAAGGGGAGGTGGAGTTGCGGTTGTTGACTGATCAGAGTTGTGGCCGGGATCGAGGTGAGGAGGAGGAGGAGTGGGAGAAATGGGGGAAGGAGCAGTCGGCCGGAGTTCGGCAGGAGGCAGCCGCCGGTCTGGGACAGGGGGAGTCGGGTGAACAGTAGATGGGGACCGGCTGTACACAGCAGGGAGGAGGAGCACAGCAGCGGGGTGAAGGTGGCCGGCCGGAGGGTGTACACAGGGAAATGGTCGGGACTCGGCCGGGGCAATGGCCGGGAATAGTATATGGGGGGAAATGAACAGTGTTCCCCCCTAACTATTTGAATTTGAATTCAAAAAGTAAAAGAAGAAGAAGAAGGAGAAGAAGAAGAAGAAGAAAGGAAAGAGAAAGAGAAAGAGAAAGAGAAAGAGAAAGAAAAGAGAAGAAGAAAGGAAGAAATTTTTCTTCCTACGGTTGAGGTTGAGGATGGAGGCTTGGTTGGGGAAACCTAGGTTTCTAGGGATTAGGGTTGATGTAGATAGGACATTATATAGGGAGAGAGGTTGTTGAAATGAAGGGTTGTGATTGACCCCCTTTTAAATGAGGGGTCCAGATTGGACATGAAGGAATTTCTCATGTGGGAAAAATGCAATTTGGTCCACAAATAAATAACATTTCCATTTGGTCTTGGACAATGGGGTGATGACACCTACAATTGAATAATTGCAACTTAGCCCCTTAAATTCGGGAAATTGCACAAACACATAAAATGGCAAAAATTTGGCGGGCGATTCGGTGTCCGGTGTTTTGTAGGGTCAAGGGGCGCTGTATGATCGGTGTGGGCTCAATTAGCAGGGCACTGGAATTAAATTGGGATTTTCAGAATTGGTTTAAATAGTATCCTCAATTTAATTAGAAATAAATACAAGTTGTGTTCAAAAATTAATTAGGAGTACATGGGGCCAAAATCAGGTCAGGTCATCAATACCAATAATGAAGAAGACTCAGAACAGAATATTACCCTAATTTGGGTCGCATGAAAAATAGGTCAAGATTGTCTCCAATTTAAATTGGAACGCACAACGATACAAAATAAGGATTTATTAAATAACGTCCGCGACGATTTTTGTGCGGCCAGAATTAATGCACAGGGAACATAATTATGAGTTACAAAAATAGCAGAATGGAAGGCGGGCATGTCTAGGGCAAGATGGTAAAATTTGTTGCGAGACAAAAGTCAGGGTAGTGCTCCAAATATCGAAGCAAAGGCAATGCGCAATAATTAATTAAAATACGATAATTAATTACAATCTCCATTAAATAAATTCTAGATAAAATAAATAAATACAGAATTCCACAATTTGGACAGGTGGTCATCTACTGGGCTTCTAGGTCAAGTCTACTAGCTCAAAACAAATGAACACTGTATATAATTATATTTAAATTACACATCACATATATTTATTTAAATTAAATATACTATCATGCAATTAGTTAATTGTAACTATAATAATATTCAATATTACAAAAGTCAAAAATACCCCTGTTTTCGGAATGTGGTAGTGACAAATATCAAGATGTCTAATCATAACCAAAAAATCTAAACATCAACTATAACAAAAAACAGCAACAACAACAACAACTACAAAAAGAAATAATATCTAAGTCTCAAAATATAAGCCAGAAACAAATCTGGTACCAGAATGCTAGTAAAAACTAACTAGGATAAGTAGTAATTCCGGGTAGGCCTCCTGGTAATCACTCATGAGCTACTGGGTCCAAGTCTGCACCATCTATCTCATGTGATCCATAATATGTAGGACACATCTCCTCTAAGAAGTCGTCTAAAAATTATATCCAGTCAAGATTAGAGCGAAGTATAACCCAATAGCAGTTCCAATTAATTGACAAAGACTATAAAATAGTTATAGTAAGTAATATATGATGAGCAAGGAAAAGAAATGAACCAAAGAATAAAATATAGTCACAGTTAATTTAAGAAGCAAGAAAGATAAGCATGGTGAATCAAGAAAGTATGGTAAACAAAGACTGTAAATAAATGAGAACTAATCTGAGATAGATATGATGTGTGTCCAGCAAGTATATAATGTGAACCAGCAAGAATATAACTATAGTAGTGTGTTTTGAAATACCGCTTTCGACATGTAAATGGCTAAGGGGGTAATACGGCTCATCGCACACTTGGTGTGCGACTACTATCATTCCTGATTAGACTAGAAGGGCAATTCCAGAATTTAGGAATATTTACATGTCTTCTAAGATATTTTCCTGTCCAACTAGTATAAATGAATCCAAGTCCCGACACGCAAATCAAGTACGAGGCCAGCCACATAAAAATAAATAATGCCAGTAAGTGAGTCCTGATGTGTGCCAGTAATGAGTCATGAAGTAAGGCCAGACAAGTATGATGCATGTGTCGCAAGAGAGTGAATCCAGATAATACTAATCCTTGTATCTATAAGGTCAAAAAATTAAGTAGAACAATGCTATAAACCAGAATATAGTAGAGATCAAATAATAAAAACTATCAGATAATGTACTCGCCTCTGGTTCTGAGAAAAAGATTTAACTCGATGTCCGAGATGGTGTCACACAACCCTATATATATGAAATATCATGTCAATAGGTGTAAAGAAGTAATAAATAGCTAAAATGAGTCAAGATATGATTCTAGGCCATGGCTAAGTCCTATACTAGTTGATACTAGGCAATACTAGGTTAACTAGGTTGAATTGGGAATTCTAGGTCCAAACAAGGTCACTACCTTGGTTAAGATTCTAAAATACTCTTAAGGTTGGTTATTGGTGTCATACATGTGAAATTAGGTCTCTACTAGGTCATCTCTAAGTATTCCTAGTCAATACCTTATAACATATGGATACCAGGTATCATAACTCTACATATATACTTTATATATATAAATCTATAATATAATACCTTATCTAATATACCAATACCTTAGTTATGAACTTGATACCTCAACCAATAACTTAGTACCTAGATGCTTAATAACAAATACCTTAACATTACCCATGACCTAATATATACTGGCATTTCATTTTACCCACACTCATCTATCATATACCAATACTAATATAACTCATAACTGATATACTCATCTCTGACACTCACATGTTCAGTCACTCATACACCCAAACCTATTTCTTCAAGTGCACACAAGTACTCTACTGATATCACTTGGTATCAGTCACTGCCCCTTTACCTGAAACCACCTGAACCTACTCGAGTTCCCTCCACTTCTGCTCACATTCCTCAGCTCAGGTATAACCATCTTCACATCACAACCCAAAATATGCTTCCAATGTATATCAGATATATGTGCTCGTCTGGTTCCAATGTATATCAGAAACAATGAACCCTAGAAGTTCCCCTCAGTGTGAACATCCCTCGATACACTGCATATAGACCCTACTCACCTTGATACCCCCAAGTCTGAGCTCTTTACCCAACTGCTCCCTCTAACATTTCAATGCTACAACCTTGCTTCACACTACTCTGAAACTTACTCCATTCACAGACACATAAACACTCACATCACCAAATTACTAATTCTCTAGTGCTCCACACACCAATTCACCAAGGTGGCACACTTGGGCTTATCTAACACTATCAGGTGCAAGGCACCCAAGATACTCATTAACTGCTACTAATGCTCATAACACACATGACCTCAGACACATACTCTAAACATACCCTGGATACATATTTGCACTATCACAGTGCAACTGGTGAACTCTCCTTTACAACCTACAACCCAATACCTTGGTTACTGATACTGCACTTCCTATTACTAATACCTTCAAGATCTGACACTCCCATACAGCAACTCCACAGGCACCCTGTCACTACCACATTTTCTAGGAAAGGGTATTTTAGTCTTTTTCCTATTTAATTAAATATTGTGCATGGTAAATAATTATTTGTTGTATTATTTAATTATTGTTAGATGTTATTTAATTATTTTGGACTTATATTAGTGGACCCAACTAGTTTTAGTTTGGACCCATGGACCAACATGAATTAATTAGTTAGACTAGGCCCATTTAGAAAGCCCATTGTCAAGGAGATGGATTAAAATTAATTAAATCATTAGACTAGAAGCTTCCTTTCTTAATTATTTCTTCATGAGAGGCCCCAAGGGGTACATTGGACATTTCATAATTGCTTGAGGAAGGGGTAGGGGCCGGCCTATTAAAAGAGGGGAAAATTTTCTCTCTTCTCTCATTTTTATTCCAAATATAGATCTAGAATTTTCCACTACCAAATTCCTTTCATTCCCATTCCATTTTCCTACCAAATTTATTCCAAATTTTTCCCAATTCACCATTAGAAAGTTGAGAAGCAAAGATCTAGAAGGAGGAAGCAAGGATCTACAAAGAGGAGCAATGATCTACTATTTGGAAGCAATTTTATCTCAATTGGAGGTTTCATTGGGAATCCATCTCCCAATAGGTATAATTCAGTTTTTCCCCTTAAAATAGCTTCTAAATCTGAGATTTAATCATGTAAAATCAACCCATATGTATGTACTACCCATAGGATTTGATTTTGTGTTCATAAGAGACCCATGGAGAAAGTTATGGTACTTTTTGTGTCAATTTTTGTGCGAATTCCGAATTTATATTTTGTTGTGTGTGTCAATTGATCCTATAGATCAATTGGGCATGTGCTTATGTGTTTGGGGCTAGTTTCGTGTCCATAATTGGGTACGTGTAGGTCGTATCCCAACAATTTGGTGATATGTGTCATTTTGGGGGTTTTTCCTCCGACACGGAACTTTGTACATGTCGTATTTTGACACGAACACATATATTTACTTTTGACACTTTGATTTGTTCATAAATATTATTTGTAACTTGTTTGTGTCCTTCGGGGTATAATTGGTTGTGTGTTGGACTCGTGTCGCATGCGTATCCTAGATCCAGTGGGATACGGTGTGATACTCTCCATTTGTGTGTGTTTATGTGTAGATCTAATTATTTATGGATTAATTCTTCAAATATAAATTGTAAATATATATAGAGGTTATATATTTATTTTAATGTAATTATTATGATATTTATTGTAGCATAGATCTATGTATTTTTTATGTGTACTAATATAATGTATAAATATATATGTAGCTTTCTTTACATGCATTTATATATGTTACAACTTTTGTTAATAAAATAAATTATATATAAATGTTTTATAAAATATATTTATGTGTTTAAATAAGTAATGATATTAATTATAATTATTAAATAATTTTAATTGTATATAAATGAATGTATTTTTATGTGTGCATTTAGCCATGTTTAAATATGTACATTAGTACATAGATGTGTATTGTAGCTTATTATATATATTTATATGTATAGGATTATGTATATATAAGTATATATTTATTTGTTTGTTTTATATATATATATATATATATATATATATATATATATATACTTTTTAGTTTTAGCGACAGCAGCATTTAATGACAGATACTGTCATTAAAGCAGCAGCCGCTGTAGCAGTTTTTGGGCATTAATGACAGTTCTGTCATTAAAGCAGCGGGAGGGAATAAGCAGCAGCAACAGCGATAGTTTTTCTGTGACAGTTTGAACTGTCATCAATCAGTGACAGCAGTAGGTTTTATATACAGCATTTTGGCGACAGTTTTGCAGTGACAGTTAGTATTGTCACTAAAGGGCTGTTTATTGAAAAATCAATATTTTCCCCACAGTTTTTCAGTGACAGTTAGGCAGTTTTGGTTTATATTTTATATATTATATATATATATATATATATGTATATATAAATGTATTTGTGGTGAGATATAATACTAGTATTGTTATTATTTTTAATTATATAATATATTAGTTTATATATAATATATTATGTATTAGAGTAAATAATATATCTGTATATATCTTGAAAATTACTTTGTGTGGATACCAAGTGGGTTCAAAACCATAATTCCTAATTATAGTATTTAATATTCTATATTATATACTTTATTGATTGATAGATAGGTATTGTGAGGTTTACCTTGGATTCACGTATCCGAAGATACGGTATCCTAATATTTAAGAATGTAGTCTTATGACTTAGATCTTAATATTTTGATCCAAGTTTTTGGTACTAGACTTGTGCAACCTAGAAATAGATAGTTGACCATAGTTGACTTTAGTTGACTTTAGAGTTGACCATATTTGACTTTTGACTTAGAATTGACTTATTGACCTAGAAGTTGACTAGTTTAACTTGTTCTCTTTTCGGGACCTTGTATTGATGTTGTATTCCATATCAAGGTCTTCGAGGCACCGAGTCAGACATTTGTGAGACTGTTCTTTGGACTTCAGGCGAGTACATTCTCTGATAGTTTCTCATTTATGATATCCTCTATGTTCACTGTATCTAGTGTAGATATCCATGTTCTCTTGACACTATGGTTACACGGATTGGTATATCCGGATCTCGTCATGAGATATTATTCCTTGGTATATGGTGTATATGGTGCAAGTATTGTTTCATTGGTTATCTTGTACATGTACAAACACTGATTTTCGGGAGGAGTCACTCTCTTCTTGGGGAATCTAGTGCCATAGCATACCGTGGTTGGATCTATTATACCAGTCGGGTGGGGAGTATTAGTATAGATATGTGATCAATATCCCTATTGAATAAAGTACAGATTACATAATAGTGTTGATCATGCACCGCACGTATGATTAGCCAGGCTGCATTGCATCTTGCCCAAGCCGATCACATGTTAAGCTAGTACTCACACACTTAGTCATTAGTATTATTGTTTCATTGGCATATTGTTCATTATTGTATTTATTTCCAGTATTTTCTTATTGTATATATATCTCTCGTATCTATTGTGCATCTTATTTATCCACAGCTATTTACTGTTACATAGTTTTTATCATTAATTAGAACTGCTGTTAGAGATATACTCTGCTCCTTTCCTGACTGGATATATTTTTCCAGATGACACTGAGGAGTGGTACCCTACCTTTTATGGACCCCAGGATGTTGTGGGTTTAGATTCTGAGACCCTGGCTCAAGAGGGACTTATCCTAACTGAGACAGTTGACCTAGGAGTTGTAGCTTCGTAGTATTCTTTTGTACTGGATTTGTCTCCAGCTTATTCCTATATTCTTCAGACTCATTGATGTATTATTTTAGACTCATGAGTTGTATTATGAATATTCTATTCTTATCTGATTCGTGCTCATTTCTATCTTAGTTCTGTGATTGAGTATACTATCATTATTGGTGGTTCATTTTATTGATAGATAGATTATCTAGACAACGTTCTACCGCCGATTCTATGGCGTAGGCTGGGCGTTGTTTCCGACTAGTACCCTTACACGGGGTGCGGGTCGTAACACATTTTTGGTGGTGGTCCATGCAGGTCTAGCTTCACAAAGTATGTGATGTCATGGTAGTGCGACAACTTAGTTGTACTACTGCGAGCCTACGATAGGATATAGGAAATAGGTTGAGATACTCAATCACATCTAGGAAAATTCTTTTGATTCACTATTCTTCTTTGATATTGATACTTGATCTCTTAATCTGTCCTTTCCTTGATGTCTTACATCATGTGCCATATTGATCCTCATTTCGTCTTTTTATGAGACATACTCGGAGATACTTGCGGAGGCACAAGGTTGAGCGGGAGTTGGGTTTGAAGACCAAGAGAGACCGTAATTCTTTTCTGGGGGCCAACGGCAGTACAGTATCTGCCAAACGTCCTTATTTCCAGTCCAGACCTTTCCAGCAGCCACAGCAGAACCAGACTCCAGCTAGAGCGCCTTTTCACCAGGCACCTCAGCAGTAGAGACAGTTACAGCAAGCTCCATGTAACTACTGCAAGAAGCCCGGCCACATCTGGAAAGTTTGCAGGAGGAGGCTAGGAGTTTGTCTGTATTATGGTACTGAAGGGCATCAATCGAGGGAGTGTCCTCGTCGTGCAGTTCAGGGAGCAGCTCCAACTCCGAGGGCACAGACGAGACCACCTGTAGCACAGCCGAGGGGACCGCTTCCGACACAGCAGCAGTGTTTTGTCCAGCATCAACAGCAGGGAGGTGTTCGACAGGGATGAGCGTTTGCTATGACCGTCGAAGAGGAGGAACCCACCGGAGATGTCATCGCAGGTTCTGTTCTTCTTGATTCCATTCCAGCTTTAGCTTTGTTTGATAGTGGTGCTTCCTATAGTTTTGTATCTGTTTCTTTTGCTCTAAAGCATGGTTTGGTAGCTGAGTCTTTGCTTAGGACTTGCAAGATCATGACCGGGGGAGGCATTATCCTGGTTAATGATATTTGCAAGGATCGGAGAGTTACTCTGGGAGGCCGGGAGTTAAGTACGTGTCTACTTGTAATGCCACTTCCGAGCTACGACATTATACTCGGGATGGATTGGTTGAGTAGGCACCGTGCTAGCATAGATTGTAGAGGAGGTAGAGTTTTGTTTGGTCCGCCAGGAGAGCCAGAGTTCGAGTTTTATAGAGGAGCTGCGGAGCAGGGAGAAGGCATTATTTGTGGAGCTATGGTGGAAGACAAGGAGTTGCCGCATCCATTAATAGCGGAATTCTTGGATGTGTTTCCTGAGGAATTGCCAGGATTACCGCCAGATCGAGATATTGAATTTTCTATAGACTTGGTGCCAGGTGCAGAACCAATGTCTATAGAGTAAACAACAGCGAGTTGGTCGAGTTGAAGAAGCAGGTGGACGAATTGCAAGATAAGGGGTTTATCAGATCGAGTTCTTCACCATGGGGAGCCCCGGTATTGTTTGTACCGAAGAAAGATGGATCGGTGCACATGTGCATTGATTACAGGGCTTTGAATAATCTCACTATCAAGAATAAGTATCCTTTGCCACGGATTGATGATCTATTTGATCAGTTGGGTGGTGCCAAGGTATTTTCTAAGATCGATTTGAGATCAGGCTACCATCAGGTGAAGGTGAAGCCGAAGGACATACCGAAGACTGCTTTTAGAACTCGGTATGGTCAGTACGAGTTTATGGTGATGCCATTTGGTTTGACTAATGCACCAGCGGTATTTATGAACTTGAGGAACAAGGTGTTCCACCAGTACCTTGACAAGTTCGTGGTGGTGTTCATCGATGACATACTCATATACTCGAGGACACCAGAGGAGCATGAGGAGCATTTGAGGATTGTGTTGGATGTGCTGAGGAAGGAGAAGCTGTATGGAAAGTTGTCCAAGTGTGAGTTTTTCTTGGACAAGGTGGAGTTCTTGGGGCATGTTGTGACTGGTGATGGTATTTCAGTGGATACGAAGAAGATTTCAGCAGTAGAATCTTGGAAGACTCCGAGTTCGGTAGCAGAGATCAGGAGTTTCTTGGGATTGGCAGGCTACTACAGGAAGTTTATGCAAGATTTTTCGAGGATTGCCGAGCCGATGACCAGACTCACAAGGAAGGATGTAGAGTTTATTTGGACGGAGGATTGCCAGGTTGCTTTTGAGGAGTTGAAGAAGAGATTGACGTCTGCTCCTATTTTGACGTTGCCATCAGGGTCCGAAGGTTTCACTATTTATAGTGATGCATCGGGGAAGGGTTTGGGTTGTGTTCTTCAGCAGCATGGGAAAGTGATTGCCTATGCATCCAGGCAATTGCGTCCTCATGAAAAGAACTATCCTACCCATGATTTGGAGTTGGCAGCAGTCATCTTCGCTCTGAAGTTGTGGAAACATTATTTGTACGGAGAGCGTATGGAGATCTTCACAGACCACAAAAGCTTGAAGTACGTTTTCACGCAGAAGGAGTTGAACATGAGGCAGCGTCGGTGATTGGAACTGATGAAGGATTTTGATATCTCTTTGCAATATCATCCTGGGAAAGCCAATGTAGTTGCCGATGCTTTGAGCAGGTATCCGGTAGCTATGTTCTTGACGCAGAATCGATATTTGTTGGAGGACTTGGAGAGCTTGGGCATTGAGGTAATTGTTCCTGGGTGTGCTATGCAGATGTGGGGATTGCAGATACACTCAGATTTGATGGACATGATCAAGGCAGCACAGTATGATGATGTATCTCTGAGGAGTATCAGAGCTCAGGTGAGAGCAGGATTGGAGGATGATTTCACTATTGAAGAGGATGGATCTTTGAGGCATGGAGTTAGATTGTGTGTGCCTAGTGAGGAGTTGCGAGAGGAGGTATTACAAGAAGCGCATCGCTCTCAGTATTCCATGCATCCAGGTGCTAACAAGATGTATCGGGATATGCGAGAGAGTGTGTGGTGGTATGGCATGAAGAGGGAAGTGGCACAGTTTGTATCCAGATGTTTAGTGTGCCAGCAAGTGAAAGCCGAGAGGCAGAGGCCAGGAGGTTTACTTCAGCCATTACCTATTCCAGAGTGGAAGTGGGAACACATTACTATGGATTTTGTGTCCGGACTTCCACGATCTCTAGGAGGGAAAGACGCGATTTGGGTCATTGTTAATAGGTTGACAAAGTCGGCCCACTTTTTGCCTTTCAAGGTGGATTTGTCTACGGAGAAGCTGGCAGAGATGTATGTGAGGCAGATCGTTAGGATACATGGAGTTCCCGTCAGCATAGTCTCAGATCGAGATAGTCGTTTCACTTTTCATTTCTGGAGGAGTTTGCAGAAGAGTTTGGGCACTTAGCTCAAGTTCAGTACTGTATATCATCCCCAGACAGATGGGCAGTCAGAGAGGACTATCCAGACTCTCGAGGATATGTTGTGCACTTGTGTACTAGATTTCGGGGGTTCTTGGGAGGACCATCTCCATTTGGTAGAGTTTGCTTATAACAACAGTTACCAGGCCAGTATAGAGATGTCACCTTTTGAAGCTCTATATGGTCGGAGGTGTCGTACTCCTTTGTCTTGGGACGATGTTGGAGAGAGAGTTTTGCTTGGGCCAGAGATGGTTGTGGATGTAGCAGAGAAGGTTCAGTTGATCAGAGACAGACTTCGAGTGGCGCAGGACAGACAGCGGCATTGGGCCGATAGCCATTGGAGACCTTTGGAGTTCGAGGTATAGTTTAGATTTTGTTTGTGCTTGTTCTTGTTTGTTATAGATTAAGTTCTTAGATGGTGTTTTGTTATAGGTGGGTAGTTTGGTGTTTCTGAGGATTTCTCCGACACGAGTCACGATTCGCTTCGGTGGAGGCGGAAAGCTTAGTCCACGATTTATCGGACCTTTCACTATTCTAGAGAGGGTCGGTGCAGTTGCTTATAGACTAGACTTGCCACCTGCATTGGAGGGAGTGCACAACGTATTTCATGTGTCGCAGTTGAGACGATACATGGCAGATCCTAGTCATGTATTGAATCACTCGGAGATAGAGGTGGGCCCTACTCTTAGCTATCCAGAGCAGCCAGTTGAGATTCTGGATCGGAGAGAGAAGGTGCTGAAGAACCAGACTATTCCTTTGGTGCGTGTCGCATGGAGGCATTACTCTCCGGGGGAGTCTATCTGAGAGAGAGAGGATGAAATGCGAGAGCGTTATCCATATTTGTTTGTACCATGAGGTATGTTATTTTCTAGTTATGTTCTGTTCATTATTCTTTAGTTCTGTTTGTGAATTTCTGGGGGTAGTTTTCATCTTTGAATTTCGAGGACAAAATTATTTTAAGGAGGGAAGACTTGTCACTACCACATTTTCTAAGAAAGGATATTTTAGTCTTTTTCCTATTTAATTAAATATTGTGCATGGTAAATAATTATTTGTTGTATTATTTGATTGTTGTTAGATGTTATTTAATTATTTTGGACTTATATTAGTGGACCCAACTAGTTTTAGTTTGGACCCAAGGACCAACATGAATTAATTAGTTAGACTAGTCTCATTTAGAAAGCCCATTGTTAAGGAGATGGATTAAAATTAATTAAATCATTAGAATAGAAGCTTCCTTCCTTAATTATTTCTTTATGAGAGGCCCCAAGGGATACATTGGATATTTCATAATTGCTTGAGGAAGGGGTAGGGGCCGGCCTATTAAAAGAGGGGGGAAATTTCTCTCTCCTCTCATTTTTATTCCAAATCTAGATCTGGAATTTTCCACTACCAAATTCCTTTCATTCCCATTCCATTTCCCTACCAAATTCCTTTCATTTCCATTCCATTTCCCTACCAAATTCATTCCAAATTCTTCCCAATTCACCATTAGAAAGTTGAGAAGCAAGGATCTAGAAGGAGGAAGCAAGGATCTACAAAGAGGAGCAAGGATCTATAATTTGGAAGCAATTTTATCTCAATTGGAGGTTTCATTAGAAATCTATCTCCCAATAGGTATAATTAAGTTTTTCCCCTTAAAATAGCTTCTAAATCTGAGATTTAATCATGTAAAATCAACCCATATGTATGTACTACCCATAGGATTTGATTTTGTGTTCATAGGAGACCCATGGAGAAAGTTATGGTGCTTTTGTGTCAATTTTGTGGGAATTCCGAATTTACATTTTGTTGTGTGTGTCAATTGATCCTATAGATCAATTGGGCATGTGCTTATGTGTTTGGGGCTAGTGTTGTATCCACAATTGGGTACGTGTAGGTCGTATCCCAACAATTTGGTGATATGTGTCGTTTTAGGGGTTTTTCCTCCGACACGGGACTTTGTACATGTCGTATTTTGACACGGACACATAGATCTATATTTGACACTTTGATTTGTTCATAAATATTATTTGTAACTTGTTTGTGTCCTTCGGGGTATAATTGGTTGTGTGTTGGACTCGTGTCGCATGCGTATCCTAGATCTAGTGGGATACGGTGTGATACTCTCCATTTGTGTGTGTTTATGTGTAGATCTAATTATTTGTGGTTTAATTCTTCAAATATAAATTGTTAATATATATAGAGGTTATATATTTATTTTAGTGTAATTATTATGATATTTATTGTAGCATAGATCTATGTATTTTTTATGTGTACTAATATAATGTATAAATATATATGTAGCTTTCTTTACATGCATTTATATATGTTACAACTTATGTTAATAAAATAAATTATATATAAATGTTTTATAAAATATATTTATGTGTTTAAATAAGTAATTATATTAATTATAATTATTATATAATTTTAGTTGTATATAAATGAATGTATTTTTATGTGTGCATTTAGCCATGTTTAAATATGTACATTAGTACATAGATGTGTATTGTAGTTTTGAATATATATTTATATGTATAGGATTATGTATATATAAGTATTTATTTATTTATTTGTTTTATATATATATATATTGATTTATATATTAATATATATATTTATATATACTTTTTAGTTTTAGCGACAGCAGTATTTAATGACAGATAATGTCATTAAAGCAGCAGCCGTTGTAGCAGTTTTTGGGCATTAATGACAGTTCTGTCATTAATGCAGCGGGCGGGAATAAGCAGCAGGAATAGCGACAGTTTTTCTGTGACAGTTTGAACTGTCATCAATCAGTGACAGCAGTGGGTTTTATATACAGCGTTTTGGCGACTGTTTTGCAGTGACAGTTAGAACTGTCACTAAAGGGCTGTTTATTGAAAAATCAATGTTTTCCCCACAGTTTTTCAGTGACAGTTAGGCAGTTTTGGTTTATATTTTATATTTTATATTTATATATATATATGTATATATAAATGTATTTGTGATGAGATATAAAACTAGTATTGTTATTATTTTTAATTATATAATATATTAGTTTATATATAATATATTATGTATTAGAGTAAATAATATATCTATATATATCTTGAGCATTACTTTGTGTGGATACCAAGTGGGTTCAAAACCATGATTCCTAATTGTTGTATTTAATATTCTATATTATATACTTTATTGATTGATATATAGGTATTGTGAGGTTTACCTTGGATTCACGTATCTGAAGATACGGTATCCTAAGATTTAAGGATGTAGTCTTATGACTTAGATCTTAGCATTTTGATCCAAGTTTTTGGTACTAGACTTGTGCAACCTAGAAATAGATAGTTGACCATAGTTGACCATAGTTGACTTTAGAGTTGACCATAGTTGACTTTTGACTTAGAATTGACTTATTGACCTAGAAGTTGACTAGTTTAACTTGTTCTCTTTTCGGGACCTTGTATTGATGTTGTATTCCATATCTAGGTCTTCGAGGCACCGAGTCAGACATATGTGAGACTGTTCTTTGGACTTCAGGCGAGTACATTCTCTGATAGTTTCTCATTTATGATATCCTCTATGTTCACTGTATCTAGTGTAGATATCCATGTTCTCTTGACACTATGGTTACACGGATTGGTATATCCGGATCTCGTCATGAGATGTTATTCCTTAGTATATGGTATATATGGTGCAAGTATTGTTTTATTGGTTATCTTGTACATGTACAGACACCAATTTTCGAGAGGAGTCGCTCTCTTCTTGGGGAATCTAGTGCCATAGCATACCGTGGTTGGATCTATTATACCAGTCGGGGGTGGGGAGTATTAGTATAGATATGTGATCAATATCCCTATTGAATAAAGTACAGATTATATAATAGTGTTGATCATGCACCGCACGTATGATTAGCCAGGCCGCATTGCATCTTGCCCAAGCCGATCACATGTTAAGCTAGTACTCACACACTTAGTCATTAGTATTATTATTTCATTGGCATATTGTTCATTATTGCATTTATTTTCAGTATTTCCTTATTGTATATATATCTCTTGTATCTATTGTACATCTTGTTTATCTACAGCTATTTACTGTTACATAGTTTTTATCATTAATTAGAACTGCTGTTAGAGATGTACTCTGCTCCTTTCCTGACTGGATATATTTTTCCAGATGACACTGAGGAGTGGTACCCTACCTTTTATGGACCCCAAGATATTGTGGGTTTAGATTCTGAGACCCTGGCCCAAGAGGGACTTATCCCAACTGAGACAGTTGACCCAGGAGTTGTATCTTCGTAGTATTCTTTTGTACTGGATTTGTCTTCAGCTTATTTCTATATTCTTCAGACTCATTGATGTATTATTTTAGACTCATGAGTTGTATTGTGACTATTCTATTCTTATCTGATTCATGCTCATTTCTATCTTAGTTCTGTGATTAAGTATACTATCATTATTGGTGGTTTATTTTATTGATAGATAGATTATCTAGACAGCGTCTATCGCCGATTCTGCGGCGTAGGCTGGGTGTTGTTTCCGACTAGTACCCTTACACCGGGTACGGGTTGTGACATACCCCACATGCCCAAGTAACTAAATACCTCATTAACTACTACACTAAAACTGAACACCAACTGATCTTAGTATTTTCCTTCCTAATAACTGAACACGTGCTTCTGTATATGCACCATCAAAGTGGTATCAGTCCTCTACTATCTAACTCCCTTACTCACTCATACTAACATCATCATACATGAGAACACTCCACCCTCACTAACAACTACTACACTCATCTCACCTTACCCAGCCTTTGTCAATACAAAAACTAAAATGCAGTGCACAAGTGTGCACTGCCTCACTCTAGTGCCTGAGCTCCCCCAATATCACAGATATACTGCCCTCCAAATCTTCTACTGCTAACTGATCTTAGTTTACACTAGTGAACTGATGCTGATGTCCCAGGCTCAACTGTATCTAAAGCTAATGTTAACCACCGATGATCTCAGTTACTAACCCCAAACAGTCACACTTGCTCAACACATTGATGTTGCTCATGACTGATCTCATACTATAACCCGACTCCTCAACAATACAACCACTCTCCCTCATAACCTGCTCACCCTCACATCCTCTTCCAATCATTGATTCACTACACATGCACGAGTTAACAGTGTAGACATGTATCACACTCCGTTTGTACCTACTGTACCCCACTGTCAACCAACATTACTCAACTAAAAGTAACTTACTGCTAAAACTGAACCTTACTTCACTACCCTTATCTCACTGTAACCCAATCCCCCCTTGATATGTGATACACCAAAGTGTATCACATAACTGCTGCTCCTAAATCTAATTACTGATGCTCTATAGTCCCCCTTCTAATAACATTTTACCAAACAATTTGAATAGTTGCAACTAAGTTACTGCTCGTGTTTTTAGAGCTTTAGATACCCGATCCCCTAGTGCTTTACACATCCCAATGCCACACACTAACCTATCTTCACACAGGTAGTGTCACGCCCCAATCCCAAAATACCGAGGGACTGGACGCGTGGTAATGGCCAGCAGTACGCACCGATGGACAACCCAATTTAATGGATCCATCAGGGCATACTTAAGCTGTAAAATCAAGTCTACGACAATCATGGCACAACTAATCTCATCCACACAAGATATAAAATATGATCCACAGAATAAATAAGAAATGTAAATCATCAGCTAGTCTCACAAAGTACTTATGGAAACAACCCGATAAATAATCTGATACAATGGTTCAACAGACCAGAAATAAATGACTGAAATAAATAAATACTGAGCAAGAAACATGGATTCTCAGGAGAAGTCCTCGGCTAACACCTCGTCCTCGGATGGCGGTACAGCTCCTGGATCAGCTCCTGCTCCGGTCCCGTATACCTCGGGATAGATCTCGTCCTCAAATCCTGGGGACATAATCCGGATCCAGGTTCTCAGGGGACATAGTAAGGTACAAGAAAGCTCAAGCCAAATAAATGCAGTGCAGCAGATAATGAAATGAATAGGACAAATAAGTAACCATCTAAGTGAAAATGCAAGTGAGAGCAGCACGAGTACTCAGGCTGAGCCACTACAAGCTCTGTGTCGGGGAGCCGGTAGTGGTAATAACACGTAATGTGCCTAGCTCTGCTACGAGAGTCTACGGCCTCACAATAGTAGTAGATATATATAGAAAACAGCCTATAGCCTGTATGTCTCTCCCCACCCAATGTAACCACGCATATCATGACCATAACGTCTCATGTCCATGTCAAGCGGGATCATCACTAATACAACAAGTCATATGTATCTATGAATATAGTATCTCTGTCAAGTCCTGTATCCTATACAGAATCACCACGAATATCTCGGGAATATCCTGTCTCATGAACAGTGTCAAGTGTCCTGGGTCGTATGGTACTTGATAAGACAAGTACGAGAATATAAAGTGTCACGAATGTCCATCTCTAAATGACAGTACCCAACACTGCGTACAGTGTTGGCACCCGACTAATAATCGGACGCTAAGTACGTCACACGGTCCTAGGTTGGGCATGCACAGCAATATAAATAAAGCAAGGAAAATATATATAAAGACTGCAAAGTTTGGCAAGGTACACTTGCTTGATGTTTGAATATCAACAATCGTCCCGGTATTAGTGGATCCTGTAGGTACTCCTCCAAAAACTATAATAAATATCACCAACCATCTCAGAAGATGTCAAATAGCTAGAAATGCCTGTCCTTACGTCCAATTTGGACACAGGGGCAAAAAGGGCATTTTCGGGACAAAGCGGGTTCCATATGTGGGCCACTTTGTACCGAAAAGCGTGTCAGGGTCAAAGGTCTCCAAATTCGCCATACTTAGTGTCAACAAGTCAGGAACGATGATTCGAACCCAACGGAACTTCTAGAATTGGATTCCGATGAGCCGATCACAAAATCACCCGTCAAGTGGAGCCTGTGGGGCCCACGATACGCGATTTTGTCAACGTTCTTAGAATCGGACCAAAGTTGGGTCACAGGACCAGCGTATTGCTACGAGTTCGATGGCACAAGTTTCGTCTCGATCCGACGTGTGTACACAAAGTTACAGCGTGTTCCAGAAAAGTCGGATACGGGGCGTTGTCCGTGGATACGCGTTGATTCCGGGGTGCACGCACCTCCGAATCAACTTCTGCGAAATCCCACACGACCGTATCAACGACGCGCACGTTTCGGTAAAGACCGCGTACGACCAAGTCATCCCGTTTGGCGGGACGCACTCAGTTCTGGGATGAAATAGGGCGTTGTTTTTCCTGTTTTTGGATCACGGTGTGCGATTACCACAGGACGCAATGTACCGAGCGGGTTGCACGGAAACCGAGAGGGTTATACAGTCTACGTATAGCAACTGACAGAAACTAAAACGGACTTGCGAGTTGAGAGAAATCGGTACCTGAACAAGGCTCCGTGAACACTGAATTCCACGCGTCCGAAGGTCAACTTCGTGTCCGAAATAAGTTGCTGTGTCCGGTCACGGGGCACAGATGCGTCCTGGGTTGGCCGCATCCAGGGTTCGGTCAGAGGGTGGCGCTCGGGTGGCTGTCCCGTTGGGTCGCTGTGGTCGGTGGAAGTCGGCGTCGGCGAAGGGGAAAGACGACCGTCGAGGAATCGAGGGCAGCGGGGTTGCTCGCCGACCGAAGAGGAGGGGAAAGGAGACGCAGGGGAGTCGGGGCTGACTCGGTGGCGGCGTCGATCAGAGTACGGCGTTGCGAGAGAGTCGGGGTTGACTCGGTGACGGGACTGCTCGCGGCGTGGCGTCGATCAGAGTACGGCGGCGGGAGAGTCGGGGTTGACTCGGCGGCGGGACTACTCGCGGCGTGGCGTCGATCAGATTACGGCGGTGGGCGGAGGAAAGTTCGAGCAAAATGGGGGGTCGGGTCAGGTGCGGCTTGGTGTCGGCGCTGGACACGGCGGATGGGGGAGGGGGTTCTGAAGATGGCGACTACGGCTAGGGTTTCGGTCTGGAACGCACGCCAAGGAAAGTTACTTTATACTGCTACAGTATTTCCGGCGGCCTAGGGCTTTCCCATGCGGGTTTGGGTCGGGCTTGGCTCTGGTCCGACCTGACCCAATAAGCTGGGTTTGGTTCAGTTTAATAAGCCAATAGTTCTTAAGGCATTAAACGCGTTTCCGGAGTCCAATAAATTCACCAAAAAATACCCCGCGTCTGGTTTTCCATTTTACACCATAAGATATTATTTCCATAATATTTTAATTCCAATAAAATATATTTAAAAATCCTTAAATACCTTGGTTCTTTTCCAGAAACTACCAAAAATTCGGGAATAATTATATTAAAATTTATTTTGGAAATCAGGGTGTTTACAATCTTCCCTCCTTAAAAGGATTGCGCCCTCGCAATCAAAGAATAAGCTACTAAAGAAAGAGTTATGGAAATACAAGATTGCTTAGTTTACAACTGCCTCCTCAAACAAGTGGGGGTAACGCTGGCGCATACTATCTTCTCGTTCCCAAGTCGATTCGCCAGGAGAATGATGTTTCCATGCTACACGAACCAGTCTGATTGTCTGTCCCCGCATTGTCTTCTCACTGACGTCGAGAATGCCAACTGGTTGTTCTTCATATCTCAAGCTTGGGCCTACTGCGATCTCTGAATGTTCGACTACGTGACTTGGGTCAGTCACGTACCTTCGCAGCTGTGAGACGTAGAATACGTCATGCACTCCCTCTAAAGATGGAGGTAATGCAAGATGATAAGTCACCTCACCAACGCGCTCTAGAATATCAAATGGCCCAATATATCTTGGGCTCAACTTGCCTCTGCTCCCTAATCTGATAGTACCACGAGTGGGCGAAATCCTCAAGAACACGTGCTCTCCTTCTTTAAACTCTAGGGGACGTCTGTGCGTATCTGCCCAATGCTTCTGTCTGTCTTGGGCTGCTCGAAGATGATTTTGGATCTGTTTTACCTTTTCCACTGTCTGCGTTACTAATTTTGGACCCAGTATTTGACGTTCACCAACGTCACTCCAACATATAGGCGATCTGTACTTCCTTCCGTATAAGGCTTCGAATGGTGCCATCTGAATGCTGGCCTGATAACTGTTATTGTAGGAGAACTCCACTAAGTGCAAATAATCTTTCCAAGATCCTCCAAAGTCTAGCATACATGATCGCAACATGACCTCCAAGATCTGAATGGTGTGCTCCGATTGGCCATCTGTCTGTGGGTGGTATGCCGTACTGAATTTGAGTCTGGTGCCCAGACTCTCTTGCATGCTTCCCCAGAAATGAGATGTAAATCTCGAATCTCGATCCGATACAATACTAACCGGCACTCCATATAATTTGACGATTTGTCGCATATACATGTCGGCTAGTACCTCTGTGGACTGTCCAACTCTAAATGGCAAGAAATGTGCCGATTTAGTGAGTCGATCCACTATAATCCATACTGCGTCTCTTCCGCTGGGGCTCCTCGGAAATCTTGTGACAAAATCCATCGTAATATGCTCCCACTTCCATTCTGGTATAGGAAACGGCTGTAACATACCTGCAGTCCTCTGATGCTCGGCCTTTACTTGCTGGCAGACTAAGCATTTGGCCACAAATCTCGCAATCTCCCTTTTCATTCCATACCACCAGTAGTACTGTCTCAAGTCTCGGTACATCTTGGTTCCTCCTGGGTGAACAGAGTATATAGAGCTATGTGCTTCAGTCATTAACTCCTGTCTCAATTCTCTATTTGGAACATACATGCGATTTCCAAACCTCAATGTCCCGTCTTCGTGTATGCGAAGTCCTGTCTGCATGCCTGCTTCCATTCTCTCTTTCAGTCTTCGAAATCTAGCATCGGTGGGCAACACCTCTTTAATCTTCTCCACGAGTGATGACTTAACTTCAAGATTAGCCATCAAGCCATTCTGTCCTGGTAAGACAACCTCTATCTGAAGCTCCTGTAGATCTCTCAATAACTCGGGCTGCATCGTCAAGAAATAAGCCGTAGGCTTCCTGCTGAGTGTGTCTGCTACAACATTCGCCTTTTCCGGATGATACTGCATATCTATGTCAAAATCTACCATCAATTCAAGCCAACGCCTCTGCCTCATGTTAAGCTCCTTCTGAGTATATACATACTTTAGACTTTTGTGATCTGTAAAGATGTCTACTTTCTTCCCATAAAGGTAGTGCCTCTAAATCTTCAATACGAATATAACTGCTGCTAACTCCAAATTGTGTGTTGGGTAGTTCTTCTCGTGGACCTTCAACTGTCTAGATGCATAAGCAATGACTTT
The DNA here is from genome assembly GCA_036927795.1 of Iris macrosiphon. NCBI lineage: Eukaryota > Viridiplantae > Streptophyta > Magnoliopsida > Asparagales > Iridaceae > Iris > Iris macrosiphon. The sequence continues at coordinate 164,698,619 of JAYESA010000006.1, read as the reverse complement.
GCCATGTTGCATCAAAATATATCCCAATCCGCTACCTGATGCATCGCTGTAAACAACAAAACCTCCTGATCCTGAAGGAAGAGTCAAGACTGGTGCTGTTGTTAATCTTCTCTTCAGTTCTTCGAAGGCCTTCTGGCAGTCTTCTGTCCATATAAACTCCTGATCTTTACGTGTCAGCTTCGTCATCGGTTCTGCAATCCTCGAGAAATTTTCTACAAACCTTCGGTAATATCCCGCAAGTCCGAGAAAACTTCTTACCTCTACAACTGATGTGGGGGTAGGCCAAGTCTCTATTGCCGCAACTTTCTCTGGATCCACTGAAAGTCCTTCTCCTGAGATGATGTATCCCAAGAAAGGCACTTTGTCCATACAGAACTCACACTTACTGAGTTTGGCGTACAACTTCTCCTGTCTCAAGGTCTCTAACAAGATTCTGAGATGCTCCTCGTGCTCTTCATGGCTCTTGGAATATATGAGAATGTCGTCGATGAACACAACCACAAAGTTATCTAAGAACTGATGGAAGACTTTATTCATTAGACTCATAAACACTGCTGGCGCATTGGTTAAACCAAACGGTATCACCAAGAACTCATAATGTCCATACTTGGTCCTGAAAGCTGTCTTCGATATGTCTTCCTTCCTTACTTTGATCTGATGATAGCCGGATCGAAGGTCAATCTTCGAGAATACCCTTGCACCACTCAACTGATCGAATAGATCATCAATGCGTGGTAAGGGATACATGTTCTTGATGGTCACAGCATTCAGTGCCCTGTAGTCAATGCATAACCGTACTGTTCCATCCTTCTTTGGCACAAATAATATGGGTGCTCCCCAAGGTGAAACACTGGGCCGAATGAAACCCTTCTCCAGAAGGTCGTCAACCTGCTCTTTCAACTCCACTAACTCCTTAGGTGCCAGCCGATATACTGATGAAGTGATAGGCTCTGCTCCTGGAGTTAAGTCTATTGTGAATTCTATTTCCCGATCAGGCGGTAAACCCGGAAGATCATCAGGAAATACATCCACAAATTCTGATATGACTCTTGGGTAACCTGTCTCCCCTTCTACAGATAGTACCCTAAGAGTAGGCTGAACTCCTTGCTCTACTGCTCCTCGAAGAAACTCGAATTCTGGATGTCCAGACGGTCTAAATATAACCTTTCTAAGCCGACAATCAAGAGTCGCATGATACTGACTTAACCAGTCCATACCAAGTACAACATCATAGTCAGGCATAGAAAAGATCAGAAATTGGGCTCGCATCTCTCTCCCACAAACTACTACAGAACATGATCTACAGACGTCAATAACCGGAATAATTCCACCTCCCGTAAGAATTCTCTTCATCTTCGGAAGGGGTACGGTAGCTACTCTATGGGTGGCTACAAAACTAGCTGCTATAAATGAATGCGATGCTCCAGAATCAAATAATACTACAGCTGGTAATAAAACTACTAAAATAGTACCTGTGATAACCTCGCCTGCAGTAGCTTCCTGCTCAACAGCTAATGTGAATGCCTGGCCTCTTCCCTGAGCTGGACCTCTCTGCTGCTGTTGCTGCTGCTGCTGAAATAGGGCTGCCTGTGGTGCCAGTGGTGGTCTCTGCTGGTAGCCCCCTGTAGCTGGTGGTCTAACTCCTCCAGCTCCTATCTGCTATGCTCCTACTGCTGGATAAGCTGGTCGTGGTGCAGGCAAGGCTAGTATCGGTGCTCCTTCTCTATGTTTAGTGCAGTCTCTGGATAGATGCTGGTCTGATCCGCAAAGCAGGCATAGTCCCAACTTACGCCTGCACTCTCTCTCAATGTGTCCTACCTTGCCGCAGTGGTGACAGGTAGGAAGAGATATGGCCCTGTATGCTGTTCTCTCCGGTATACTCCTCTGGAATCATTTTGCAGAATCTTCAGGTGCTGTCTTGGATAGTGCTGATGTGTTTGGCCTTTTCAGATTTGACTCCCTTCTAGTGACGCACTCCATGCGTCGTGCTGCTGCAAGGACATCGGTATAAGATGTAGGTACGACTGAGCCAATCAATCTCTGGAGCTCGAACTTCAGTCCATCAAAGAACTTTTCAGCTTTCTCTTCCTCTGTCGAGATCAACGTTGGAGCAAGCGACTTAGGCAAATAAATTCTGCATTGTATTCTTTCACTGTCATACTGCCTTGGATGAGGCGGTTGAACTTGTCTCTGAGCTCTGACCGTGCAACTACTGGAATGTACATCTCTTAGAAGAGTCTGGAGAACTCTTCCCATGTGACTCGGTCCTGTCCGAGCCTCCTTTCTCTGCTAACCACCAGTGATGTGCATTTTCAGTTAACTGCATTCTGACTGCAGTCATCCACTTCTCTCTTGGAAGTTCAGCGGCTTCCAACTGATGTTGTATGTTAGTGAGCCATTCATGAACTTCTGTTGGCCCTTCTTTACCAGAAAATGTACGAGGCTTGAGATGACGAAAATCGGTGATAAATCCCATCGTTGTTGCCTCGTTGGTGGATTTGCCTGCTCCAATGCGGATACCAGGCTGGTCCTCAGATACTCGGCCTCCTGCCGATGGGCCTCTTGCTGAATCTGCTGCTGGGCTTGCATCATAGCATACATCATCTGGAACATCTGTTTCCCGTCCATGGCTTATCCGAGTGGAAAATCTGGCATCTGGGGAGTGAACTGTGGTGGAGGTGGGATGTCATCTCTCCGGAACCTTGGATTAGGCTGACCGGTTTGATCGCTTCGCGATGCTTGTCCTCCATTCCCTGGGGTCACTCCGTCTATATCAATAACCACAGCGTCGTGTGGTGTATCCAAAGGTATCTCGTCTCCGTTCCTGGGATCCATTACTCTGCAACCAAAAGATAAATTGTAAGAATGCTCAGAGGAATCAAACAGGATGCAAATCAAATAACAATTTTGAGTTCGATATAGATTTCAATAATGGTTCAAATAATGGATGAGATCCTATAACTTATCCTATCCTTAGGGCAGGCTGGTTCGGTCCCTAAGTTAAAACCGAACAATTTAGTCGTAGACCTGCATGGGCCACCACAAAAACTATGTCACGCCCCAATCCCAAAATACCGAGGGACTGGACGCGTGGTAATGGCCAGCAGTACGCACCGATGGACAACCCAATTTAATGGATCCATCAGGGCATACTTAAGCTGTAAAATCAAGTCTACGACAATCATGGCACAGCTAATCTCATCCATACAAGATATGAAATATGATCCACATAATAAATAAGGAATATAAATTATCAGCTAGTCTCACAAAGTACTTCGGGGAATAACCGGATAAATAATCTGATACAATGGTTCAACGGACCAGAAATAAATGACTGAAATAAATAAATACTGAGCAAGAAACATGGATGCTCAGGAGAAGTCCTCGGCTAACACCTCATCCTCGGATGGCGGTACAGCTCCTGGATCAGCTCCTGCTCCGGTCCAGTATACCTCGGAAGAGATCTCGTCCTCAAATCCTGGGGACATAATCCGGATCCAGGTCCTCAGGGGACATAGCAAGGTACAAGAAATCTCAAGCCAAATAAATGCAGTGCAGCAGATAATGAAATGAATAGGGCAAATAAGTAACCATCTAAGTGAAAATACAAGTGAGAGCAGCACGAGTACTCAGGCTGAGCCACTACAAGCTCTGTGTCGGGGAGCCGGTAGTGGTAATAACACGTAATGTGCCTAGCTCTGCTAAGAGAGTCTACGGCCTCACAATAGTAGTAGATATATATATAAAATAGCCTGTAGCTTGTGTGTCTCTCCCCACCCAATGTAACCACGCATATCATGGCCATAACGTCTCATGTCCATGTCAAGCGGGATCATCACTAATGCAACAAGTCATATGTATCTATGAATATAGTATCTCTGTCAAGTCCTGTATCCTATACAGAATCACCACGAATATCTTGGGAATATCCTGTCTCATGAACAGTGTCAAGTGTCCTGGGTCGTATGGTACTTGATAAGACAAGTACGAGAATATAAAGTGTCACGAATGTCCATCTCTAAATGACAGTACCCAACACTGCGTACAGTGTTGGCACCCGACTAATAATCGGACGCTAAGTACGTCACACGGTCCTAGGTTGGGCATGCACAGCAATATAAATAAAGCAAGGAAAATATATATAAAGACTGTAAAGTTTGGCAAGGTACACTTGCTTGATGTTTGAATATCAACAATCGTCCCGGTATCAGTGGATCCTGTAGGTACTCCTCCAAAAACTATAATAAACATCACCAACCGTCTCAAAAGATGTCAAATAGCTAGAAATGCCTGTTCTTACGTCCAATTTGGACACAGGGGCAAAAAAGACATTTCCGGGACAAAGCGGGTTCCATATGTGGGCCACTTTGGACCGGAAAGCGTGTCAGGGTCAAAGGTCTCCAAATTCTCCATACTTAGTGTCAACAAGTCAGGAACGATGATTCGAACCCAACGGAACTTCCAGAATTGGATTCCGATGAGCCGATCACAAAATCACCCGTCAAGTGGAGCCTGTGGGGCCCACGATACGCGATTTTGTCAACGTTCTCAGAATCAGACCAAACTTGGGTCACAGGACCAGCGTATTGCTACGAGTCCGATGGCATAAGTTTCGTCTCGATCCGACGTATGTACACAAAGTTACAGCGTGTTCCAGAAAAGTCGGATACTGGATGTTGTCCGCGGATATGCGTTGATTCCGGGGTGCACGCACCTCCGAATCAACTTCTGTGAAATTCCACACGACCGTATCAACGACGCGCATGTTTCGGTAAAGACCGCGTACGACCAAGTCGTCCCGTTTGGCGGGGCGCACTCAGTTCCGGGGTAAAACAGGGCATTGTTTTTCCTGTTTTTGGATCGCGGTGTGCGATTACCACAGGACGCGATGCACCAAGCAGGTTACACGGGCACCGAGAGGGTTATACAGTCTACGCGTAGCAACTGACGGAAACTAAAATGGACTTGCGAGTTGAGAGAAATCGGTGCCTGAACAGGGCTCCGTGAACGCTGAATTCCATGCGTCCGAAGGTCAACTTCGTGTCCGAAACGAGTTGCTGTGTCCGGTCACGGGGCACAGATGCGTCCTGGGTTGGCCGCGTCCGGGGTTCGGTCAGAGGGCGGCGCTCGGGTGGTTGTCCCGTTGGGTCGCTGTGGTCGGTGGAAGTCGGCGTCGGCGAAGGAGGAAGACGACCGTCGAGGAATCGAGGGCAGCGGGGTTGCTCGCCGACCGGAGCGGAGGGGGAGGGAGACGCAGGGGAGTCGGGGCTGACTCGGCGGCGGCGTCGATCAGAGTACGACGTTGCGGGAGAGTCGGGGTTGACTCGGCGGCGGGACTGCTCGCGGTGTGGCGTTGATCAGAGTACGGCGACGGGCGGAGGAAAGTTCGAGCAAAAGGGGGGGTCGGGTCAGGCGTGGCTTGGTGTCGGCGCTGGACACGGCGGATGGGGGAGGGGGTTCTGGAGACGGCGACTACGGCTAGGGTTTCGGTCTGGCACGTACGCCAAGGAAAGTGACTTTATACTGCTACAGTATTTCCGGCGGCCTAGGGCTTTCCCATGCGGGTTTGGGTCGGGCTTGGCTCGGGTCCGACCCGACCCAATAAGCTGGGTTTGGTTCGGTTTAATAAGCCAATAGTTCTTAAGGCTTTAAACGCGTTTCCGGAGTCCAATAAATTCACCGAAAATGCCCCGCGTCCAGTTTTCCATTTTACACCATAAGATATTATTTCCATAATATTTTAATTCCAATAAACTACATTTAAAAATCCTTAAATACCTTGGTTCTTTTCCAGAAACTACCAAAAATTCGGGAATAATTATATTAAAATTTATTTTGGAAATCAGGGTGTTTACAGGTAGTCACTTGCAGCACAGTAACCCGAGCTTCCCTTGAGCACAGACACACACAACACAACAAGTAACCAGATATATCACCACCCATATGAACCCATAAATGTACACACACACACACACACACACACACACACACACACACACACATATATATATATATATATATATATATATATATATATATATATATATATATATATATATATATATATATATATCAATCCAATATATAAGATAATGCAACACACCTACAAAGCTATTGGCATTCCATCAAACACTTGGTGTGCCATCTCAAAGTTTTCTCTAATGGATACAAAACTCAATGTTCCACAATAGAAAAACCTATATCTAGCAAAATAAAAGCTTCTAACACCTAGATCTAGCCATATAGAATTATTTCCACCTATGGGAGGGTTCCTATAGGTCCATTGGTTGTTTTTAACCATGAATAGAGTAGAAAATAGAGAATTACCTAGATTTTGAGTGGCCTCCTTGAAGAACTCTAAATTTGGACACGAGGAAGACGAAGTGGACACGATCCTCAATACTTGGACTCCTCTTCAAGCTTCCTCTACCAATGATAAGCTCCTTAGCCTCCTTGGAAAATAAAAACAAGAGGGATAAGATTTGGAGTGGAAAAATTAGGGTCTACTCTCAAATTTTGGGGATGAACTAATGGATGCTACTATGAATAAAGAGGCTTATATAAACTCCCCCTTAGGGTTAAGCTTAGCTTTTGTGTCATGATGGTTTGATTTGACTCAAAAGCCCCTATCATTCTTTCATGAATAGGATCTTATAACTCTTAGGAAGGAATATTATATTCAAGAGTCCAAATAGGCTTAATGGTCCTAATCTAGTCATGAATAACTAGTGGTTCCACTTAACTAGTATAAATTAAATAAATAATCCATTAGTCCCATATTATATATATACACATATTATATATATTTTTTAAATTATATTAAATTATCAAAATACACTTATCCTGAAAATAAGGTGGTTACATTATGAGAGAATACGTCTCTTCGTAATCAATCCCGAGTCTCTGAGAAAATCCTTGTGCCACTAATCGTGCCTTAAATCGAGCAATTTTATTCTTTTCATTTCGCTTTCTTACAAACACCCACTTGTACCCTACTGGTCTGACGTCTTTTGGTGTTTGTACTATAGGTCCGAACACTCCATGTTTATTAAGGGAATCCAATTCTGCTTGAATAGCTTCCTTCCATTTTGGCCAATATTTTCTTTGTCGACATTCATCGATGTTACGTGGTTCAGTATCATCAATACCCTTAGATATTTTAGTAGTTACTGAGAATGATAATATCTCATATATTGTTATATCTTTGCGATCTCATACATCTTTTGTATATGTATAAAATATAGAGATCTCTTTGCTTTCAGGTACCTGAGCCTCCTCTTGGGCTTATGTCTTTTCTAAGACAATAACCTCTTCTGGGATTTCATAGAGTATGGATCTGTCATTCATAACCTCTTCTTGAGCGTTATGTGTAACCTCCTTAAGAGCGTTACTTGAGCATTTTCTCTTTCTAGGGGCTAAGTCCTTCGAACCTATAGGTCTACCATGCTTCTGACGTGCAGTAGATTAATTAGCCACTCTGCGATTTTTTTCTACGAGAATATCAATTCGAGCTGGCACATTTGCAACGGGCACATATAATTTAATCACTTTAGCTGCATCAGTAAATGCATCTGGCATTTGATTTACAATCTCATGTAGAAGCAATATCCTTCGTACCTCAGTTTCATATTGATTAGTATGAGGATCTAGATGAGACAGAGTGGGATTATCTCCCAAGATAATTTATACCGTTTATTTATGGCGAATGGTTTTTTAAGAACATTCTTTTCTTTCTTATCTCCCCCTAACGGTGGAAATTTAGTCTCATCAAAATGGTAGTCTGTGAATCTAGCAGTAAAAATATCCCCAGTTAATGGTTCCAAATATCTAATGATTGAGGGCGAATCAAAACCAATATAAATTCCTAAATGGCGTTGAGGTCCCATTTTAGAGCGCTGAGGAGGGAGAATAGAAACATAAACAGCACAACCAAATTTACGCAAATGAGAGATGGAAGGTTGATCGCCTGTCACAAGTTGTGATAGTAAAAATTTATGATATGCAGTTGGCCTAATAATGATCAATTTAGTAGCATGTAATATGGCATGTCCCCAAGCTAAAACGGATAAGTTTGATTGCATGAGTAAAGGCATTACTATGTGCTGAAAATGCTTAATCAAGGACTCTGCTAAACCATTTTGGGTATGAACATAAGGGACAAAATGTTTAACTTCTATTCCTACGGAAGAACAATAATCATCAAAAGTACGGGAAGTGAACTCAGCTCTATTATCAAGTCGAATCGTTCTAACATGTTGGTCAGAAAAATAAGTCTTAATCTTAATCAACTGAGAAAGTAGCTTGGAGAAGGAAAATTTTCTAGATGAGAGTAAAAACATATTTGACCATCGACTAGAAGCATCAATTAGAACTATAAAATACCTGAAAGGTCCGCTAGCAGGATCAATTGGTCCGCAAATATCATCTTGTATTCTCTGAAGGAATGGTGGTGATTTAGAAGCTATTTTGAGAAGTGAATGCCTTTTAATGAGTTTACCTTGTGAACAAGCTACACACAAATGTTCAGTAGGAAAGGAAAGACTTTGGTATGATAAATTATGCCAATTGGTATTGTTGATGACCTTTCTCAACATAGTCGATCCTGGATGACCCAATCTGTCATGCCAAAGGATTAGATTCCTTGGATCCTTTAGCCTTTTGGTAGTGATGGGATAAGATTCTACTACATTCAGAGTAGTTTGATATAGCCCTGAGGAGATTAACTTGCACTTTCAAATGTGAGCTTATTGCTTCTAATATTAGAGGTGATACAAAGATATCCTTTGCTATCATCGTTCATGGTTTCAACATGAAGCCCATTCATTCGAATATCTCTAAAGCTGAGTAGATTTTTATTAGATCTACTAGAGAATAATGTATTTCGAATGACTAAGTGTGTTCCATTTGGCAATACAACATCGGCCTTACCATAACCTTCTATAATCTGCACGGGTCCAGCAATGGTGGTCACCTTGGCAGTGTTTGAGGCATATGTTATGAAATTTTTTCTAGTTTTCAATATAGTGTGATTTGTTGCACTATCTATCAAGCATATGCCATCATCATTGTCCATACCTTTCAAAAACAAAAATTAATAATATATTAATATGCTACTAAATGGTTAAACTTGGCATATTGCCAATTATTACTACTTGATCTAAATCTAAATGAAACTGCTTCAAAAAAATTAAACTACCTAGACTATTGATCATATAATGACCAACTTATTCAAAGTGGAAAGCAAATAAACTTAAATAAGCATACAATAACTATTCATTGACTTTGCCTATCATAGCGTTGAACTGGTCTTCAGAAATTGCGTTTCCATCCTTATCTTGGAAGAAATCATTAAAATTCATGTGTGTTGTACCCTCCATGAGATTAGTCTCCATACCCTTTGAGGCTTCATACTCGTCCACTTTCTTTTTTGAGGTGCGATAGTTTCGCATCCAATAACCAACTCTTCCACGATGTTTGCAAATATCAGTTGGAGCAGCTGGATTGAGAATTTGGACATTATTTCTTCGAGAATTAAATCTTATATTTTTGAACTATGTATCATTCCTTGGACCCGGATTGTATCTATTTCTTTGGCTTCCACGGCGTCCATGCCCTCTACCTTTGTGATTTCCTCGACCCCTAGTATTGGTCATATTTTTTGAGCACTAGTCATATTCATTTCAGCTGGAATTGGTACATACTCAGTTGGTCTACTAGTGTGGTTTTTGATTAATAACTCATTATTTTTTTGGCCACGAGTAAGACAACAATGAGTTCGGGATACTTCTTAAAATTTCTCTCCATATACGTCTGTTGTAGGGTCATATTAGTCGCATGAAATATGATAAATATTTTCTCTAGCATGGAATGCTCTGTCACTTCTTTACCACATAACTTCAATTATGAAGTAATCATGAACATAGATGAATTATAAGCTACAACTGTCTTATAATCTTGGAAACGTAGATTGAGTCATTCATGGAGTGCACCTGGTAGTATGACCATTTTTTGTTGATCATATCTCTCAGCTAGAAAATTTTATAGCACCAAGGGGTCCTTGACTGTTAAATACTCAACCTTGAGATCATCATCAATATGATGTCTTAGAAAAATTAAAGCCTTCGCTTTATCTTGTGTAGATATTGGCTTATCGGCCACAATTGCGTCACCTAAGCTTTTGGCTTAAAAGTGCAATTCAGCATCCAATCTTCAGTTAAGAAAGTTCTGGCCTTCTAAGTTTAGAGGCTTGAAATTGTGCTTTCTGAGGCTCGACATATTGCTGTATAAGATCAATAATAACAAGTTAACATAAGAACTTGGTAAATCACCAAACAATTCAGGTTCATGGTGTATGCTTCAAACAATGATGTTTCAGAAGTCTATTTATACTAAACAAATCTTGTTCAGGCTATGCTTCGAACAATGATGTTCCAGAAGTCGTAGGTAAATATCAAACACTAGATGTTCATGATATGCTTCGAACAATGATTATGTTCAAAAAGTCTTTCAAAAATAGCACATATGGTATGCTTCGAACAATGATGTTCCAGAAGTCTTATATATATATAAACCAAACAATTCATATTCATGGCCATCAGATCTCTGATGGTTATGATCTGAATGTATTAACATATATAAAATAAATAAATAAATAAATAATAACTCCAGCGTTCTCTCCGGGAGATCTATATGCTATTAACATCGGAGTGCTATTAGAGTTAACTAAAAGAAATGAGATGAATGGATAAAAAAAAAATTTTGCCTTAGCGGTATGCCAAGAGATGTATAAACATCAACATCAGGCTGCGCCTAGGGTATACATATGCAGAAAAAATATAAATAACCATACCTATTACCGAAGTGGTGAATCAACAAATGGCGGCTTCACTGAGATGCTCTCGCTTATTTCCTCCCGTTAGAGCTTCGTGCTGATAACGTGTTAGAATAAACGTAAAAGAAGAAAGAAGAAAATATGAGAGAATATCACTTATTAGTGTAATCACATAGTAGGAGGCAAAGGCCTTATTTATACAACTCAATGAAGGTGTAATACTAATCTCTAACCAATGTGGGACTAAAATACAAAGTGAGAATCTAACCCTTTAGTAACCTACGTTATAAAAATTATTTCGGTTTTGAAAAAATTTCGATTCGATTTCGGTTTTGAAAATACTAAAAAAAATTTATTCGATTTCAGTTTCGATTTTGGGTTTCGGTTTCAGTCCAAAATCGAAAACCGAATAAGATTTATGTTTATGTAAATATTCAAATTCTTTATTTTGTGATTAAAAATGTGTATATTTTAAAAATAATAATTTTATGTATATATTTTGAAGTCCAACATTGTACACAACGTTAAATACAACAAATGTGTTATATAAAACTATAACTTTTAATATAACTTAACCACGATTCTAACTTTCGGTCTGATCCACTAAACAATAGCAATAGTCCAATCGAACAACCCGAATAAACTGAATAACCGAATAGCTTATTCGGTTCAGTTAGGTTCGCTTTCGGTTTTGGCTAATTTTTGTTCGGCTTCGATTTTGGATTTTTAGAATTTTGATTTATTCGATTTTGACTATTTCGGTTCGGTTGAAACCGAATAAACCGAATGCTCACCCTACTCCGAGCTAGCAGACAAGCGAGTCTTCATGGGTTACGTACCATTGCTCATGGGGAGGCATATGGTGAGTCTGTTCCACTGAATAATTCTACAAGGAATACTTAGATCCTGTATGAACCTCAAAAGCTCTCATTAAAAAATTTTGATTTTCTTTTTTCTTCTATTTTTTTATTAATTAATTGTATTTTCTTTTCTACTTTCAACCAATTGATTTGATGGCGACATAGATTGATAAATAGCCAATATACACCTTATTTTAATTAATTTATACTGTTCAAAATTATATTTGTTTTGAAGTCCTTGTTAAAATTCTTATGAGATTGTTTGATTGTTTGTAAATAAAATTTTTATAAAATATATGTTGTATGTAGTATTTGATATTGTAAATAGTGTTACAATTTATTATTTGGTTGTTTGTAAATGATGTTATGAGATTTACAAATCAATCATTTTGAATGATATAATTCACAAGCATGTGCAATTTTAGTTAGGATAAATAAAAATTTATTTTGATTATGACTTTGTTAAATATAAATGATATTACATTTGTTGTTGTATGTGACGTTGGCCACAAAATTTATTGTATTAGTTGGAAAAAAAAATGATACAAAATTTGTTGTACGAATTTTACCATTTATATTAAACTAAACATCCGAAGTGGTAGAAGTGATATAATAAATATTGCATGTATTTCTTATTATAACCAATAAAATACCCCTTGAAATTTTTATAATGTGTTAAATCATGGCTTTAGTAGTTTACTTTGTAATATAGTAGCAAGTTTCACTTAACGTCATTAATAAAATGTTTTTATAAAGTAATTTTTAAAGTTTTTGTGCAGTTGTAGGTAGGGGTGAGCATAAATCGGTTCAAACCCAAAAAAAGAACCGAACCGAACCAAACTAGCTATTTGGTTCGGGTGCAAATGATAACGGGTCGGATTCGGTTATAAGAATCAATTTATTCGGTTATCGGGTTCGGATTCGGTTATTGGGTTCGGTTTCGGTTTAAAACCGAAACCGAATTAGTACCTAAAATGACTATAATACCCTCAGCCCTAAACCTCAGTATATATTATATTTTCCTCTCTCTCTCCTCTCATTCTCTCTCGTTCCCTAGCCGCTCGCTCCGCTCTGCTCCTTCCTGTGGAAAAAAAAACCCTAATCCCTAACCCTACCTAACACCGCCTCTCACCGCCAGTAAACACCGGTCACCACCTCCCTTCTTGCTTCTCAGACTCTCTCCTTCTCTCACGGTCACCTCCTCTCTTCTCCCTCTCTCTCACACATCTCCCGCCTCCATGTATGTGACTTTCCTCCACCTCAGTGCCGGCCAACGGCTATTTTCTGACAAGTACAACCTCTCTTGTTGAGTCTCTTCTCCACCCCGTAAGTAATTTTTTCCTATTTTTTTATTTCTATTATATTTTGTTTCATTAGACAAGATCCTCACTCAGATCTCTTTTTAATTTGTGTTATATGTTCAGATCTCCTAGATCTACATCTCGATCTCTGTTCAGATCTCCAACTCCACTTTGTAAGTATCTCTGTTCACATCTCTTAGTTACAGTTTATAAATTATAGATCCATAAATTGTAGATCTATACTTTGTAAGTATCTCTGTTCACATCTCTTAGTTGCTAGTTGGTAATTAGTCTTAGAGGTTACTTTATAAATTGTAGATCTATACTTTATGTTACTTTATAATTTATGTTATATGTTCAGATCTCCTAGATCTACATCTCGATCTCTGTTATATTCATATTTTTTTAGATCTAGAAAAAAATGTATAGTTTGTATATCTACAATAAATGTATTGTTGTTGTATAGTTTGTAGATCTAGAAAAAAATGTATAGTTTGTAGATATTATAGTTCTGTTATATGATTACTTGTGTATATTTTCACTTTGTAGATCTAAAATATAATTTTTTAGTACATGTCTTTGTAGATCTAAAATTGGAGTGTTATACTGTTATATGAATATTTGTGTATATTTATAAATATATTGTGGTTTTTGTGTTGTTTAATATATTTAGAGTATACTATATGATTACTTGTGTATATTTTTTAGATCTAGAAGAAAATATATAGTTGGTAGATCTACAATAAATGTATTAGTTATATTGTTATTTGATCAATCTGAATTACTATATATGTTGGCTGGAAATAGAATTTGTTTGCAGGGCTAGCCAACTATGCTTATGCCTTATAGTGCCAATTTGCACAAATGTCGTATTGCGCAATGGCCAGTTTGCCAAAATGCTTATAATCTAAATTTTTTGATTGTCTTATATGATTTTAGGACAGTTTGTTATCTTATATTAGTTTTTGAATGATTTTGGCACAATTTGTTAGTGCTTGGTTGAGTTTTGAATATTTTTAACTGATAAGAACAGAACAAATAAGTTGTAATGATATTGGCTGATAAGAACAGATATTTCTTGTTTTGTTTAGTGCTTGGTTAAGTTTTGAACATTATTTCTTGTTTTGTTTAGTGCTTGGTTAAGTTTTGAATATTTTAAACTGATAAGAACAGATAAGTTTGATACTTTTTTTAGTTTGTTTACTGATAAGTTGCTTAGTTTGTTTACTGATAACTGAAAATTGAAATAATATTTAAACTGAAATGAATATTTGAATATTTTAAACTGATAAGAACAAATAAGTTATAAAACCACACTTTCTTATATCTTATTCTTATATGATATTTACTGATAAGAACAGATAAGTTCCTTAGCATTTTTAACTGAGTTTTGAATATTTGTAACTGAAATGAAATGAATATTCTGAAATGAAATGATATTGTCTGATAAGAACATATAAGTTGCTTAGTTTGATACTTTTTTTACCAAAAGTATCTGAGTTACTTTATAAAAAGTTGCTTAGTTTGTTTACTGATAACTGAAAATTGAAATGATATTTAAACTGAAATGAATATTTGAATATTTTAAATTGATAAGAACAGATAAGTTGTAAAACCACACTTTCTTATATCTTATTCTTATATGATATTTACTGATAAGAACAGATAAGTTCCTTAGCATTTTTAACTGAGTTTTGAATATTTGTAACTGAAATGAAATGAATATTCTGAAATAAAATGATATTGTCTGATAAGAACATATAAGTTGCTTAGTTTGATACTTTTTTTACCAAAAGTATCTGAGTTACTTTATAAAAAGTTACTTAGTTTGTTTACTGAAAATTGAAATGATATTTAAACTGAAATGAATATTTGAATATTTTAAACTGATAAGAACAGATAAGTTCCTTAGCATTTTTAACTGAGTTTTGAATATTTTTAACTGAAATAAAATAAAATGAAATTTTTGGCACATTTTGAAATCTTATATATTATTTACTAAAATTATTTTCTTAGACTAAAATTACTATCAAAAATTAATAGGTCATTTATTGCGTCAAATAAGTCAAGTTCATGGCATCAACATCATACAAATGCAATGTATTATTTGCGTTTTCTTATCTTCAGTTTCATTTTGTGAATTTGCTTTTGAATTGAAATATATTTTTGTTTTCATGTTTATTTTAGATGTCAAGCGAAGCTCAAACTATTGAGCTTGAGGTTCCGGTTGTGAGGGGAACAAGTTCCCAAGGCACAAATGACCCTGACCCAATTATTTGTAAACTCAAAGCAAAAAACAAACAGATTGGGAAAAAAAGGGCTATTTATTGGGATGAATTTAGACAATTTCAAGAGAATGGGAACCCAAAAGCAGAGTGTAACTACAGCAAAAAATAGTATTATTGTCACCCCGTAATTAATGGGACCTCCTCGGTTAGAAATTATTGGCTTATATGTCCCCTTAATCCAAAGCACAAAGGTCCTTCTCAATCAATATTAAGTATGAAATGTGTTGAGAAAGGCAAGTCAACTTTCACTAGTTGGCAATTTAATCAAGAGTCCGTAAGGAAGGCCTTGTCTTATATGCTAATTGTCGATGAGCTTCCATTTCGGTTTGTCGAGGGTGAGGGCTTCAAACGTTTTGTTTCTATTGCATGTTCGATGTTTGCTGTACCGTCGAGATAGACTGTTGCACGAGATTGCTACAATCTTTATACTAGTGAGAGGACTAAGTTAAAGGCTTATTTTAGGGAGTCCAATCAAAGGGTGTGTCTTACGACGGACACATGGACATCTAATCAAAAGATAAACTATATGTGTCTTACGGCACATTACATTAATGAAGATTGGAAATTACAGAAAAGAATTATCAACTTTTGTCCAATTTTAAGTCATAAAGGCGAGGCTATTGGGAGGGAAGTTGAGTCATGTTTGATTGAGTGGGGGATTAAAAAAATTTTTACAATCACCGTTGATAATGCTAGCTCTAATGATGTTGCTATTGCTTATCTAAGCAAAAAGTTTGCACAACGGGGAAATAGTATTCTTCAATGCAACTATTTACACATGCGTTGCATTGCACACATTATCAATCTTGTTGTAGTAGATGGGTTAAAAATGATGTCTTCTTCAGTTGCTCGTGTCCGGAGAGCTATTAGCTATGTTAGACAATCTCCTTCACGTTTTCAAAAGTATAAAGATTGTGCTCAAATTGAAAAAATTGAAAACAAGAAATTATTGTGTCTAGATGTGAGCACCCGTTGGAATTCAACATATTTGATGTTGGATACGGCCCAAAGGTTTCAAAGTGCCTTTGAGATATTCCAAGACGAAGATCTTTCATTCAAAAGAGAACTTGAGGGTGAGAATTTGTTTCCAACCGAAGAGGATTGGATGAATGTGAGAAGGTTGTGTACGTTTCTAGAACATTTTTATGAATTCACCTTACGTGTGTCGGGCTCTTTATATGTCACTTCAAACAAGTTTTTTGAAGAGATTGCATCTATTGATTTTCTCTTGAAGAATGCTAAGAGTAATGATGACTTCGAGTTGTCTATTATGGCGGATAAAATGAGAGAGAAATATGATAAATATTGGGGGGACGTTGAGAAGATGAATATGGTTGTCTTCATTACGCCACTATTTGATCCAAGGCAAAAGTTTGCATATTTGGAATGGTGGCTATATCAACTCTATGGCCAATCAAAGGGTGACACCATGCTAGAGAAGGTTAAAATTGTTGTTTATTCCATGTTTGAAGAATACAGAAAGTTGTATGCACCTATAGTTTCTTCTACAACTAGTGAAATGACTGAATCTCCTACCATCGAAGATCGTCCAGTCTTTAACTTGAAAAGTATGATGAAGGCTCAATATAAAAATCATAAAATGAAAACTGTTGGTTGTGATAATAAATCTGAGTTGGATCGTTATCTTGTTGAGCCCATCGAAGCCGATGAAGATGAGAATCCTAATTTTGATCTCTTTGCTTGGTGGAAAATCAACTCTCCTCGTTTTTCTGTTCTTTCAAGAATGGTTCGTGATATCTTAGCCGTTCCTATATCTACGGTAGCTTCGGAGAGTGCATTTAGTACCGGTGGTCGGGTCCTTGATGCATTTAGGAGTTCTTTGACACCTAAGATTGTTCAGGGTCTTATTTGTTCTCAAGATTGGTTTAGGACTTGTTCCGATCGATCTATTGTTAGTAATCTTGAAGAGAATTTGGAATCCCTCGATAAACTTGAAAGAGGTATCATTTTATATAACAATTTATATCACATAATGTTTTTTTTTTTTACTTGTATTGATTGTTCCTGTAATTTTTTATACTTTTGTAGATTTAAGCCAATTGATGGGTTCAACCTCAAGCGATGTTTAAAAAGTTATTATTTGGAATCTGGATTGTTACTTTGGTTTGAATTATGTCATATTTAACACTGTCAGTGAAATGTGTAGCCAGGCCCCAGGTTTTCAGTTTTCACTAAACAATGCACTACCTCATTTTGGAATTTGGATTATGTAATATTAAACACTGTCACTGTCACTGAAATGTAATATTATACAGGACACTAAACAATGCACTACCTCATTTTGGAATTTGGATTATGTAATATTAAACACTGTCACTGTCACTGTCACTGAAATATAATATTATACAGGACACTAAACAATGCACTACCACATTTTGGATGTGTATAAGTATAACTGCACATTTAGACATTATATGTAGCTAGGGATAGATACTACAATGCACATTTGGATTACAGTTACTTTTTTTATTCCATTATATGTTGCTAACAAGTATGTGAAGAAAATTGCAATGATGATATGGCATTAGTAAGTGGATAGATACCACAATGCAATGTATTATTTTTTGATGCATAATTGCCTATCTGAGCTTCAAATAATTGCAATGATGATATGATGATATGGCATTAGTAAGTGGACAGATACTACAATGCATCACATTTTGATGCACAATTGCCTATCTGATCTGAGCTTCAAAGACTTCAAACCATACTTTCTCTTGCTCCATCATGCAGACTTCAAACCAAACTTCAAGATTCTCAATGTGTGCTAAGTCTGCCACTTACAATCAGTGATGTTCCTGCAGTTCCTCATTGTCTCCCTTCATTAATCAAACAGAGGTAAAGGCTCAAAACAGTTGTAAGAATATTGATGTTATCTTAATTTTCCACTGTGGCTACTGTGAATGGCTACTGTGGCTACTGTGGCTACTGTGAATGCAGAAAAATCTATACATTGATGCCAGTATGTTTAGATTTGTTACTTGGTTACTTGGTTTGTCCTAAAATTTTCATCATCAGGGATTCAGGCTTTCATCATAAGTTATATATTCTACTTGCCAGTATGTTTTGCTTCTTTCTGAGTCCTGACTGTTCATGCTTGTTAAAGATTGATAGTAGCCTATAAATCTGAAAGGCTACTGTGGCTACTGTGAATGCAGAAAAATCTATACTAGCTATGTAGTTATGCTCATGCATTTAGTTTTACATTGATGCCAGTATGTTTTGCTTATATATTCTACTTGCCAGTATGTTTTGCTTCTTTCCACATACTGATAGTTTAATGTTTCATGTTTCATGTATCATTTGATTGTTTCATGTCTCTATCAACAAGCACACCTCAAAGGAGTGGGGCCAGTGGGCTACACCATTTGTAATGTTTGGCAAGGAATGTCTTAACAAATCTGGAGCTTAACAAATTTGGAGCTGTGTATAACTGTATATAATGGCCCATTTATATTGTTGTGAGTCTTGTGACTTGTTTGCATAATTAAGAAACTTGAGTATAAGAAGGAAGAAAGCTGTGTAATGTGTATATATTGCTGTGTATAACTGTATATAATGGCCCTTTTATATTGCTGTCAGTCTTGTGACTTGTTTGCATAATTAAGAAACTTGAGTATAAGAAGGAAGAAAGATGTGTAATGTGTATATATTCCTGTGACTATTCTAAGAAAGCTGTGTGTATGAATTTTTATGGAATTTTTAACAAGTGTTTGGTCCAGGCCCAGTAACAAAAAACGGTCCAGTAGCAAAAAATGGCCCAATTATCCGGTCCACTATAAAAAAAGGCCCAACCGAATAAACCGATTTAGCCGAATAAACCGATTAATAATTCTCGGTTCGGTTATATTCAGTTTTTCCAAATATCGGTTAGGTTTCGGTTTGATTTTAAAAAATTTCGATTTAACCGGTTTTCCAAAATTCGGTTCGGTGGAAACCGATTAAACCGATTACTCAGCCCTAGTTGTAGGGACCAATGCATCTACTCAAATAAAATAGAGTACGATGGTTGGGCTACACTTCGAACTTTAGGTCCAGTTTAATTCTCTATAGAGATTGTTGTCTTGACGAAATTTCTCGTGGCCCAACTAATTGGAGATCCGAAGCAACCCATCCAAGTTTTGTGGAAGAAGATCTAACTGTCAAGTATTACAATTTTTATAATCTTCTAGTCCGAAAAAAAATTAATATTATTAGAAAATTACATAAAAATTTAAATTATATTAAAATAGTTTAAATTTAATTTGACTATATTTTAATTAAAAAATTTAAATATATGTTTAGATAATGCAATATAGTTAGTTTAAATATAATTTAAATATGAAATAAAATTTATTTGATTTGTTATATATATGTGTATAGGATTTTTGATATATGTTCATATAGTTATAAAAAAGAATATTCGGGAGTAGTTAGTTATAAGGATTTTTAAAAAAAAAAATTATGTAAGGATATAGAGACTATGTGTTGGTTAGTTATAATATTTTAATTTTTTATTTAATGACGTAAGGGTATATATACGACTTAGACGGTTCATTTTGAGACGTTTTCAAGTCGCATTATTAATTTTTCAAGCCGTATTATAATAGTAGAGATAGAAATGATGTAACTGCAATAACTTTCACACTTTCTAACATGACTAATTATTATTTTTCTAACAGGTTATTAAAAATATATATATTTTTAAATAAATTAGTTCTTAGTAAGAATTTTCTAACTCTTTAAATTTTTTTTTTTAAAAGTGTTGTATTTCAAAACTTAAGTATCTATTTGGCAATTGTAGGATAGCGGTTATGAGAAATTTTTAGAATACCGATTATGAGCATTATGAGAGGTCCGATTTTTGGTAGTTTTAAGTAGCGACTTTTAACAATTCCAACTCATTCTTGGTAATTTATTAACGAACGGTTCTGAAAGTTATTTTTACACTAATAAAATTACCTATATGTCCATATCGAGTGCGGGAACTGCCACCCAATCCACGTCTCAATCATGAAGTCCATATTTGATCTCAATAATAGAAACAGATAAATAATATAAACTTCTAGATGAAAGTAGGAGAGAAAGATTTTAAAAACTTATCAGAAAAGTGGTCATATTTTGGTATAAGTAGAAGAGAAACACAGATAAGAAGAAAAATAACATAGCGTATTAGTAGATATAATTATATATTTTTTGGTGATGATATAAATAAAATAAAATAATAAAATCGTTCTAAACCTATCGATTTGCGTTGTTTATAAAACCACCCAAAATTATATTACACCGTTTTGAAAAAAAATTGAGCCGTCCAAAATTAGTTTCTCAAAAAAATTAGCAAATAGAAATTTTCATAAATGGTCGGTTCAAAAATATTCCAAAATGAATAAAAACACAGTTACCAAGCAAAACCCTGAGAGTTGTTTTCTTTAGTGTAAATATACAGCAATTTTGTTGTTGAGTATTTATATAAAGGGTAAACGGGATATGAGTCATAGACTCATATTTCTACATGAGTCATGCACACGTAGACCAATAGAAACGGATTCATTTATCCCATGTGCACTAGTACACTCTATTCCTATTGGTCCACATGTGCATTGGCTCATGTAGAAATATGAGCCTATGGCTCATATCCCTTTTTTCCTTATATAAATTTTGATATTTAGTTTGCTAAAACTTGAGCCACAAATACAACAATAGCTGCCATACATACGTCAATTTATGCAACTACTTTGACTGCGACTCCAATTATAACCAAACGTGCTTATTAGCACCGTAACAAATGCCTTCCGTCACTTTTTCGACAATATATACTTTTGCATCTCCTGTGAGAATTTTCCTGTTAGACTTCAGTATTTGTTGTGAACTCGACGAAACAAAAAAAAAAATTATTGTTTGGGTACGGTGGCGAGGACACTGACTTTTCGTCTCATTTTGTATAAAGATATACAAAGAAAGAAACTTCCGTTTTGGTAACTTGTTATATGCATCATGTGGATCAAAATTAGGCAACCTCAAATACACCAAGCCTGGCAAATACCAAGGTCTTCTTCCTCCGCTGAATAGTAAGTGTACCAACCCAGTGCCCACCAAGTGTTCGTTCTTGTTTCCGTGTGGAAATTGTTGGCTCTCCCGCGTAATTCCCCGCCCGCTTCTGAAGTGGGCGTTTCACGAGACGTCACAGTAATCAGTGTCGACCAAATTAGTTGAATTCAAAAACCTAGCACTGGCGATTCGTCGTCATTCATAGATGGGATACATTCCTCGGTGTAGAATAGAAATTGCATAGCACACGAAACCGGTGCATTTAAGTGTTGGTGGACCCAGGCCAGAGCATTAAAACCTGAGCTTCCTGTTGCAGCGTTTTTATTCGCCATCACGCGGGAAGAAAAGGAGGACAGAAAAGGAAAGAAGAGAGAGAAGGAACTGCAGCATTAAATGTGCGCGGTCCGGTCCATGTGTGCGTTCGACCGGCCACGCTCGGCTCGCGCTATCGGACAGTGCTTCCCGGCCCCGCGCGATTGGATTTTGCTTCGGAAGATCCACAAGGCGTGCGTGCGCTCGGTACGCTGTCGCTGTTCGACCAGGCTAATTAATCCTGCTCTCAGTGAGTCAAGTCACTGTTTTATCGGTTGCATGTAAAGTCTTAACAAAGGAACTTTGGTGTGGTGGTGGTTGTCTTGTTGAGATTTGAATCCACTCAATCCAGTATTTCTCATGAAACTCAAATTTGGAGTGAGAGATTGATAAATGATAATTATTTCAAACAAACAAAAAATCTTGTGGAGGGACCAATTTGCATGAAACAAGAAAAATTTCAAGATTTTTTTTTTTTCAAATGGGGATGAAATGCCGTGAAAAATGCATTAGCATGAGACGCTATCAACAATGACGTCCAATCACTGAGAAATTAGTGGAAAATAATTACCAGTGGCATGTTCAAAGTTTCGTAAATGGAACGTCATTTGTAGTTGCTCCACGTGTTAAATATTTTTGTGGTTGTGAATGACGTCCCGTATATATATATTTTTAAAAATTTTGATTGGCGCCCATAAGGGAGGGACACGGATCGTGGGTATGTAGCTAGGAGAGGAGGCTTTAAAATGAAGTGAAGAGTTTTCAGACGTATTTTCGGTGGACCTATGACTGATTAAAAAAATTCAGGAACGTGAAAATCACTTATCTCTATTAGTATTTGTTGGAGAGGTAATTTACTTGAAATATTTTTTATTTGTTATTTTATTTACTTTCTTTAATTATTTAGTATTTCTATAAATTCTATTTGTAGTTATACAATTATAGTCACGAAGTACGCTTGCGAGAACATTGTCAATGACATAACGCAAGAAACTACGCCAAATATGAGCTAACTATCTCCCAAAAGGCATCGGTTCAGGTCTTTGAATTCCACTATATTAATGCGCTATAGCTCCCGCAACACGACATGGATTTGATGTTAAGTCTGGCTGAGCGTTGGTGGCCCCAACGCAACACTTTTCAGCTGACAGTGAAAAAAATGACCACCACTCTCTAGGATGAAGCCAACATTCTAAGGTTACCTATTATATGTAAGATAATTTATTAGGCGATATCTTAGACGATATCTTGGTGTGGGTTACCTAATAATTTAATTTAACATCACAGGCGACCCTATTATTTCGACGAACGATTAGATGTTGGTAGTCTTATTAGGCAATATCTTGGTGTGGATCTGCCAGCAGAATTTAGGAACAAATCAGACGTTAGCATAAATTGGCTACGCATCAACTTCATGGACCTTGACCGTACTAAAATCGAGTATGAAGTTTAACACATTCATTTTTTTTAAACATGAATCTTATAGTTTAACTCAATATTCATTTTAATTTAATATTTAAGATCTTTTGTTGCACGAGGGCATATTTAATTACATTATGTGGTTCAGTTCTTCTTCCAAACGAAACTGGCTGCAAGGTAAGTTTAAGTCTTCTACATTTTTTTGGATAATTTGGTAGAACACACTCGACATGCATTAGGAGCAGTAGTATTGGCGTATTTGTATTTTTTTTCTTAATGAAGTTTGTGTCTACGACCTCAGTTGATAGTTGTAGCAATAATTTGACTGGATGCATGTCACTACTACATATCATGTTAGTACATTATTTATGTATCCTTATAGGGTATAATTTTATCATGTTGTTTCTACTTATGTTTGTTCCTATGAGCATTTCACTATTGGTAGACCGGTGACCAATATTAGTCCTGAAGCTTGTGTCTTCCCGATAGCTAGACGGTGGAAGATTAATGTATTGGACCAAGCACACTGCAGATATAAGGTTGTCTCTAATTATCGAAAATAATTTAATTTGCTACAACATGCAGAGGTAAAATAATTTCATATTTTTATTTATTTAAATTTATGTATTTCTTATTTTCTCTACAATGGATCAAATATGTTATATAGATGCGATAAAACATATGTTTCGATGCTCCCGATATCCAGAGAATGTCGCATGCATATAGTCTACATAGATTTTATATCTTATACTACTACCGGACCATGTACCATCCAACGAATCATGTTCTTCGATAGCTCAGGATGGTACAAATAATTCCTGATGCTCCACCGATTATGAGCTATATATGGCAGCTCACCGCTATCTAGAATCCATGGTTTGCTTCCTGGTTGGGATTCGAGATATGAGAGATATAATATGGCAGATATGTCTCAACAAGTAGAATCTCTTAATGATTGTAGGTTTAAATTTTATTAAATTTTATTAAATTTGCCGTTGTGTTTTGCGAATTTTTGGTTTAAACGATGTAGTGTTAGGTGAAGAGCACCGCGTGTATGCAAACATATCTTATAGATTTGAGGAGTTCGGTTTTTCGAATAGAGTTGTAGATGATTGTAGACACGTGGATTATTAGACAGTCTTCCCGAATTGGTATGTCTTATTTATCATTTTAATACATTTTATTTTACTAGATTTATTGAAAATCCTTTTAAATTTTAGCATCTACTAATGTAATATCAATAGTAAGGAGAGTAACATGTAATGCCTTGCTCCGTACGATGTATTATAATGTCTGGTTGTCTCAAAGAAGCCATGTTGGACTTAGATGTTGTGCAGAGGGATCATCATGAGGCTATGAGATCGTGACGAGAAGTCACTTTAGATGAAGGTGAGTGATGTTGGTTCTACAATCCTTCATCTTCAGGATTAACAAAATAATTATATTCATGTTTGTGTAAGTCATTGTGTAATGTTACCTAGTAAGAATCACAAAAGATAATGAAAGATAAGTAATCACATTCAATTTACATGTGATATTATAGAATGATGGATTGAGTAATAGAAAATAAGTAATCATATTTTATTTATGCGTGCTGTTATAGAATGATAGATTATGTTGGTAAATCCCTGGTTTGGGCAGTAAGTATTATGAGCTATGGCTCAATGCAAGAGATGAGAAATGTGGCATACTTTATGAAGTTTTATGTACGTGCATGATACATTCTTTTATAATCTAAGTTTCGTATGCATGCGTGGTCACCGACAACTTGTGCACAAGGTTAGGTTCCTTGAAACGGTACTCCGGGGCCACATAACTGTTTCGACCTAGGGGGGACAGGATGATGCTGACTAAATAGCATAGGAATAGACATACTTTCAATGGGGGCTCGCTATTCGCAATATAAAGGACAACATAATTCCAATCAGTTCGAGTTGGCTCATTGCCAGTGACCTTCATATAAGTATGATGCATGCTAATAATGTCTTATACATGCATAGTAATTAGTTATTCAGTTACAGGGATAGCTTTACGATTGTGGGTAAGAATCACCAAAGGATGATAACTCATACATTCTTTCTGTTAGTTACAAATCATCTACATGCTCTATTATCGGATATAAAACCCTCTATATGCTTTATTATTCGATTAGAATAATTCACATGCTTTATATTCCTGTCAGATATGAGTAACATGCATGCTTTACACACTTGTCGGATATGAACTATAATTGGTCCTAAGTCAACAAAACTAGATCACACTTAATAATGTTTCTATCACAAGGTTACTTAATGTTGATTTTTCGTGAGTTGGGTCAGCCATCTCACCAGTACATGGTTATGTACTGACCTATGTTTGTGGGCATCCTCAGGTACTTTTATGCGGGAATACAGCTCGATCAGTCTTGACGCATCACATGACTGTTGGGCGAGCATAAGTGGTTCCGATAAAGAGGTGTTCTTCTGATCTATAAGACATAATATATGAAACAGAGTATTCTTATGTACCAGTAATATTGTAAACCGAAGCAAGTTCAATGTAAGCCTAGAGTGGCATATTTCAAGTTGGCTATTAAGAGCCATGTTTTCAGCAAGTCTTGTACTCCATTGCAAATATTATTAAAAGAGATAGGTTCCTTTATATCTTGCTGTGACTTTAAATTTTCTGTTTATTTCTGCTATAATATTGATGTTTCTGATATACACCATTAATTGTATATCTTCTTGCGTTGTACAAGTACAACTTAAACTTGTATGGTATCACGTCAATGGCTAATTTTTGATTCTTCGGACTCCCGGTGTGACAAAATGGTATCAGGGCACGACTTTACGTCCTTGGATTTCCACTTGATTTATTTTGATTCAAAGTTGCTTCTGCTATTACTCAAAAGTTGCTTCTGTGATGACTCAAAGTTCTTTCTACGAGTATTCTTAATTGCTTCCACGATTACTCTAAGTTTCTTCTGTGGGTACTATTAGTTGTTTCCACGAGTAAAAATCTCATTGACCCTTTGTGACACTCATTGGATATTCTGGGATGATGTCATAAGTAAATTTATCGATATTAATGATAACAGAAAACACTAACAAAGAATTAATGCTATAATAAAAACCATATAATCTGTGATGATGCTTGTCTATTGGATTCAGAGAAGTCGATTGATGTGTTATAATCGGTAGTGGGTAATGGCATGGTTATTCAGTAAGAAAGTGTGTATAACTTTAGTGGTGGGATCAATAGAAAGTTTGAGTTGATCAGTGTGTGGGCTTGGTTCTATTCAGATTTTGAGATGGTTAGTATTGTGTTGGCAGTCAGCAGTGCCACCGAGGGAAGGATAGACCAGACACTACAAGAAAAATAGCCTTTCTTGATGGTCGATTTCTTGAAGCATGGCCAAACCCATCAAGAAAAGCAGTTATCTTAACGGTTTTAGACATACGTCAAGAAAATACCCTTTTTATGTTAAGTATTAAAATTTTACCATATTCCTTGACGATTTTAGATAAAGCGTCATAAAAATTCATTACATTACTTGACGATTTGCTAATAATCATCAAGTAATGCATGTGCAAAAAAATAGCGCGCATATTTCAGATGACATTTTCATAAAATTTTTGAAATATTTTTTACTGTAGATTCTATGTTGACAATTCCGCGATCAATTTAATCGCTGATGCTCAGATTAATTTTCTCATTTATCTTCCAAGGGTCTTCTCTCTCTGTCATTTCTCTATTTCTCCAGATGGATGCTCTCCTCTGCCACCTCCTCTTCCTCCTTCCCAAACTTTCTACTAAAATTCTAGCCTACTTCGACCTCCTGTCCTTCCACCAATGCTGCCTCCTCTCCTTTTCCTCCAAACCCTAGACCTTTGCCTTCTCTCTCGCTTCCCCTACTACATCAGGAGCTCGGGAATGGTGTATCCCGATCAGTTGCTTCAGGAGCTCAGGAAGGGTGGCTCGCCGAAGGCTCGGGTGTTTAGATCTGCCGCGAGGGAAGAGAAAGGAATGTTGAAACAAGGCTCGGTTGTCGAGCTCTGTCGAGATCTGGGAGGCCACCAGTGACTCATGGCGGCCACGGGCAGAATCGTCGGCTGGGGTTGCACGAGTCGGGTCGAGATGGCTGCAGATCTAGAGGGCTGGGTTTTTGACTCCAACAGATCGGCCCAGTCAGCCACTCATATCCAGAGGAAAGGTGGTAATGGGGTTGCACGACTGATCTATCGCTGGAGGGAGGCTGCCTGGAAGTCGGGATCTGCTCGTTGGGGAGGAGGAGACAACATGGCGAAAGGTTAGGTTAGTATTAGGGTTTTGGTTACTGTGTCGGGTATTGATTTGGGGTTTGTGTCCTGGTGTCGGACACAACAAGGATGTTGTTTATATCCTCTATTGGATTTTGTTGATTCAGAAGTGTCATATCGGACACGGTAGATGTTATACTGATGGTGTATGAACTCCTAGCTCATCTCCTCTCCAAGTGCCCCTCCCTTCGCAGCCTCACCCTCAACTAATGCCCCTCTCTGGACTCCCATGACAT
Organism: Iris macrosiphon; assembly: GCA_036927795.1. Taxonomy (NCBI): domain Eukaryota; kingdom Viridiplantae; phylum Streptophyta; class Magnoliopsida; order Asparagales; family Iridaceae; genus Iris; species Iris macrosiphon. Next base: position 164,671,026 of record JAYESA010000006.1, on the reverse strand, counting down.
CTCATCCGAGACCCTCTCCGAGGTGTCGATCAGCTGCTTTCTCGACCTCTAGTCGGTCCGATACCCTCTTCAAGGTAACTTAAGACACAAATCCTTTAATTGAAAATTAAATTTATATCTTCTTATTTTGATAATACTATAAGCTTAAGAAACTAGTGTTACAAAAATTGGAAATCATGATATGTTAATAACTATTGATAAGCTTTCATATTGTTAATGTCTAACCTGAACATGGAATCTACTAACGGATAATAAATATTTTCAGCTCCAAGATTTTAGTTAGCATGCAACTCCGGTATTCATTTGTGATAAATAGATCTATTATTTTTCTGTGACTTCCTTTTAGAACTTTTTCATATGCTAATCTGTGTCTTTTATATTTAGGGATTTTTCTAATGCATTTGGCATTTTATGTATGCTCTTATTATTATGGGATATCATTAGAAAGTTTGAGAGTGTTTCAAGCCTTTTATGACCCAAAACTAGTAAAAATTGGCAGAAACTATAGCTACATAAACAATTGATGAAATTATGTTCAAACTTTTCTTTAATTCTTATATTTAACAAGACTAATATTTTTAAAGTTTTCTGGAAGCTTGAGGGTCCAATACTGACACTCATAGTTAGGGGTCCAGTGTCGGTATTGATATCATGTTTATAGACTTGGTACATAGCATGGTTAGATTTTTTTTGCTTGGATATGAAACCATGTATAGGTCTTAATTGGGGTTTCTTCAAGAAAATACATTTGATATATATTGTAATTGGTATTTTATACTAACTTATGTTTGAATATTGGATTTATCAAGTATATGTATAAGCAATGCACCAATTAACTAAATTACCGCATAAATGGTTTCTATTCTTCATCTTTTAAGCATAAAATTGTTTTTTGGTTGTTAAAAATGCCATTCTCTCTCTCTCTAGAACTGAAATTAGTAATTTTCTTGAAATTTGGTTCCCTTCGTGGATTTAAGACTTCCAAACATGGTAGAAAAGGCTCTGAACGAGACCCTAGAGGTAATTTTTTATTATTCATTTTTAGTATATTTTTCAGTCAATTTATTTTGTTATGTCCCGATCATTTAATTTTTTTGGGGATTATAATATATATGATGGTCCCCTTCGATCCCTTGAAGAAGAAGAAAAAGAAGAAGGTTGTTATTCAAGATGCTCCCGAAGATATGGAGAAGCTCGCTGAGAAGACCGAAGAGGTATCAGGTCTGCCCGCTTTTAACTTAGACTCGATAAATCTGTAGTTAGAAACTTACTTTTAGGAAATTAAATCTTATTCTAATGTAATTGCTGCTGATGTCGGGGAGCAAAGCATTGTTGGGCTGAAGAAAAAGAAGAAGAAGAAAAATTAGTTTATGTATTAGTTATGACCCCATGTTGCACAATTATGAATAGAACATGATGATAACATAGCGACACAGATATGAGACCGATTTTGATGTATCGTAATATGATTCTAATGTCCATTTTATCGAATAATTATTTTTTACTACACAAAAACATGGGTTTCTCTACCGACCTTCATGTTCTCTAGTGTATTTTGGAGCCTCCATAAAATATGTGTGAAATAATACACTTCATAGACATGGAACTAGATCCCAATTTTTGGTTTGTCCTAGTGTATTTTACAGTTTTTATATCGTTGAATATGTGCATGCATGACACGGACACAACATTTATTGCAGTGCCCTAGTTTATTTCGATATGTCAGCCTATATCGGTATGGGTTTGATTATTCGGTATGGGTAAGATATCAAAATCTACATAATTATATTACCTGCTTTCAATTACATATTTTCTTTGGTTCAATTGTAGGGTCACTGCTTTATGAAGTCCAAATTAATGATTGGAATTATTCTTGTGCTATTCCTTGGGATCGAGTTCATGCTAATTGTGCTATTCCTCAGGTAATGAGGGATGTGGTTGTGGCACATCTAAGAAGTTTGTGTTTTAAATGACTTATGATTTTGCAATTTATGTTAAAGATTGCCCGTGTGAGTTAGAAACCTAGTCATGTGCTTGAGATTTGAAAAGCATATGATTATCCCAATATGTTTTCTCTTTGTGACTAATATTCTCTTGTTCTGGGCCTTACACTTTGTAACGAACATAGCCTTTCACCCGAGTCATACTAGCTCTTAACCTGCATTCTTTCCATGGGACTTGCCATCGTTTCTCCATAACGATATCCTTGCTTCCCTTATACTAAATGGCTTGAAGCAGATAAGCATATGTTGGTTTTAAATTCAGACGATACTAAATATTGTTAGGTTGAAAAGCTACTTCAATTTTTTTAAGAAAACTAACAAATTTAATGCACATAGTGAACTCATCCATAATTAACAAAGACAATAACAAAGCCTTCATCCCTACTTTATATTGCCCAGACAAGTGCAGGATTATTAATATGGTTTTTGTTTGAATAGATATGTTATCTTAGTGAGGCTTGAAAATTGAATAATTTTTTTGATATGCATGGAATGCAGGACATCCATCTAGTATACGGTCATCACATTTGGAGGAATAATGAAATGATAGATACACATCTTGAGGTGCCTCCCTATCTCTTTATCTTTGGTTGTGATTACTTTAACATGCTAATGGCTGATATAAAATTGGTCGACAGCTTCCAGGTTAATAGCAGAGACACTATATGCAAGCAGATAGCATGAAAAGCATTCCTTAAATTACACGATATAATGTAGGGTCTGGAGAAGTTACACGATATAAATTACACGATAAAATTGGTAAGCCATTTTTCTGGCCTAGGCTAATACCCAATACCTTATAATATCTTAGCTTATAATAATATATTATACTAATATCTTACCCAATTCTAATACCTAGTCCTATATTTTAATATCTTGCCATAACTTGGTATCTTGAGATACCAACTCTTATTACCAAAGATATCAAAATCCTAGACTTGACACTTATTTACACTTGGCACTAGATATGAGACACTCACTTATATGAGACACATACACAAACCTCAACCTCAGATTACCCTTGCATATTATTGTATAGTTGGTGTTGTTGATACATCTGCTCACTTACTATCACACTTTTAGTCATCCCACTCAATAAATTTGAAATCATTACTCACCTAGGATATACATACTTGAGCACTCGAGTACACTCTCAAGACACGCACTCTTAACATATCTTGACTGCAAGTTGTATGCAACATCTGCACACAAAACTCTGTTGCCAATAACAACTATAGTACTAGCAATTTTAGATCCTTGATATACATCTAACACACAATTTCTAACTACTGCTGCTCAAACCCCCAATCCAGACACACACAATACATAGGCAAACACATACACACACTGGTAGCTATTACTGCCCTTGAAGACCCAACTATGCACTACACCTTGCAGTGGACACCTACTGTTCTGCACAGCAGAATAATGCATGCACCAAGCAAGGTCTCAACCTCAGTCCCCAATAACTGCACATGTGTGTACTAAACCAATGCATACAGTCATACACAGATACCCACTAATACCTTTGGTATCTGACAGGTGCACAGGTCTGGTACGCTCCCTTGATACTCTAATAACCAACAACACAATCCACACATGCTTCTGCAACCAATGCACAGCAGGCCTTCACCTCCCTCTAATCCAATTACACACACATACACACTCTCTACCCATCTCATTCATACTAACACAAGCATACTTACACTTATCAGTCTTCTCCTTCCCATAATAACACACCCAATGTATCAAACACACTATACCATAAACACTAAAAGATACACCAACCCCAACACTACCATGTATCAAACACTTGGTGTACCCAATGGTACACATTCAAGTATTTCACTAAGATACACAACCAATAATCCACACCATCTTGATACTAACCTCCAATTCACATGGAACACATATAATATATATATATATATAGCTAATTACAATGCATTAAAAGAAAAATGACACACAAGGACACCAATACATAAAAATATCCAAATCTACCATCTCGTATCATGGCGTATCATGATACGGGCTCTCCGTATAAATTATAGACACAAGGACACCCCCTCAAGCCTAATTAGACATAAATACAACATTGGAACATATGACAAGTATCAAAATTAAACATTTAAGAACTCATGACCATTCTTAAGTGTATCCAACTTGGATTTGAGATGGTTGAGCCATGCTCTATTTAACTATCTGATCAAATATTGATATAATTTCTCCTTAAAATTGTGTTCCTTTACTATTAGTTCTTATATGTGTCATTTTTGTGTATACATTAAGTGAAACTAGACTATTTTATAGTAGAGGTGCTATCCATATCATGACATCCAACTCCCTTCTTTTGAATTTACCTTTCTTATCTGTTTACATAAAATTATTTAAGCTTTCTATGTAGATAATTACATTTGAAATAAGAAACATATAGAAATTTTGAGCTAATAAAATAATATTCATTCTCTTCTATGCTATCAAAACTTCCCAGATTTATTTCCTAGTTCCTGATTTTTCATTATCCAACTTGAGTTATTTTTTAAGAAAAGTAATAAAAAAGAGTGTCAATCTAGAGAGGAATGAAGATCACTATGTCTATGGAGAATCCTCTTCTTACAGTTAGAATTGTATGTATTTTCTAACTATAACATCTTTGTTTAGATTTAAGTGATAATGGTTGTTTTCTATAGCCTCTCCGACTCAATAAGTTTTGACTTGATACATTCAAGAACTAGGAAACTCATTATCCTCAAAATGTAGTTTTGACTCGATGGGGTTTTTAATTACATAGTTTGGGAAAGCTGTTGGAGAGATGTGGAAGTCTATCTCCGAATACGTAATGATAGTTCTATAAGATCGAGACAATGAGCTTAACTGGTTATGCATATGTAGGGATCTGTCAAGTGTAGGGTATTGGGAGAGGCCACCATCAACTTGGCATACTATTTTGAGGTGCTCAAACCTTCATATGTTTCTCTATCGCTACTGGTATCCATTGTTGGAGCCATCCTTCATTTGAGTTTAAGGTATTATATTAGGTTTGTTGATGCTTTTTTTCCTTTTCATATGCAATATCTTGAACTACTCGTGTGCACTAGGATATTATAAAATAGCAATTCAGATCTTTATGTCCAATAAGTAGATTACTTCTTCTAGTGCCAATACTTACTTGGTTACTGCGGATTATTTGACGTTCAAACCAAACACCATATTTGACATATAAATATTTATTTGGTTCTTTTGAGGTAAGTAAAAGGCATATAGAGAAGTCGTGATTATAGCCTTAATAATTTGTTGATTCTTTTAATCATGCAATCTTTACATGTATGGAAGCTATAAAACTTTGACAATATAATAACATAATATATCATATTTTTCTTGTTCTCTCAGGAATTACATGGAAAATGAAGACTGGACTATGATGGGATGTACTTGGGTTCAGCTATTTTGTTATATAATTAGGCAAGGTGCCATGTATTTTGTATGTATATATTTTGAACGTTTAAGATAACGTACAAGACCATATATTTTTGTTATTTGGATATGTGGTTGGATGTTTATAATATACAAAAGCGTATTTGTTAATACAAAAATTATGTGTATTCTAGTTCTTTGATGTTTGCGGTATTCTGGATTATATTGATATTATATGTATTTGGTAACTAGCAAAGGAGAGCATATAATATAAAATTATAAATTAAATTTTGATTAAACAAAAATTAGCTTCTCATGACGGTTATAAAATGTTAAAAAATATTTAAATTTTGCTACAAGAACCGGACCATTAGTTTATTCCGAGTTGCTTGGGGCATCACTAAGCGGGTATGTCAACTTGGGAGCACAAGGATGATAACCGAGCTCGATACCCATATCTGTTTGATTCGTGAGGAATACTTATTCGTATATCCCGTACCCTGATCTTGTCTTATGCATGCTTGCCTTGTTCTAGATAGTTCATAGCTTATGATTGACACCCGTACCATGATGCTTATTTTATTGCCTGATTTTCGTAGTCTTCTTGCTAGATCCTGTGCCTTATTGAAATTCTGAGGACAAATTTTTTTAAGGAGGTGAAAGTTGTGAGACTCGTCTCACAATTGCGTATTTTTTATGTTCATATCTTGTATATGTGTGCTATTGTTGTATATTGCTTTCCGTATATATTTTTTAGATTTCTCTAGCTGCTCTCATGTAATTTCTAGATTTGTGTATAGTGTTAATCATTATTGATATATAACCCCTCTCTTTCTCTCTCTTCCCTATTTTTTCATTTTTTCCCTCTTTTATTTCTTCTCCTTTCCTCTCCCCTCATTCCTAGCCGGAGTAGCCCAGGCCTGTGCCCCTCCCATTTCCCTTAGTAGTAGTAGTAGTAGTAGTAGTAGTAGTAGTAGTAGTAGTAGTTAGTGGTGGTTTTAGGCAAGTACATCTTGCCAATGATGAAAAACTTGCATTTTTATATTATTGCAGATTTTTTGTATTTTATTGGTCTATATTATGCTCTATGAACTCCTATGCATGTTTGCTTCTTGGTATTTTCGATTTTGATAGCTTGGTTGGACCAGATCTTTATTTTTAGGCTAATGTGTTCTTGATATTTTTATGGTTTTGATCTCTTAAAACTTGTTATCTTCCAAAACTAGTTATTCTATGTGAGAGAGCATCTGATTTCAAGTGGTTTAGATCCTTACTTCTATGGATTTGAGCTAGAAATAAGAATTTCATGGAGAATCATATTTTCAGGACTTTGAGCATTTTTATGACTAAAACTTGCTTTTTGGGGACGAAGGAGCTCCATGCGGCCTGCTTTGTATGCGGCCTGGACCCCTCGCTCCAAACTCAGCATGTGGCAATCTTGTTGGATGCATGGATGAATCTGCACATGCGCCCCTTGACCAAATGTATGAAACTTGAACGAATTTTTTTCTCTAAGTTCCTGATTTCATGCGGCCTAGAGGAGCATGCAGCCCAGAGGAGCATGCGGTCAAAATTGTCCATGCGGCCAAAATTGTCCATGTGGCCCCGAGCTATTCGTCACTTTCCCAATGCATGACTCAGCGCCTCTTTGACACAATTTCTTCTGATTTTGTCTTTTTTCTCTGACACGTTTTATCGGCCTGTCACATCGGTCACTTCTCTGACACACTTTATTGGCTAGTTACTTCTTGACCTTATATTAATTCCTGTCACTCAACCATTGTCCAGAGGAGTGGACCTTGTCTTGATCCATGCGGCCAGCTTCTTTCATACGGCCTGCTTCTTGCCGATGGCCAGTTTGATCCATGCGACCAGCTTCTTACATGCGGCCAGTTTCTTACCTGCGGCTAGCTCATCTCATTCACTTCTAGCACTTATAGTAGCAATATTTTCCTTTGTTATATATTCTCTTATAGATTAGTTAGTCCTTGTGCTTATTCCAATTAGATAAATTCATATGACGTATGTTACTTCTAATTGCTTATAACCTGGATGCTACACTTACCAGAACATGGAATACCCAAAACATGGAATGTAATGGCAATATTAAACTGAGAACTCCCGGCACCTGACTTATATTGAATGAACTTGATTGCTGACTCAAGATACCTGACATGTACTGAAAAACCTGGTAGTGGCTCGTCGTAGCTCACTCCTGAGATACTAGAATCTCCAGAACTGAAATGCTTGTAATGATAAGATAATTTCCGTAGTTGATTGATTATCCCTGTCCTGATTGTACTTGTTAAGCTATCGTCCAATATTGCATCATGTCTAAGGCAGATTTTTGAGTACCACAGTCAGGAATCTTTGATAATTTGCCTAAGTTAATAACTTGAATAATTATCTAGAAGCATCTAGAGAGATTTTCTGGCTACATGCAATCCCGGTATCCCAGCGACACCTGATGGATTTGGAGCTCTCTGTCGTGAGGGGCACACTTCCAGCACACCGTCGAATATTACAATTTACCAGAAAAATGCTTTATACTTAATTAATCTATGCTATGTACTCTTACGTCTAGATAACCCGAATAGTCTGCAGGGCATGTGGCTATGTAGAATCCCAACTACATTTGTTAGTAACCAGGACTATGATTACCCTAGTTAGTTAATAGTATTAAGCCGTAGGTCATGTTTGGCCGTGATTGCATATTTTCTAGTCTTGTCTTGTCTTAGATCACCCAGCTACTAATCCTAAAATATACTCGTTATTGATTCCTAAAACTGCTTAAACTACTTAATTTCCTGTTTCACTTATTTATATTTCCTTATGCTATTAAATGTTTGCATGCTGGTTTTAGTTCTTAAGTTGGCTCCATTGTAGTACTTTGTTGTTTTGGTGTCTGACCCTACTGGTTTTGTATGGCCAAATTTTAGAGCAACACCGCAGGATCTCTCGCCTATCCCATCTCCAGATGGTGAACACGAGGAACACCCGAAGACTTGAGTGTGTTTCTTCTTCATCACCCACCTGATCTTGTACTTATACTTTTGAGACATTTAGCTACCGATCACGTGTTTAGCTCGTATTTTGGTATTTGATATTCTAGCATGTGGGCCTACATGTAAAACATATTCTAGACTATAGCTAGAGCTGATCATGTAATATTGCACTCTCCTAGTTCTTCATTTTGGTAACTAGCTTCATGATCATCTATGTATGTATAGTTACTATTATATATTTGGTGATTATACTTCTAGTAACTTATTGTTTGCTCGAGATTGAGACAACTAGGACTCTTGACCCAGAAATGCCGTTGGATTATAGAGTAAACCCTCACATATCTAGATAGCTGTGATCGTATCTCAGAGTATAAAGTACTCTAGTATACGTAGATGGCTTTGTTCGCCCCCGTTCTCCAGTATTCTGGTGCTGGGGCGTGACAATTCTCATCACAAGTCACCAATCCAATACACCTCAAAATATCTGAAATATGCCTCTAAAAGAATATTAACCACCACCTAACCTCCATTAACTATCAACCCTCTACTGAGTACAGGTTTAATTATTCTAAATCAATGCCTACTATAACAGTACAGTACACATGCACTTGCCTGTATTGCTCGAGTTCAGCTCACTTTTGCTTTGAACTGAGTATAACACAAATGTAGTACTTACTGCACATCACACAAAACTCTCACCCTAATACACCTTGACCTCTTATATACTCTATACTCATCATTCCTGTACATACACATTGATACCCCTAGGCTCACTCTATAACACACCTCTGATATACTGAACACTAAATCCTCTCCTCACACTCACTTCTAACACATACACCCACTTATAACACCTACACCCTCTACTCTCTCATGCACACTCAGACACCAAGCATATGCATATTAGTGCACGAAATCTACATAGGTCTCTGACACCTTCAGATCATCCAAACATTCACATTCCTTTACCCTCAAACCTGGAACACCCTCTAATACACAATCTCTATTCCTAGGTCTGAAATAAATCCCACACTCATCCTACTACGCATGTTTGACTTCCCCATGCTGCACAAAAATGTACTCCTAAATGCCCCCTGTATCAGTTAATATCTAATTGAACACCCCTATAACTAATACTCACAACTGATCCTACTCCAGTACTTATAACTCACACACAAAACACCAATTGAAACACAGTTTATGTGCACCATCGTACTCACTCATCAACACTTAACACCACATCCATTCTAGCATCCGAACTTCCCCTAAAATACTCACCAGGACACCCAACCTTAAAGTCTATTACACATTCCCAAGACCTGACTCTGAGTTAACCTTGGTGCACCCAGAGCACTGATACCTGGGTATCAGACCTGGCATGCACACTGTGCACGTCCTTCTCCCTTCTAACCTGGCAGTCATTTGTCACCTTCTTCAACTACTAAAAAAGCAGTTGACATTCCCTTAAACCAACTCTCATATAACAATACCTCACTGCTTTCTCACTCGATGCACTGATGTATATTCAGATATCCCTAAATCCATCTTAGCAACTGATATTGCTAACAGTGCCCACTGCTACTACCTATGAAGTGCACTTGACAGCATGTTGTTGCAGGTTACTGTTGGTGTTTACTTCCTACTGTAGTGCATCCTCACCCTTTACTCTCTGGACTAAACCTAATAACATGGAGGTAGAGCACAGAGCACAACCCTGAATTCCCTTGCACTCGAGCCTCCATGATGTTGCAACTGCTACCACATTCTTCCCTTCCCCACAATCACAACACTCTTCCTAGCACCTACTGTCACTGCAGGCACACACATACATATCTACACTCAATAACTAACACACACACACACACACACACTCTAATATATATATATATATATATATATATATATATATATATATATATATATATATATATATATATATATATATATATATAACACCTATAGTATAAATCAACAAATACCTTGTGTGCACCATGAGTATGACACTATGATACTCATGATACCAATACCCACACCCTCTAATTACTATGATACACCATCAAATTAATATAGAACGTTATTTAATATACAAAATAAAGTATGAATACAATTAAAATAACTATTCTAATATAATTAAATAGATAATGACCCAATATGACACATATATATGGAAATTATCAATTATATACCACAGTATCATGGCGTATCATGATACGCACTTTTCGTATCCAATTGTGGACACGTACGTCCTTCCAAATCATGAATCTCATTCTAAAATCACCTAAGAAATATTTTATCAAACACCTAATGATCCAATCTTGGATTTTCCCTAAATTAGCTACAAAAGTCAATGCAAATATCATAATAGGGATTGTTAAGTCAAAATTTCTTCCTATGGGTAGCCCGAATGTATGGGTGGATTCCTAATGATTAAATATAACAATTAGAATCTAATTATAGAGAGTATTTCAGAATTTACCTATTGAGAGAATGATTTCCAATGCAAGCCAAAATGGACACAAGTGGACACAAGCTTCTAGTCCAAAGTCTCATCTCCAAGTGCTCTTGCCAATCCCAAGCTTCTAATCTACTTAGATGGTGAGGATGAGTGAATTTAAGAGGAATTTAGGAAGAACTTGGGGGAGAGATTGAGCTATTTGGGAAAGAACACTAATTAGGAAAATATGGAATGAATGAATGAATGGAGGAGAGAGAGAATCCACCCCTCAAAATAGGGTCAACCCCCTTTTTCCCCTTGTCCAAGCAATGTAAATGGTCTAGAATATCCCTAGTGGGTTTTCATAAAAAAATTAGTTAGTGTTAAATCTTTTCTTTCTAATGAAGGTTAAGTCTAATCTTTAAATAAAGAGAATGGTTAACTAATTGAGTCTAAAGTGGACTAGTCTAACTAATTGTTTAAGTCGTCATGCTAAGTTGGTTAGGTCTACTAGGATCATGTCTAATTAGCTAGTCCAAATCTATAAACCAAAAATTACATTAGTCACAATATATAACATGCACATTTATATAAATAAAATATAACACAATATTTATAATAATACAAAAAATGATAAAAATATCCCTATTCTGAAAATATGGTAGTTACAATCCTATACCCCTTAGAAAAATTTTATCCTCGAAATTTAAGATGGTCGTACCCCTTTATAGTTCAAATCCCCAGCTCATTCAAAAAAATCATACAAGCATGCAAATAAAAAAATAACTAATTATTGTCAACATGCACGTTGTTGGTCTCCGTCTGTCATGTTATTGCAGTCTATGTCAGGATATACTACTAACTATACTAAATATATATCACAAAGCAACTACAAGGTACCAAAAAATTAATCAAATCAAATAGATAAAAAAGGACAGGGAGAAGGACCAGAACTTGCTAACCCATCACCTGTAGCGTTGGCCTCCTCGACCGTCATCGCAAATGCCCTGCAGACCATGGGTTCTCTCAGGGTATACTACTAATAATGTATACATATTAGACTAATAAAATGCAAGAAGATCAAGAATTAAAATCTAAGGGTTTTTTCATATCATGTAAGGTGTACTTGCCTAAAATAAAAGAAGGAGGAGAAATGAGAGAATAATGGTATGAAGAGAAAGAAGTTGGGTTATATAACTAGGGTTTGAGATTTAGACCATGGATTTTCTCATAACTTGAACCAACCCACAAAATAACCATGAGCCATACTAAACCAAAGAATGGGTCTAATCTTCATGTAACCTAATAAACAACAAGCAAGAAATAATTACGTCCCAAATACGTATATTGGGAACGGGGAGTGACATCTCTACCCACCTTAGAAAATTTTTATCCTCGGAATTCAAACTCAAGGCTAGCTGGACAAATCAGAACAAGAAATAAACTAACTACAAAGCACATCTACATATGCAATCAATAGTCAATCATATAATGAAGAAAAGCAACATCACATAGCATGGGGGAACTGTAAATACCATATTTCTATAATAGGGTAAATTTGTTATTTTTGTATAATTATAGATAATGTGTTATAAAATTTTATTATTTATTTAATATAGTGAATATTATATATATTGATGACTAATATAATTATTGTTTGGTATATTAGACTATTTATTTAGACAAGACCTTGTGGACCTAACCAACTTGACATGATAACTTAACCAATTAGTTTGGATTAGTCCAATTAGACTAGATTAGTTCACCATTCACTTTAATTACATATTAGACTAAACCTTTATTAGGAATAGAAGCCTCATTAATTAAAAACCTACTTCATGACAACCCTCAAGGGTTATTCTAGACATATTACATTTCTTGGAGGAGGGCATGATATGGCTGGCCCTAATTGTGGGGAGAGACTCTCTCTTTCATCTCATTGTTCATTCCATACTTTTCTAATTAGTGTTCTTCCCTAATTTGGTTCATCCTTCTACCAAATTCATCATAATCCCTCTGAAATTCACTCATCCTCACCATCTAAGGAGACTATAAGCTTGAGGTTGGCAATAGCACTTGGAGAGGAGACTTTGGAGCTAGAAGCTTGTATCATATTGTGTCCATCTTGGCTTGCATTGGAAATCTATCTTCCAATAGGTAAATTCTGATATTACCTCTCTAATTAGGTTCTAATTATTTTATTTAATTATTAGAAACCTATCCATACATTAGGGCTACCCATAGGAAGAAGTTTTGACTTCTAATTGTCTCTATTGTGACTTTTATATTGAGTTTGGTGCCAAATTTGGAAGAAATCTAAGATTGGAGCACAAAGTATTTGTTATTAGGTTTAGTAGATAAATTTAAGCTTATATTAGTGTAGTGAGGCTAGCTACATATCCATAATTGGATACGAGTAGGCCGTATCGTAATACTTTGTGATACGAAATGATTTTGGGAGTTTTTCTTTTGACACGTGTGACACACATGCCATATTTTGCCATGACACCTAGAATAGCTAGCTAATAATTTGTTTAGGGTTTAATCATTATTTATGACATATTTATAGGCCTTGGGTTGAGTTTGGTAAAGGTATTTTGAGTGTATCATAGAGTATCCTAGTGTGAGACTAGAGTGTACACTAGGTGTTTGATATATTGCTTATTAGTATTATATAGTATGTTAGTGTATATATGTATATATTAGTGAGGGTGTAAGTGTGGTGGCTTGGGTGTTCAGTTGTCATGTAGTAGTGTGTATGAGAGGGAGCTAGTGTGTGTTTTGCTTGAAGTGTTATGGGTGTTCCAGTTTGTGCACAGGCCAGTACACAACTGAAAGGGTATAACATGTGCACCACAGATTCAGTGAGCACCTGGGAAGAGATAGACTCGAGTGTAGGGCTGGTGTGCAGGGGATTGAATATGCAAGATCTTGTGAGGGTAAGTAGGAGTGGGGTATCAGAGTTTGGAACATATATCAGTTGGGTTATTTTATGTGTGTGTGATAGTGTATAGATTAGTGTGTATGTTGGAGATAGGTTGACAGTGTATCCAAGGGTGTATTAGTGTGTGATATATCTTGTGTGTGTTTGTGTGTGTTTAGATACACATATGATTGGTTGTGTGTGCTCATTATTTTGGGTGAGTTAGTGATAGGTATATGTGTTAAATGACAGTGTTGTTGAAAACTGGAGGAGAGTGGGTGAACTATATTTCATTCAGAGTGTGAAGGGGTACTGCTGTAGTAATTTTTATACCTTGATGTTGTGTGCAATTATGCTCAGGGTTGTGGTGATCTCAGTTGAATAGTTCTATTAGCATGGGAGAAGATGGATGTAATGTTTGCAGGCCATAGGAAGTTGGGTTCAGTTGGGTGTGGGAAGTATTAGCAGTGAATTAGGCACATGAGCAACTTGTAGTTGGTAATTAGGTGCTGTTAACATGCATAAGGAGGCTCAGGTTGATGTATATCTTGTATTGTAATTCTGCAGTAAGTAAGAAGGACTATAAGGAGTTGCAGACAAGTTGGAGGGGAATTATTTTGAAGTCTGACAGGAAGGGCAACAACAGACATTGTGAGTATCAGTGAGTTAGAGTGACTGTATGAGGGGAAATACTAATTTGAGTTAGTATTAACTACCTAGATGTGAGGGGATGTATGTTGTACCTTAGAGTATTGATTCAAGTATAGGTGTGTTATTAACCTTGATACATAATTGTTGTTATATAATTATAGATATGTGCATTTGGGTACTCTAGAGTGTATAGGCAAGATAAGAATCCTTGAGTGTGTGTGTGTGTGTGTGTGTGTGTGTGTGTGTGTGTGTCAGTGAGTGTGGTAAGAGCTCTAATTGTGAGTGAGTTGCAATGCAGGATACGGGTATCAGAGATTAGGGGAAATATCTGGTATCCAAGTAATATCCAGAGATAAGCTAGGGTCAAGGTAAGAAATAAGATACTTGGGCATATAGTTTGATGGGTATCAAGAACATTGGCCAAGTATAGAGTTAAGGGATAGTATGTTAGTACCAGTAAGGGGATGGGTGTTAGCAGTTAGCTTTGTGTGAGGGGAATTAGTTAGGGATAAGTGTACTAGTGAAGTATATGGGTTGGGTATTGATGGGTTAATATCAAATACCTCAAAGCATTGGGTTATGAGATTAGGATATTGGTATCACAAGATACCATGAGGTAGGAAAATAGGTAATATTAAGATATAAGATAGGTTATATGTTAGGTATGGGACATCCTTTTGGTAAAGGAATTAGTTATGGGTAATATAGAAGGTATAGTTGTTAGTGCTAGTTGATAGCTAAGGTAATATTGTGTAAGAGTTTGTATCACACACACACACACACACACACACACACACACATATATATATATATATATATATATATTATACTATGTTAATTAGTAGATATATATGTTAGTTGTACATATGGGTATAAGTATATATGATAACCTATTACCTAATATTATTAGCTAGTGTAATACTGGTATAAGCTAGAATAACTTGGTACGGCCTAGAAAACCTAGTGTATCAAGATACTGACCTAGTACGGCCTAGTCTGACCTAGAAATGACTTATAAACATAATATCAAGTTAGTATAGCATGTTTACAATTCTAAAATACTGTTTTAACTTGATAATTCACATATAGGTCTATCAGACACTAATACTGACACAATTGACATTCATTGCTCTGGACTACATGTGAGTACATTCTCTGATAGTTTTCATTATTTGATAATTACTATAATACAAGTATTTAGAAATATATTACTTAATTTCTGACACATTGGTACACGGATTAGTATACACATGGATCTAAACTCATGAGATGTTATTTATTATTTTATTGTTTCTTGTGTTCTCATATGGTTTAGATAATGTTTAACACTAGAAAATATTTAATGTTAGACAATGTTCATTGAGTATCTTGCATCTTAACGTGTCATGGTTGGATCCATTGTACTAGTCGGGAAAAAGGGAAAGTGTTAGCTATATATGTGATCAAAGCCTAGACAATGTTCAATGTTCAATATTTAAGTTAGAAAATATCCATCCAATGTTTAAGTGGACAATGTTCAACCCAAGCTGATCACATATCTAACTAGTATTTCAAGCACTTAGTATAGTTACAGTTCTTTACCATATTCTATTTCGTTGCCTTTCTATTTTATTGTGGTCAGTTTATACCATATTGCCCTAGTTTATCTCTCTTTTCTACCATACTATGATATTGTTCATTACTTCTCGTCTTATATTATATTCTTTATTTCTATTTATAGTCATTATCAATTAATTGGAACTGCTATTGGCTAGTAATTTGCTCAAACCCTAACTGGATATATTTTCAGATGAGTGGTTAGAGGAGATGTGTCCCACCTATTATGGGCCACAAGATGGCGAGCCGACAGAGGATCTAGTGCCAGATACTGAAGAAACTTAGCTATTTCAATTATTATATTATAGAGGTCTCAGTTTATATTTTTGGCATGTATATATATGTTTGATATTTGTGTTGTAGCTAGACTATTAGTCTTGGATATATTATATTGTGACTTTGTGACTCTTTTTTCTAATCCATATCGTGCATTTATCTTCATTTATTTTTATATAGTGATCGAGTATCGAATACAATTATATCATCATATTGTCCTCCAATTGGAGTTAAGATATCTTTGACAGGTACCATTATATATATTGTGTGAGATATTTAGATAGTATTATCGACCTAGACAATATTCTACCACCGATGCTACGGCGTAGGCTGGGTACCCATATACTCGTGCCCCTACACCGGGTGCGGGTCATGACAGGAATGAATCACGAGTTCGTGATACGAAGGCATAAGAAAAAATATACCTTTCGAGTCAAATATATATGGATACCGAGACCAGATATCATCCTCGCGCTCCCACGTCGACTCTCTCAAAGGGTGATGACCCAAGCAACCCGGACAAGACGAATAGTCCAATTCTTGAGCACCTTCTCCCTTCGGTCCAAAATAGATACAGGTTGCTCCTCGTAAGATAAGTCGGTACTAATGAATAGATTAGAAAGGTGGAGAATATGAATCAGATTCGGGACATACCAACATAACTGAGAGACATGAAATATATCATGCACCTCACGTAGCAGAGGCAGAAGGGAAAGACGATAAGCAAAAACGCCTACCCGCTCGAGGATATCGAATGGACCAACGTATCACGGAATAATCTTCCCGCGAACATCGAACTAATAACTCCACGGGTCAGCGAAGTCCGCAAGAATATGTCGTTGTCGACATATAACTCTAAAGGCCTACGATGTTAATTTGCCCAATGATGATGCATATCTTGCGCAACCCAAAGTCGCTCTCTGATCTGCTTGACAGCTTCTACTGTCTGCGTGATCATTTCTGGGCCTAACACCTTTCATTCGCTAAATTATCCCATGTTAATGGTGACCTGCACTTTCTCCCATATAGTGCTTCGAAGGGGGCCATATGAATATTCGTCTGATAACTATTGTTATACGAAAACTCGACGAGATAAAGGTGATCTTCCGAAGACCCTCAAAAATCTAATGTACAAGCTCGTAACATATCTTCCAATGTCTTGATGGTTCTCTCTGATTGTCCGTCTGTTTGAGGATGGTGAGCTGTACTGAATCTCACCTTTGTTCCCAAGCTCTGGTGCAAGCTCTTCCAAAAATATAAAGTGAACTGAGTATCTCGATCTGATACGATACTCACTGGAACACCATGTTGTCTTACTATTTGTCATATGTACATCTCTGCCAGCTGCTCTGTAGACTGTCGTACTCAAGGAAGAAAATGAGCTACTTTCGTAAGTCGATCCACTATTACCCAAACTGTATCGAGACCAATCGGGGATCTAGGTAAACTGATTAAAAATTCCATCGTGATATGCTCCCACTTACACTCTGGAATATGAAGCGGTTGTAATAATCCTGCTGGTCTTTGCTGGTCAGCCTTCACATGCTGACATACCAAAGATCGAGAAACAAATTGCGCTATCTCCCTCTTCATCATGTTTTACTAGAAATATTGCTTGATATCTTGATACATCTTTGTACCTCTTCGATGAATTAAATACTGGGAACTGTGCGCCTCGGTCATGACTTCTTGTCCAATATCTCCGCTCGGTACACAGAGACGATTTTCGAATCTAAGTGTTTCATCCTCGTGAATCTTCAACTCTATCATGCGACCAGACTCGTACTTAGCCCGAAGCTTCTGAACTTTCGGATCCTCTGCCTGAGCTTCTTTAATCCTCTCAATCAAAGTAGACTGTATTTGCAAGCTTGCCAAAATTCTTTTGTCCTGCGAAAGGACTATCTCAATACCCATCTATATATTATTGCGTCTTGAAGATCCTCCAATATATGTTGTTGCGATGTCAACATATATGCCCTACATCTCCTGCTTAGAGCATCCACTTCCACATTCGCCTTGTCTGGATGGTACTGGAGTTCCACGTCACAAGCCTTCAATAATTCTAACCACCTCCTCTGTCTTATGTTCAGATCCTTCTAGCACTACCAAAAAAATTCAAATTAGCGACGCCCAAAATCGTCGCCAAATGACAAAAAAATGTTGCTAAACACGTTTAGCGACGTAATTAGCGACGTTTTAACGCAGTCGGAAGAAACCAAGTCGCTGAACGAAAAAACGTCGCTAAACGTCGCTATGCCGACATTTTTTAGCGACTTTATTGAGTCGCTAAATATAGCGACGTTTAGCGACGCGGCATCACGAAATAGCGACGTTTATTAAAGTCGCTAAACGTCGCTCATTAGCGACTTATATAGCGACGTAACAACGACGCCTTTAATGACCTGGCAGTACTGTCATGTCAGCAATTTGCGACGTACAGCGACATATTTAGCGACGTTTAGCGACGTCGTTAGCGACGGCTACTGACACGTCGCTAATTAGCGACTTGTTTAGTGACTTATAAAAACGTCGTTAGACGTCGCTAAATACGTCGCTAAATTTACAAAAAAAGTAAAAAAAAATCCTGAATTGTTCCAAACTATTATTCCTGCAATTTATAAATTTCTAATTAAAAATAGACCCGGAGCTCGAGAAATGTGTGTCTGTGTGTGTGTGTCGTGTCTGTGTACGTGTGTCATGTCTGTGTGCGTGTGTCTTGTGTCAGTTTCACATGAGAGAGAGAGAGAGAGAGAGAGATTACCTAGAGCTCGAGGAGGAGGAGGGAGATGCCGGAGTAGGCGCAGCCGTGGAGACCCGGTCGCTGGAGGGGGGGCGGGGGAAATTGAAACATTTTCAAAATTTTCGACAGATGGAGAAAAGAAAACTGAGCCCTAATTAACTAAAATTTAGCGACGTTTAGCGACGTCAAATAAAAATATCGCTAAAATAAAAATTAGCGACGCCAAAGACGTCGCTAAATACGTTGCTAAATATTTTTGATAGATACGTCGCTAATTACGACGCTAAACGTCGCTAAATCAGATATATTAGCGACGTTTAGCGACCTTAATTGAACTTATAGCGACTATTCTTTTAAAATCTTAATAAAAGTCGCTAAACGTCGCTAAATGTCGCCATTTAGCGACTCCTAGCGGCGATTTTTCCGAGTCGCTAATTTAGCGACGTATTTACTAGGAGTCGCTAAATTACGTCGCTAATCCCGCTTATTCTAGTAGTGTAGGTAAATACATACTTCAGGATCTTATGATCTGTAAATATCTCCCCCCGATCACCATATAAGTAATGCCTCCATAACTTAAGTGAAAATACTATTGTCGCCAACTCTAAATCGTGTGTTTGATAGATTTCTTATGATCTCGAAGATGCCGAGACACATAAGTTATCACTCTTTCATGTTGCATCAATACACACCCCAGTTCCTTGCCAGATACATCACAATATACTTTTAACCCTCCAGAACCTACCGGAAGCGTGAGAATCGGTGCCTAAATTAGTCTCTTCTTCAATTCCTTAAAGGCTGTCTGACACTCTGCTAACCAATCAAACTTAGCCTCCTTGCACGTTAAATGGGTTATTGGTGCTGAAATCCTTGCAAAGTCTGCCATGAACCTCCTATAATATCCTACCAATCCCAGGAAACTACGCACTTTAGCTACCGTCCTAGGAACTGGCCAACTTTCTACAGCCTCAACCTTCTTCGAATCTACTGCCACTCATGCTTCCGAGAAAATGTGTCCCAAGAACGATACATGATCTAACCAAAACTCGTACTTGCTGAGCTTTGCATACAACTAGTGTTCCTTCAAAATCTGTAAGACCTTCCAAAGTTGCTCTTCATGCTCCTCTTCGTTACTGGAGTAAATGAGAATGTCTTCTATAAAAATACCACGAAATGATCTAGGTAAGGCATGAAGATGTGGTTCATCAGATCCATAAATACTGCCGGAGCATTTGTCAGTCCGAATGGCATAACTAAGAATTCATAATGCCCATATCGTTACCTAAATGTTTCCTTGGGTATGTCTTGCTCCCGATTTGCTCAATTGATTAATTAAATTAAATCAATCAAATCGTCGATTCTTGGTAATGGGTACTTGTTCTTCACTATCACTGTGTTCAGCTGTCTGTTGTCGATACACAACTGTGTTGACCCATCCTTCTTCTTTACTAGAACTACTAGCGCTCCCCAAGCTGATCCACTGGTTCGGATAAAGTTCTTTGCCTTCAACTCTTTTATATGTTGGTACAACTTGTCTAGTTCTGATGGTGCCATTTGATGAATCTTACAAGATATTGGTCCTGCTATGGTAATTAATTCTATATAAAACTCTACATCTCATACTGGGGGTAACCTTGGAATTTCTTCTGGAAAGACATCAAGAAACTCTTTGACTATCTCGGGAAGTTATTCTTCTGCTATTGTTGCCACTGTGATCCTCTCTACATGTTGGTCTTCCACTGATCTATCAAAGGCAAAGTCTTCCTTGGCTGGGATACTAAATAATACCTTAACCCTATGTCAATCTATCGTAGCATGACTGTCTTTCAGCCAGTCTATGCCTAGGATAGCATCAAAGTTATCCATATGGAACACGATCAACCATACAGGTAATGAATGCCCGTATAATATGACTGAACACGATATACACACTCTACTAACTTCTATGAGCCAATTACAAGTGAGTATATTCAACCTCTCTGGCAATGCCTCAAACTCTAATCCAATATGTGTCACAAATCGTGCAGATATAAATTAATGAGATACACCCAAATCAAACAATTCTATAGTAGAAAAAGATACGACATAGATATTACCTGCCACCACGTCGCCTGATGCCAAAGCTTCTTCCAAGGAAAAAGTGAATGCTTGCCCTTGGGCCTGTTGTGCTCCTCGTTGTTTCCTCCCATGGAAACATTATTGTGGCCTCTGTTGGCCTTGTTATTGATTATGCTGTTGTTGGTACATCTGAGCTTACATCGGTAACGAACATTGAGCTAATGGCTATACTGCTATCGGTGGCCCTCTATGCTGAGCTTCCCCTGGTACTGACAGTGCTGACAACTGTTGGACTGGCCCTCTTGGCCTCTATATTACCGAACAATTGGCAATCCGTTGATCTGGACTACCACACATCATACACAACCCATTGGTTATCCTACACACATGTCTAGTATGAAACTCCCTTGCCACAGTAAGTACATCCCATCGGTGCACCCTGGCTCTGCTGCTGTTGTTGCTACCTCGGCTGCTACTGAGATGGTGCTGTCTCTATCAAAACTACCGTCCTCCGCGGCGCTGAATCATGGTTACGAATGCCAGGTGATTGTGCTGACATGCGGGGTACTCCTCCACTTTCTCCACTCTGAGAATGAGACCTCTTCTGGCCTCCCATCCTCGCTGACAACCTCTACATGGTAAGCTCATGCCTCCGAGCTGCTATTAATAGTTCTTCATAAGTCTGATATTTGTGCCCCTCTACCAATTATAGAATCTCCAAATAAAGTCCTTGCTAGAACCTCATCGCTCTGTCCGACTCCGTATCGACCATAGTCAGAGCGAATCTACTCAGCCTACAGAATTCTGCTGCATATCCGTCCACAGTCCTTCCGATGTACTTGAGACCGATAAACCCCTGCTGAAGATCATATTATGCATGATTCCAAAATAATTTGCCTGAAACTGGGTCCTGAAACTATCCCAAGAGATAGGATGCCTCAAGCCAACCTCTACTGACGCCCACCAGTCACGGGCAAGATCTTGAAGCTGCAGTCGAACCTGGTCAACTTGTTCATTAACTGGAACCTTCGTTGTTGCCAGAATAAACTCATTGTCCTGTACCCATACGTCTGTTATGATGGCATCCTCCGTGCCATTGAAGTACCTCGGGTTAAGTCAGCAAAATCTAATTGATGTCCCCGAATCAGTCCTTTTGCCTCTCTTCAGAGCCGTCTATAAACCCTGACTCAATAAGACATTCTGCTCTTGTTGTTAAAATTGCTGATGTTTTTGCACCGCTATCTGATGCTGCTGCATAGCCATCATTCCTCCTAGGAAATCTAATAACGTCGGGGTGTCAAGTACCGCTGGTACTAGTGGTACTAGTGGTACTAGTAGGGGTACGGGGATCTCAGGGGTTGGTTGCTCAATATGTCTAACTTCTGGTTCTACTGTGCTATCTTGCTCAACTACTGGCTCTTTTCGGATCTGACTCTGAGCAGGTGCTACCTTTTGTTGTTGCCTAGGGAAACCCTGTCCTTCCATGCCTGCAGCTCCAATAACTGAAGAAGCCCTAAAGAAAGAAAAAAATCAAGAACATGACGAGAATGATCAAGTAGGCAAGCAGATTTAACAGTTCAAGCATTGATATCGAGGAAGACGAAGCAAGATATCAAAGGGGACATATTTGATTGAGACTCCTATTACCATAACACCCCACAAGTCTGAAAATACGGACCTATATGGGCCACCACTAAAACCTAGCTCTTTAAAACTAGTTCTGGGGTCCAATAAAATCCAGAAAAATTGCAGTAAGTCTAATATTTTATTTTACAACCAAAAATATTATTTTCATAATATTTTAATATTTAATAAAATCATAATAATTATTTATTACCAGAAAACATTTATTTTAATTAGTTAAAAATTCTAGAAAAATTCTAAAAATTTATTTTTAAATTCCTGAAAATTTTGGGGATTTACAATCTACCCCCCTTAAGAGGATTGTGTCCTCGCAATCAAAGAATAACGAAACATAACCGGTCAGAAGAGATGACACGGTTTGTAAAACATATTCGAATCACGACACAATCAAAGAATCATGATCAAGGAGAATTCGAAGGATGAGGGTTTAAACAAAACACATAGGGAAGAAATAAAATATTTTTCTAGACAATAAAAGTTAGGTAATTCAAGAGTGAAGGAAATCTGGTTTAAGAAAACTACAGCTTAGAAAAAAACTAGGTTATCAATTTAATAAGTTCAAATTACTAGGTTTAAAGCTAAGGTCATGAACTAACAGGCACGTGCTAAGCAATACTAGAAATAAACATCTATGAATAACTTACGCGCATTTGCTACTCCACGAGTCTGCGCGTCCTCCAAGGTCATCGCAAAAGCTTGTTCGCGTCCTTGTGGTAGATTTCTCTGCTGCTGCTGGGCCTACTGGAAGAGTACTGCCTGGGGTGCCAAGGGTTGCCTCAGATGATATCCTCCTGGTGCTGGTAGAGCTTGTTGGTTTACCATTAGTGCTCCTTCTCGACGCTCAAGACATTCCCTCACTAAATGCTGACTGGATCCGCAAGCTAAACATAATCCTATTTTGCGTCTGCACTCGTTCTCAATATGGCCTCGCTTGCCACAATATTGACAGATAGGCAGTGCCTGCGGAGATGCTCCGGGTGGCTGGTACATGTGAGGTCTCTTTGCAGCTTCTTCCTGTGGTGCTCTGGCTGGTGCCGATGTGGAAGGCCGCTTCAGGCTGGTCTCTCTCCTGGTGATGCGCTCCATGCGTCGGGTTACAGCAAGGACGTCCGAATAAGAAGTAGGTGCAACGGATCCGATCAGTCTCTATAGCTCGAAGTTTAGTCCGTCGAAGAACTTCTCAGCCTTCTCTTTTTCTGTCGGAATCAGGGTTAGGGCGAAGTGACTCAGACGAATGAACTCCGCATTCTACTCTTCCACTTTCATATTGTCTTGAGTGAGGCGATTGAACTTGTCCCAAAGTTTCGATCGAGCAGTAGATGGAATGTACATCTCCTAAAAGATTCTAGAGAACTCTTCCTAAGTGACTCGGTCTGGTCCGAGCCGTGTTTCCTCAGATAGCCACCAGTGATGTGCATTGTCCGTCAACTGCATCCTGACAGCAGTCATCCAATGTTCCCGTGGAAGCTCAGCTAATTCTAATTGGTGTTGAGTGTTTGTGAGCCACTCATGAACTTCAGTGGGCTCATCTTTGCCAGAAAAGGTGCGGGGCTTCAGCTGGCGAAAATCGGTGATAGAGCCCATCGTTGGCCGTCGTGCTGGTAGATTCGTATGCTCTAGTGCGGTCACTATACTGTTTCACAGAGCCTCTTGTTGAATCTTTTGTTGAGCTTGCATCATTGCGTAGATCATTTGAAATATCTGATGCCCGTCCATAGCCTGCCCTTGTGGGAATACGGGCATTGGTGGAGAAAACTGCGACGGAGATGGTATGTCATCTTAGTGGATTCTGAAGGCATGCTGATTGGCTTGACTGCTTTGGTGAGTGGAGGGATCTCCACTCAATGACGATACTCCATCTTCTTCGTAGGTGACTACAACATCTTGTTGTGATCCTGCGGGAGTCTCGTTGCTTGCTGGTGGATCCATTACTCTGCATCCAAAATAACCTATAAGAGGCTCACAGAGGAATCAAGGCAGGATGCAAGTCAAGAATTTTAATTTGAATCCGATATAGAGATTAAGAATGATTCAACCAAGTGGATGAGATCCTATAACTTATCTTATCCTTATGGCAGGCTTGCTCGGTCCCTCAGTTGAAACCGAACAATTTAGTCGTAGACCTGCATGGGCCACCACAAAAACCATGTCACGCCCCAGTCCCAAAATACCGAGGGACTAGACACGTGGCAATGGCCAGCAGCACACACCGATGGGCAAACCCAATTTAATGGACCCATCAGGGTGTACTTAAGCTGTAAAACAACAGTAAGGTTCTATGCTACTAATCTCATCCACAGAAATAAATACAATCAATATGAAATATAAAGCAACATCAAGTCTCAATAAAGTATCTCGGGGAACAACCTGATAATATGTCTGATACAGCAGTTCAATAGACAGGAAATAGAAGTTCTACAAATAGAAATAACTGAGTATAATAAACCAGATACTCAGGTAAAATCCTCGACGATCACCTCGTCCTCGGGTTCTGGTACTGCTCCATTGTATGCTCTTATCCCGTACACCTCGGGGTAGATCTCCTCTGCTAAACATGGGAACATAATCCGGATCCAGGTCCTCAGGGAACACAGCAAGGTACAAGAATAACTCAAGCCAAAACAAATGTAGTGCAATAATAAATGAATCAATAGGGCAAACTATATAACCAGCTAAGTGATATAAAATATGAGAGCATCACTAGAACTCAGGTTGAGACTACTACAAGCTCGGTGTCAGGAAGCCGGTAGCAGTGATATCATGTCGGAGCCTAACTCGGAGAGGCTACGTGTAATCCCCCTGATTTTCAAGAATTGATAATTTGGAATTTTTCCCAATTTACTGTAATTTTCTGATATTTTTCTGGAATTAAAATCAAAGTATTTGGTAATTAAAGGATTTTTAAATGTTATTAAATAATATTAAAATATCATAAAAATAATATTTTTTAGTATAAAATGGAAAACCGGACATAGGGTAATTTTTCGAGAATTTATTGGACCCCGGATGAATTTTTAAAGCCATAAAATCTATTGATTAATTAAACCTAATTAAATAAATCCGGTTCACCTAAACCCATAATAAACCGACCCAGACCGGCCGGTTTACCCAAACCGGCCAAACCCCTTAGCGGGTCGGATCCGGGTCAGACCCGACCCGCTTGGACCCGCCCGAACCCGCAACCCTTTCTCTCCCTCTTCCAAACCCGACGCCGCCTCCGGCCGTCCGCCACCCGTAACCGCCTAAGACTTTCCCTCTTCCTCTCCCGCACCCTCCGCCAACCCCTCCGCTTCGCATCCCCGCACCGGCTGTCACGCCCCAGTCCCAAAATACGTAGGACTAGGAATACGTAATACGCCAGCCGTATGTATACGAACTCCAATATATGGAAACCATATACACACGTACGCTGTACATGAATATCCAATCCATAGTGGTAATATACGTCACAACAAGTCACACGCAGTTCTATATCTCATCCACAAATAGAATAATGGAAATCAATAACTGAATATCAAAAAAGCAGTCTCAAATAGTAATCTCATAGTGCAATAGTCGGGTGGAGACAAATCCACTGCAAATCGACTATAATAAACTACTAAAGAGAGAAGAGAATAAACTCTAATATAAGAATAAATGTCTCGAAAAGAATAGCAACTAAAATCTCTAAACAGCTGCAATGAATCACATATAATCAGAAGGTAAGATCTCCTCAGACTGATAGGTAGCATCAGGTCCAGGTCCATACTCCTGCGGGTACTCCTGCTCACCTATATCTGGAAGGGACCAGGTCCTCAGAGGGACTTAACAAGATACAAAAAGCACATGCCAATAAAGTACTAAAAATAAACATCCATTGGGGTCGCCTAACCATCTATGTGAATGCAGTTTGAGAACAACTTTCTAACAAGTGGGCTATCTGGCCATAAATAGGATTGGCATAGTTCTCTTGGAGATCCAGGGGCCTACAAAGGCACGACGACTTTCGAACGTCGGAGGCCCGCCATGATAATATATAGGGGTCATCATGACCGCGTATCTCCGGCGGAACGTACGGGTTACACAAGAAAAGTGCAAAGGAGCCCAAATGCGGTACTTGTTGTTCTCCCCACCCAATGCTCTAAGCATGTCATGTCCATGACACGATAATACCTCTAATAACCGCCAGGTCTACTAGCATGCAAAGTTTCTATTGGCAGTTATCCCTATCCGTCGCACGACCTATACGTACCAGTGGCCAGCCGAATACACAAGTCCGTGTCCTACATGTGACTCACACTCGTGTATGAATAGTGTCATGGCCAATGAAATATAAATGCCTCATAAAAATGGGGTAGTCTCATAAAGTAGGTCCAATGCATATACATAAATAAAAACATAGTACGACGACACCGTCGTTGCACCCAAGTTTCCTTGGACGCGCAGTTTATATAGCAGTTTAAAATAAATAAACTAAATAAACAGAAAATAAACATGCATGCCTCATATGGAATGTAAAAAATAGTACAATGGCAAGGTATACTTGCCTGACAAGAAATCTGTAAAGTGTACGCGCCCAACTGTCAAGGACACTAAACCTGGAACTAAGGACTCTGAACAAACGTCTCCGGATGCTGAAATAAACATCACCAACGTTTCCGGAATGAGCAAAATAGCTAAAAAGCACATCCCTTTCGTCCAATTTGGACACAGGGACAAAACGGTAATTTCGGGTAAAAGTGGGGTTCACATGTGGCCCAATTTGCACCAAAAAGCATGCCAAGGGTAACAGTCTCTAAATGGGACAAACTATAGGTCAAACAACTCTAGATGTCAATACGAACCCAACGGTATGTCCAAATGTGGATTCCGATGGGCCGAACAGAATTATGTCCAAAAAGTCAACTGTAGGGCCCGCCAAATGGCAATTTGGTCAACCGTCTCAGAATCACGTGAAATTTGGGTCACAGGACCAGCGCGTTACCACGAGTCCAGTGGCGCAAGTTTCGTCACGATCTGACAAGCGTGCACAAAATTCGTGCGAGTTCTACAAAAGTTACGACATGAAATGTGTCTGCAGATACGGCCTGATTCCGGCGCGTACACGCGTCCGAATCAGTCCCCACGAAATTTTACATGTCCGGTTACGCTGTATGCACCATGCGGTACACTTGGTACACGGCGGAGCGGTCCCGTTTGGCGGGGCGCGCTCCGTTTTCCAACTTTTGGAAAATCGGAAAAAGTGGGTGCGCACAGTTTTTTGACGAATTTAACTATGTCCACAGCGACTAATAGCATAGGGTTATTTAACAAAAAATAAACTAGGTCAGGTATTCTACAGGTATCAAAAAGAATCACCGAATTCGGATCTCTGTGGTGGGAGATACGAACTCGGCAATATGGGTGTTCATTCTGGAATTCTGCGATTCCAGAAATGGGTCTGTCCGTCCACTTTGGACGCTATTTTTCACCTAGGGGCACACGTTTTCCGAGGTTGGCTATAAAACGAATATTGGAGAGGGTTAAGGGATGATCATACCTATGAAAACGGAACAGCGTTTGGTCGAGCGAGTCGACGGGAAATCATGCCGGAGCGAAGGTGCCTCGAGTGGGAAACTGCAGTTCGCGAGGTCGGAGTCGACGGGATGGTTGGATGGCTTGACGGGGCTTCTCTGGCTGCGGTGACGGCTCTAGATGGGAAGAGGACACTACTAGAAAAAGTGGTCTTAGCGACGTATTTTAGCGACGTCAAAAGAAACGTCGCTAATAATATATAAATTAGCGACTCCTTATTAAAACGTCGCTAGACGTCGCTAAATGGCGACATTTAGCGACGTTTAGCGACTTTTATTAAGATTTTAAAAGATAAGTCACTATAAGTTCAGTTTAGGTCGCTAAACGTCGCTAATATGTCTAATTTAGCGACGTTTAGCGACGTATATAGCGACCTTAATATTGAAAATATTTAGCAACGTGTTTAGCGACGCATTGACGTCGCTAAAATTTAAATTAGCGACATTTTTCTTGGACGTCGCTAAACGTCGCTAAAATTTGGTTAATTAGGGATCGGTTTCATTTTTCCCCATCTGATGAAATTTCGAAAAGAAAAAAAATTCCCCCCCCCCGCTCTCCGTCGACCCGCTCTCCACCGCGACTACTCCGGTAAACCCTACTCTCTCTCTCTCTCTCTCTCTCTCTCTCTCTCTCTCTCTCACAGGACACATGTGACATTGACACAAACACGACACACACACAGACACTGACACAGACACAGACACGGCACACACACACACTGACACAGACACTGATCAGGACCTAGGGTTAGGGTTAGGGTTAGGTTTGTTGACATGGGGTTAGGGTTAGGGTTAGGGTTAGGGTTAGGGTTAGGGTTAGGGCCGACTGGCCCAAGTCGACGAGAGAGGTAACAGCAGCAGTGAGCACTGCTTACTAGCAGTGAGCAGGGGGAGACTTGAGGCACATCAGCCCAATGTGCAACAGGCAACTTGGGGAGGCACTGCACAGCTGAACATAGTGTGCATTAAGGTTTAGGTGCATTGTAGTTGGTTGTTAGCTTCTGCAGGCAGGTGTGAGGGGGTCCTAATACAGTATAAACACTGCATCCTTGTGCAGCAACTTACTGAGCCAGTAAGCAACTAGTGCAAGGCAGGATTTGGATGTGTTTGAGATGGGGTTTGAACTCGTATGATTTGAAGGACATGAGGGCAAGTGTCAGATATAACACCAACATCTGAGAGAAGATTGGGTATTTATAGTGATACTATAGTGCACACATGAGTGTATGGCTCGGGATAAGGGGTAATCAAATATTGAGGAAGAAGGTAAGCAGTAGCAGTGGGTGATTGATTTAAAGAGGTGTATTAGTCAGGTGTTTGAGTGAATATATGTGTTGAAGAGAATAAGTAATAGGTGTGAAGGTTGAGCATTCATATAGGTGTATCCCAGATCTGGGAGTATAGATGGAGTGTTTATATGAGTATAGATGGAGTGTTTATATGAAGTATAGAATTTAGAGTACTTAATAGGTGTTGTTGGTACCAGGTGAGTTTTGATTACAGAATTCTTAAGAGTGTATGTGTGTATCAGTGTGCCAGTTTGGGGGGTTAGGTTTTTTTACTAAAGGGAGTGCAGTAATCTGCCGGTAAATGTGAGTGAGTACAGCCACAATGCATGGGGTTATCCATTTCATAGAGCAATAGCCCGGGTACTTGGGAAACTTTTGATGCAAAAATTGTTCAAGCACCAGGTGCCTTAGTGCAATGCCATGACTGCTTTTCCCATAACGGACACTGACCTAGGAGTGTGGTTGGGGGCAGCTGCAGTTCTATAGTATGACACACTATTTGTAGTGTTGACTGCACACTTATAGTACAGTTCATAGTACTATGAGGTTGGGGGCAGCTGCAGTTTTGATAAATGAAAATATGTATTATATCAGTTATGATTTTTATAGTACGGTTAATTTTGCATGTAATGATTTATATGATACATACTGTCAATTTTGCAGAAGTTTCTAAAAATGGATATGAATTACTATCTGCGTCATCGTTCGTGGATGTACAACCGTCATCCTGATGATATATGCGGTATGCGGAATGAATTCATTGAGGGTGTACAGCAGTTCCTGCAGTTCGCAAAGGCGTTCCCTCAATACATGGATGGTACCAAAATTAAGTGTCCGTGTGTGAGATGTCGCAACAGAAAATATCATCCTGAAGTGGAAGTTACATATCATTTATACTCGAAGGGCTTTACGCTGAATTACTATCAGTGGACCGCGCACGGAGAACTTGTATCTCTAGCATCAGAGTCGGAGCCCTATGTGGAGCCGTATATGTATGTCCAAGACCACGATGCTTATGACGACGGGTTGGTGAACATGGTTTATGATGCGGCGGGGCCTAGTTTCAATCCTGACAATTATGATGCGGCGGGACCTAGTTTCAATCCGGACAATTATGATGCAGCTGAGGAGGCACCGAATGCCGATGCTGCAAAGTTTATGGAGTTGCTTGAGAATGCAAGGACTCCACTATATCCTGGTTGTGAGGATCATTCACCGTTGGAGGTGGTTACAAGATTATTGAGCATCAAGTCCGATTTTAACATGTCGCAAGAATGTTATAATCGACTGCTCGATTTGATTATAGAGATCTTGCCCGAGGGTGCAAAGTTGCCTAAAGACTTCTATCGATCTAAGAGGATGGTGAGATCGCTTTGGATGGGATACGAGAAAATCGATGCATGTCGCAATGGGTGCATGTTGTACTACAAAGACGACAAGGATGAAGATGCGTGCAGATTCTGTGGTGCTGATCGCTATAAGGCCACTGTTAGAGGAAAGTCTGTCGGTGCAAGGAAGCCTACCGATTCGATGCACTACTTGCCTTTGACGCCGCGGTTGCAGCGGTTGTTTATGGTTAAGGAGACTGCAGAAAATATGAGTTGGCACAGGCGAAAACAGATCGAAGGAGTATTGGATCATCCATCCGATGGAGAAGCATGGAAGCACTTTGATCGAGAGTATCCATATTTTGCCGAGGAAGCGCGTAATGTCAGATTGGGGCTCTGCTCTGACGGTTTTACCCCATTCGGACTTTCGGGCTCCCAGTATTCGTGTTGGCCTGTGATGATCACTCCGTACAATCTACCGCCTTGGATGTGCATGAAGACTCCGTATATGTTCCTAACCGTTATTATCCCGGGTCCGAACAATCCGAAGAGAAACATCGATGTGTATTTACAGCCTTTGATAGATGAGTTGAATCAGCTGTGGGAAGTCGGTGCCAACACGTACGATGTTTCTAGAAAGCAGAATTTTCAGATGAGGGCAGCACTTATGTGGACCATCAACGACTTTTCGGCCTATGGAACGGGCTCCTATGGCACCCTGGTTGCGACGCAGTCATCTAGGGCCTCTCCGACAGCTGTGCATTCCACACACCCCTCGCAGTCGCAGCCCTCGCAGTCGTCGGCCAGAGTCCAGGAGGCCGTCCAGGAGGTCGTTGACCGTCAGATTGCGTCTCTCCGTGACGACTTGCTGCGAAGTATGGAGGACCAGTCCCGGTCCCAGCCGCAGGCGGACGATCCGATGCTCATCGCACGATTGGATATGCTCGACTGCAGCATGACGGAGCTACGAGAATTGACAAATGATATTAGAGCTTCCAATGATCGCAACATCATGGAGCTGCAGGCGTCACAGCTATCGATGGGCGAGAAGCTGACGAGGATGCAGGCGTCACAGCTATCGATGGGCGAGAACCTGACGAGGATCCAGGATTCAATGGGTGATAGCAGTACGAGGCTGTTATCTACCCTGGATTCTTACAACCAGCGACTCGTAGACTTGGAGCGGGCACGGCCTCCACCGACGTCACTGCCTTCTCCATCGACATCGGTATCGATTCCACGGGACGAGTATGAGGAGTTGTTATCCTTCAAGCGCGCCGCTGGTCCTGCAGATCCGTAGTAGTATAGTTATTTTTATTATTATTTATGAATTATTGATACTTCAACAATAGACATGATGTATGATGCTTCTTGTGGTCTTTAATTTTTTAGTTAATTTAATTGGATTATATAGTTATCCACATTTAATTGGATTGATACTTCTTGTGGTCTTTAATTTAATTGGATTATATAGTTAACTAGATTGAATCATGTTGGTGTGTATGATGAAGATGATGTAAAACTGCAGGGAATCACCAATGATTGCTTCTGCACATTATTTTTTTTTTTAAATTAGCGACGTTATTAGCGACGTTTAGCGACGTTAATTTACGTCGCTAATTACGTCGCTACTTAGCGACGCTGCAAAACGTCGCTAAGGACGTCGCTAATGACGTCGCTAAAGACGTCGCTAAACGTCGCCAATTGCTGACATGACAGTATAGGCAGGTCATTAAAGACGTCGGTGTAACGTCGCGATAGATGTCGCTAATCAGCGACGTTTAGCGACTTTTCTAAACGTCGCTTTTTAGTGACTTGGCGTCGCAAAATGTCGCTAAATTTAGCGACACATTAAAGTCGCTAAAAAACGTCGGCATAGCGACGTTTAGCGACGTTTTTTGTTTTAGCGACTTGGTGTTTTCCGACTGCTTTAAAACGTCGCTAATTACGTCGCTAAACCTAATTAGCGACAATTTTTGGTTATTTAGCGACGTTTTTAGACGTCGCTAATTTGACTTTTTCTGGTAGTGGGAAGTCTGGAGTTTAGGTTAGGGTTTTGAGAGCTAACTATATATTTATATTTATATTTATATTATATACTAGGGAAAGAGAGAGATGGATGGTTAGATCGGACGGGTTGGGTGAAAGCGCTGAAGCTCTCGGCCAAGGGTCGGGCTTATAGGAGTTATTGAATTTCTAAAGCAATGAAGGGCGGCAAATGCTAAATGCTGTAAGTGGGCGGTCCCTTTAAGAGTAAAGTTGCTGAAGGGGTGAATATATGCTAAGTTGCTGGGTTCTAAGTAGTTAGTATGCTATTATTATTATTATTATTATTATTATTATACTCATTAATTCTTTTGCTTTCTTTTCTTTTCCTTTATAAATATATATATACATATATATATATTTGCATATACATATATATTATATATACTCATAAGAAAATTTATAGATTAGTGTAATGCACAACATTAGGCTAGCAACAGCTTAAGGGGTCTCCTACATGGAATAAATTCCTAAAAATTCTTGATGGTCCCATAAGCCATCTAACAGCCCGAACACCTAACATAAAAGTTATTAAAAAAATCTATTTCTCCTATTTAGACCTAATTACTATAATTTAATTAATAATTACTAAATAAAGGGTATATACGATTTTCTAGGAAGGGGGTTTTACATTCTATCCAACTTGTAAAAATTTCGTCCTCGAAATTAAAATTAAGCCACGATAGAATGCAAGGATGGTATAAGATATAAATTAACAATATAAATTCATACCTTGGTCTGCGAATAGGTTCGGAAAACGCTTGCGCATGTCGTCCTCGCGCTCCCAAGTTGATTCTCCTGGCGCGCCATGCCTCCATGCTACGCGAACCAAGGGAATAGACTGGTTCCTCAATACCTTCTCTCGACGATCAAGGATTCCCACGGGTTGCTCTTGGTATGACAAGCTCGGACCAATGGTGATCTCTGAATGGTCGAGAACATGACTGCTGTCTGCCACATATCTCCTGAGCTGCGACACATGGAATACGTCATGTACTCCCTCCAGTGAAGGTGGTAGCGCAAGTCGATATGCCACCTCTCCAA
This sequence comes from Iris macrosiphon, assembly GCA_036927795.1. Taxonomy (NCBI): domain Eukaryota; kingdom Viridiplantae; phylum Streptophyta; class Magnoliopsida; order Asparagales; family Iridaceae; genus Iris; species Iris macrosiphon. The sequence continues at coordinate 164,637,023 of JAYESA010000006.1, read as the reverse complement.
CTCTCTCGAGCACGTCAAATGGTCCAATATACCTTGGACTCAATTTGCCGCGCCCTCCGAATCGGATGGTGCCTCTGGTCGGTGATATCCTCAAGAAGACGTGATCGCCCTCTTTGAACTCCAAGGGACGACGATGAAGGTCTGCCCAGTGCTTCTGCCTGTCTTGCGCTGCTCGCAAGTGTCCCTGAATCTTCTTGACTGTCTCTACAGTGTTGACCACCAACTCAGGTCCCAAAATCTGACGTTCTCTCACGTCACTCCAACACACAGGAGACCTACATTTTCTTCCATACAATGCTTCAAACGGAGCCATCTGAATACTCGCTTGATAGCTATTATTGTAAGAAAACTCTACAAGATGTAGGTGGTCCTCCCATGATCCTCCGAAGTCTAACATGCAAGCTCTCAACATGTCCTCCAAGGTCTGAATAGTACGCTCCGACTGCCCATCTGTCTGCGGGTGGTAAGATGTACTGAACTTCAGACGAGTACCAAGACTCTCTTGCATGCTCCTCCAAAAGTGCGATGTGAAGCGCGAATCTCTGTTCGATACAATGCTGACTGGTATGCCGTGCAATCTCACGATCTGCCTTATATATAAGTCAGCTAAAGCTTCTGTAGACTGACCCACTCTAAAAGGTATAAAATGGGCTGACTTGGTGAGTCGGTCCACTATTACCCACACTGCATCTCTTCCACTTGGACTCTTGGGAAAACCCGTGACGAAGTCCATAGTGATGTGCTCCCACTTTTACTCTGGAATCGGAAGTGGTTGCAATAATCCTGCTGTCCTCTGGTGCTCCGCCTTCACTTGTTGACATACCAGACATTTAGCTACAAAACGAGCTATCTCTCGCTTCATTCCATGCCACCAAAAGTGTTATCGTAAGTCACGATACATCTTGGTGCCTCCAGGATGAATAGAATAGATCGAACTATGAGCCTCTGTCATCAGCTCCTGTCGAATCTCTCCATTTGGAACATAAAGACGATCACCACATCGTAATATTCCATCCTCATGAATGCGCAATCCTGTCTGCTCTTCGACCTCTGTCCTTTCCTTTAGTCTCCTGAATCTGGCATCTGTAGGCAAAGCTGCCTTAATCCTCTCTACCAATGATGATTGAACTTGTAAGTTGGCTAGTGTCCCATCTGCTCCGGGCACTATCACTTCAATGCCAAGCTCTTGCAAGTCCTCCAAAAGTTCCCTCTGTGCTGTCAAGAAGTAAGCTGCTGGCTTCCGGCTTAACGCGTCTGCTACCACGTTAGCCTTGCCTGGATGATAATGTAGCTCTATCTCGAAATCTTTCATCTACTCGAGCCATCGACGTTGCCTCATATTTAACTCCTTCTGCGTGAAGACGTACTTGAGGCTTTTGTGGTCTGTATAGATTTCCACTCGTTCCCCATATAAGTAATGTCTCCATAGCTTCAGAGCAAATACAACGGCTGCAAGTTCCAAGTCATGAGTTGGATAATTCTTCTCATGCACTCGTAACTGCCTAGATGTATATGCAATCACCTTGCCATGCTGCATCGATACGCATCCCAAGCCTTTTCCTGATGCGTCACTATAGATCACGTAACCTCCTGATCCTGACGGAATCACCAATACTGGTGCTGTAGTCAGTCGCTTCTTCAACTCTTCAAAGGCTGCTTGACACTCGTCAGTCCATATAAATTCTTGATTCTTACAAGTCAGACGAGTCATAGGTGCCGCTATCCTTGAGAAGTTTTCCACGAACCGTCGGTAATATCCCGCAAGTCCAAGGAAACTCCTCACCTCTGCTGCTGATTTAGGAACAGGCCATGTCTCAACTGCTGAGATCTTCTCTGGATCAACAGAAATACAATCTCCTGTAACAACATATCCAAGAAATAAAACTCTGTCCAAGAAGAACTCATATTTGTTGAGTTTAGCATATAACTGCTCTCTCCTCAAAGTCTCTAGAATAATCCGCAGGTGCTCCTCGTGCTCCTCGTGGCTCTTTGAATAGACAAGTATATCATCTATAAAGACGACCACGAACTGGTCCAAGTACTGGTGGAAGACTCGATTCATCAAGTCCATGAAGATCGCTGGAGCATTGGTCAATCCAAATGACATGACCAAAAATTCGTAGTGTCCATATCTTGATCTGAATGCGGTCTTCGGAATGTCCTGCTTTCGTACCTTCACTTGGTGATATTCCGATCTCAGATCTATCTTCGAGAATACCTTAGCTCCACTGAGTTGATCAAACAGGTCATCAATGCGTGGCAGTGGATATTTGTTCTTTACTGTCACTGCATTCAAGGCTCTGTAGTCAATGCACATACGCACTGACCCATCCTTCTTGGGTACAAACAACACTGATGCTCCCCAGGGTGATGCACTCGGTCGGATGAAACCTTTCTCCTCTAGCTCTTTTAACTGTGCCTTCAGCTCGTCCATCTCCTTCTTCGCCAGTCTGTAAACATGCGATGCTATAGGTGCTGCTCCGGGTGTTAGTTCAATTGAAAACTCTACGTCTCTGTCTGGGGGTAGTCCTGGCAAATCTTCTGGAAAGACGTCTAGAAATTCTAAAATAATAGGGTGATAGACAACATCGTCCATTGCGAGCTGCATACCATCAAGGATTTCTGTGGATCCTCGGGCAAACTCAAGTTCAGGCTGGCCTGGTACCTTAAAAAGAATGCTTCCTCCAAAGCAATCGAAGAAAGCGTGGTTCTTGCTCAGCCAGTCCATTCCAAGCACAATATCAAAAGACGGCATAGGAAGGACTAAGAGTTGGGCATTCATCTCCCTGCCACGTATCACTATAGGGCCCGATCTACAAACTCGACTAACTGGTACAACTCCTCCTCCGATAAGTATTCTAACACAATTAGATAATGGTGTAGAAGCAATGTTGTGTTTGGCAATAAAACTAGATGATATGAATGAGTGGGTGGCTCCCGTATCAAATAATATCACAGCAGGAAAAGTAAAAGCAAGGGTAATACCTGCTATGACATCCACCTCAAGATCCAGGTCATCTACCTCCAATGCAAAAGTTCTCCCGTTCCTCTGTGGCTGTCCATGTCCGGTCCTCATATACTGCTCCTCCTGAGTGGGTAGCGGGGGTCCTCTCTGAACTCCTCCTGCTGCTGGGGGACGGGGTGCTCCCGGTCCGGTCATCTGTTGGGCTGGCTTCGGTGCTAGAAGCGCTAGTCTCTGAACTGGTGGTGGGAGTGTCGATGTCTGCATTGGGCAGTCTCTCGCCATGTGCTGCCCGGAGCCACATCTCAGACACTGACCCAAGCGAGTCCGACAATCTCTCGCTACATGTCCGCGTTTCCCACAATAAATGCAGTGGGGCTTCTCTGGATTCTAGTATGGTCCGGTTCTGTGTTGCTGATGCTGCTGTGCCAAGGGACGTCTGATAGGTCCTCCATGTTGTGTCCTGGCTGGTTCCTGCTGTATCCTTGCTGATCCTTGTTGTGTCCTCAGCTGACCTCCCTTTCCTCTACTAATGGTTTCCTGAAATCTGGCCTCTGTCAGTAGTTCAGCGTAAGAGACTCGGGACTGCGAGCTTGTATAATGTTGTAGCTCCTGGGTCAGACCTCGATGAAATCTCTTAGCCTTAGACAAGTCATTTGGTATTAAAGCAGCGCCATATTTGCTGAGTCGACTAAACTCGGCATCATACTCGTCCACTGTTCTGTTCCCCTGCTCTAAGTGAAGAAACTGATCATACAAGGTGTCCCTGACAGTGTCCGGGAAGTACTTTCCCTCAAAGCACTCCAAGAACTGCTCCCAAGTCTGGTAAGTACCCAACTAGCGCTCCATGGATTCCCACCAGTGATGAGCATTACCATCTAGAAGCGTCCGTACACCCGTCATCCATAGGTCCGTCGGTAACTGCGATGCCTCCAGTAGCTTCTGTGTGTGAGTGATCCAGTTGGTGGTCTCCTCCGGGCTCTCAGTGCCCTTGTACTGCCTTGCACCCATCTGAACAAAATCCTTTACTGATCCAACCTTAGCTCGAGGTACTGGAGCTAGTGTTTGGGCTGGTACAGTAGCATGTGCAGCCATCCTCTCTAGTGCTACCAAAAATTCTTGTCTCTGCTCGACTGCCTGCTGCCTCTGCTCGGCTTCCTGCTGCCTCTGTTCCTGTATCATCATCTGAAAGAATTGGAACATCTGCGCTTGGCCATCTTGCGGTACTGGGGCAGGTGGAAGGTTCCCAATAGGTGAAGCGGGAAGATCAGATGGAACTGGGGTGTGAGTCTGTCCATCTAGCCCCGGAAGCCTAGGAATCGTTGGGGTCCCTCCTTGAGTCTGACCATTGACTCCAGAAGTTGCGTCGCCATCGGCGGTAGTACATCCATTCTGCAAATCTATCTCTCTGCAGTTGATGTACGAAATGATTAGAAAAAGTACAGGAATCAAACAGGATGCAAGTATAAAAAAGGAAGGATGAATTTCAATCAAGCGTGGATGAGATCCTTATACTCTATTCCTATACGCAGGCTTATTCGGTACAGTTACGTAACCGAGACAATATATTCTTGACCTGCATGGGCCACCACAAAAACATGTCACGCCCCAGTCCCAAAATACGTAGGACTAGGAATACGTAACACGTCAGCCGTATGTATACGAACTCCAATATATGGAAACCATATACACATGTACGCTGTACATGAATATCCAATCCATAGTGGTAATATATGTCACAACAAGTCACACGCAGTTCTATATCTCATCCACAACACAAATAATAGAATAATGGAAATCAATAACTGAATATCAAAGAAGCAGTCTCAAATAGTAATCTCAAAGTGCAATAGTCGGGTGGAGACAAATCCACTGCAAATCGACTATAATAAACTACTAAAGAGAGAAGAGAATAAACTCTAATATAAGAATAAATGTCTCGAAAAGAATAGCAACTAAAATCTCTAAACAGCTGCAATGAATCACATATAATCAGAAGGTAAGATCTCCTCAGACTGATAGGTAGCATCAGCTCCAGGTCCATACTCCTGCGGGTACTCCTGCTCACCTATATCTGGAAGGGACCAGGTCCTCAGAGGGACGTAACAAGATACAAAAAGCACATGCCAATAAAGTACTGAAAATAAACATCCATTGGGGTCGCCTAACCATCTATGTGAATGCAGTTTGAGAATAACTTTCTAACAAGTGGGCTATCTGGCCATAAATAGGATTGGCATAGTTCTCTTGGAGATCCAGGGGCCTACAAAGGCACGACAACTTTCGAACGTCGGAGGCCCGCCATGATAATATATAGGGGTCATCATGACCGCGTATCTCCGGCGGAGAGTACGGGTTACACAAGGAAAGTGCAAAGGAGCCCAAATGCGGTACTTGTTATTTTTCCCACCCAATGCTCTAAGCATGTCATATCCATGACACGATAATACCTCTAATAACCGCCAGGTCTACTAGCATGCAAAGTTTCTATTGGCAGTTATCCCTATCCGTCGCACGACCTATACGTACCAGTGGCCAGCCGAATACGCAAGTCCGTGTCCTACATGTGACTCACACTCGTGTATGAATAGTGTCATGGCCAATGAAACATAAATGCCTCATGAAAATGGGGTAGTCTCATAAAGTAGGTCCAATGCATGTACATAAATAAAAATATAGTACGACGACACCGTCGTTGCACCCAAGTTTCCTTGGACGCGCAGTTTATATAGCAGTTTAAAATAAATGAACTAAATAAACAGAAAATAAACATGCATGCCTCATATGGAATATAAAAAACAGTACAATGGCAAGGTATACTTGCCTGACAAGAAATCTGTAAAGTGTATGCGCCCAACTGTCAAGGACACTGAACCTGGAACTAAGGACTCCAAACAAACGTCTCCGGATGCTGAAATAAACATCACCAACGTTTCCGGAATGAGCAAAATAGCTAAAAATATATCCCTTTCGTCCAATTTGGACACAGGGGCAAAACGGTAATTTCGGGTAAAAGTGGGGTCCACGTGTGGCCCACTTTGCACCGAAAAGTGTGCCAAGGGTAACAGTCTCTAAATGGGACAAACTATAGGTCAAACAACTCTAGATGTCAATACGAACCCAACGGTATGTCCAAATGTGGATTCCGATGGGCCGAACAGAATTATGTCCAAAAAGTCAACTGTGGGGCCCGCCAATTGGCGATTTGGTCAACCGTCTCAGAATTGCGTAAAATTTGGGTCACAGGACCAGCGCGTTACCACGAGTCCAGTGGCGCAAGTTTCGTCGCGATCTGACAAGCGTGCACAAAATACGTGCGAGTTCCACAAAAGTTGCGACACGAAATGTGTCTGCAGATACGGCCTGATTTCGGCGCGTACACGCGTCCGAATCAGTCCCCACAAAATTTCACGTGTCCGGTTATGCTGTATGCACCATGCGGTACACTTGGTACACGGCGGGGCGGTCCCGTTTGGCGGGACGTGCTCCGTTTTTCAACTTTTGGAAAACCGAAAAAAGTGGGTGCGCACAGTTTTGTGACGAATTTAACTATGTCCACAGCGACTAATAGCATAGGGTTATTTAACAAAAAATAAACTAGGTCAGGTATTCTACAGGTATCAAAAAGAATCACCGAATTCGGATCTCTGTGGTGAGAGATACGAACTCGGCAATATGGGTGTTCATTCTGGAATTCTGCGATTCCAGAATTGGGTTTGTCCGTCCACTTTGGACGCTGTTTTTCACCTAGGGGCACACGTTTTCCGAGGTTGGCTATAAAACGAATATTGGAGAGGGTTAAGGGATGATCATACCTATGAAAACGGAACAGTATTTGGTTGAGCGAGTCGACGGAAAATCGCGCTGGAGCGAAGGTGCCTCGAGTGGGAAACTGCAGTTCGCGAGGTCGGAGTCGACGGGATGGTTGGATGGCTTGACGGGGCTTCTCTGGCTGCGGTGACGGCTCTAGATGGGAAGAGGAAGTCTGGAGTTTAGGTTAGGGTTTTGAGAGCTAACTATATATTTATATTTATATTATATACTAGGGAAAGAGAGAGATGGACGGTTGGATCGGACGGGTTGGGTGAAAGCGCTGAAGCTCTCGGCCAAGGGTCGGGCTTATAGGAGTTATTGAATTTCTAAAGCAATGAAGGGCGGCAAATGCTAAAGGCTGTAAGTGGGCGGTCCCTTTAAGAGTAAAGTTGCTGAAGGGGTGAATATATGCTAAGTTGCTGGGTTCTAAGTAGTTAGTATGTTATTATTATTATTAGTATTATTATTATACTCATTAATTCTTTTGCTTTCTTTTCTTTTCCTTTATAAATATATATATACATATATATATATATATATTTGCATATACATATATATTATATATACTCATAAGAAAATTTATAGATTAGGGTAATGCACAACATTAGGCTAGCAACAGCTTAAGGGGTCTCCTACATGGAATAAATTCCTAAAAATTCCTGATGGTCCCATAAGTCATCTAAGAGCCCGAACACCTAACATAAAAATTATTAAAAAAATCTATTTCTCCTATTTAGACCTAATTACTACAATTTAATTAATAATTACTAAATAAAGGGTATATACGATTTTCTAGGAAGGGAGTTTTACACCGGCCGCTGTCGCTCCGCCTCCCTGCCAGCAACGGCCGGCGACCCAGCTTCCTCTCCGCCTCTATATAAGCCCTAACCCTTCTCCGGCCACTCGTTTCCTCCGCCACCTCCCTCCGACTTTCCCCTGGCCTTCTCCACCTCCTCCTCCTCCCTCGATCGGACCTCGCCACCCCACAGAGCCGGCCGACCAGCGCCTCAGCCTCCCCTCTCCCCTCTTCCTTCTTCTCCCTCCGCCCTCCGTGAGCCCCTCGAGTCGGCCTCAGCGCCGCCCCGCTCAGCCACTCTCCGCCTGCCTCCTTCAGCCCCGAGCGCCGCCAGGCCGACCCCTTCCCGCAGCAGCAGCCCCCGCCGAAGTCTCCCCCGCCTCCGGTCGATCCACTCCCTGGCCGCCCCGCCGTGTCCGCCAGCAGAACGCCTCCACCCGCGCCTCGACCACCTCCTCCGTTGCCCGGCCTCCCTCCGGCACCCTCCAGCCTCCGGCGAGCTCAGGCCAGACACAGATGCCCTAGGATGGACACGGACACAGCCGCTTCTGGCAGGACATAAACCTAACCCTGACGCATGTCGGACACGTGTCGGACACGAAGAATTCGCAGTTTCTGGAGCCCTGTTCAGGTACTCATAACTCTCTCCTCGCTGCCCCGATTTCGTTTCCGTCAATTGCATCACGTAGCCTGCATGACCCCCTCGGTGCCCGTACAAACCGCTCGGTGCATCGCGTCCTATGGTGATCGCGAACCGCGATCCAAAAACAGGAAAACCAACGCCCTGTTTCACCCCGGAACTGAGTACGCCCCGCCAAACGGGACGACTTGGTCGCGTACGGTCTTCACTGATACGTGCGCGTCGTTGATACGGACGTAAAGGATTTTGCAGAAGCTGATTAGGATGTGCGTGCACACCGGAATCAGTGCGTATCCGCGGATAACGCCCCGTATCCGACTTTTCTGTATCTTGCTGTAACTTAGTGTACACACTTCGGATCGAGACGAAACTTGCGCCATCGGACTCGTAGTAATACGCTGGTCCTGTGAGCCAAGTTTGGTTCGATTCTGAGAACGTTGACAAAATCGCGTGTCGTGGGCCCCACAGGCTCCACTTGACGGGCGATTTTGTGATCGGCTCATCGGAATCCAATTCTGAAAGTTTTGTTGGGTTCGTATTATCGTTCCTGACCTGTTGACACTAAGTTGGACGAATTTGGAGACCTTTGACCCTGACGCATTTTTCGGTGCAAAGTGGGCCACATGTAGACCCCGCTTTGATCCGAAATATCATTTTCACCCCTGTGTCCAAATTGGACTCAAGGACAGGCATTTCTAGCTGATTGATATTTTCTGGATCTAATGGTGATATCTATTTCAGCAACCGGAGTACTGCCTGTAATTCCCGCTGAAGCCAGAGCTACAATTGGAGCCGAAAACTCAGACAAGTGTACCTTGCCAAAATTCTGCAGTATTGTTATTTAAATACTTGACTTAATTATAACTGTTGTACATGCTTAAACCTAGGGCCGTTTGACTTACTTAGCTTCCGATTAATAGTCGGGTGCCAACACGGTACGCGGGGTTGTGTAAGGTCAACTAGAGATGGATATCGTGACATTTACATTCTCGTACTTGCCATATCAAGTACAATATACCCAGGACACCTGACACAGATCATGATACAGAATCTTCCTGAGATATTTATGGTGATTCTGTGTAGGATGCAGGATTGACATAGACATTATATTTTAGTTCATGTTATGACTCACTGCATTAGTTATGATCTTACGTGACATGGATATGAGGCATCGTGGTCATGAGACGTATGATTACATTGGGAGGGGAGAGACATACAGGCTACAGGCTGATTTCTTATATATATAAAATCCATAGTAAAACATAGTAAAACACATAGTATAACTACTACCGGCTCCCCGACACAAAGCTTGTAGTGGTATCAGCCTAAGTTCTAGTGATGCCCTCAACTTGCATTTCACATAGTTGGTTATATAGTTTACCCTATTGTTTTATTTACTTGCTGCACTGCATTATCTTTGGCTTGTATTATCTGTACCTTGCTATGTCCCCTGAGGACCTGGATCCGGATTATATCCCCAGGATTTACAGACGAGGTTTATCCAGAGGTATACAGAACAGGTGCACTTCTCGGAACAGTACCAGAACCTGAGGACGAGGTGATCGCTGAGGAATTCTCCTGAACATCTGCTTCTCCATGCTCAGATATTATGGCAAATAGACTCTCTTTCCTGTTTAATTAAACAATTGTAACAGACTTTATATCGGGTTGTTCCCCGAATTACTTTGCTGAGACTGGATGTTTGATTTACTTTCCTTATTGCTGTTGATCTTATTATCTTTTGTGTGGATGAGATTAGTTCTGACTTGTTGTTGTAGACCTTATATACAGCTTAAGTATGTCCCGATGGATCCAATAAATTAGGTTTGTCCATCGGTGCGTGCTGCTGGCCAATGCCACGTGTCCAGTTCCCGATATTTTGGGACTGGGGCGTGACACTACGGCACCGTAATAATATAATCAACCTGTAGCCTGTGTGTCTCTCCCCACCCAATGTAATCACACGTCTCATGTCCATGACGTCTCATGTCCATGTCACGCAAGATCATATCTAATGCAGCAAGTCATAATGATAGCTAAGCACATGCAGTATCTACGTCACGAATCATGTAACCTATACAGAATCACCATGAATATCTCAGGAAGATTCTGTCTCATGAATAGTGTCAGGTGTCCTGTGGTATGACGTACTTGATGATGCAAGCACGAAGATATATAGGGTTTCGATATCCATCTCTAGGTGACGTTACACAACTTCGCGTACGGTGTTGACACCCGAATATTATTCGGACGTTAAGTAATATCACACGGTCCTAGGTTGAACAGATACATCATATAATAAATCAAAGAAATGTTATGTAACAAGAACTGCAAGATTGGCAAGGTACACTTGCTTGGGGTTTGATTACCAACTACTGCTCTAGTATCAGCGGGATCTACAGGTACTCCTCCGGTTGCTGAAATAAACATTACCATCAGGTTCAGAAGATATAAAATAGGTAGAATTGCATGTCCATAAGTCCAATTTGGACACAGGGGCAAAAGTGACAGTTTCTGGTCAAAGCGGGGTCCACATGTGGCCCACTTCGCACCGAAAAATGTGCCAGAGATAATATTCTCCAATTTTGTCAAACTTAGTGTCTACAAGTCTAGAACGACGATATGAACCCAACAGAATGTCCAGAACTGGATTCCGATGAGCCGATCACAAAATCGCCCGTCAAGTGAAGCCGTGGGACCACGATACAGGATTTTGTCAACGTTCTCAGAATCGAACCAAACTTGGGTCACAGGACCAGCGTATTGCTACGAGTCCGATGGCGCAATTTTTGTTTCGATACGACGAGCGTACACGAAGTTACAACGAGTTTCAGAACAGGGCCGATACGGGACGTTGTCGACGGATACGCGTTGATTTCGTCACGCACATCCAAATCAACTTCCACGAAATCCCACACGTCCATATTAACGGTGCGCACCTTTCTGTGAAGTCCGCACATGACCAAGTCGTCCCGTTTAGCGGGGCGCACCCAGTTCCAGGAAAAATTAGGGTATTAAAAGACCAAATTTTTGGCCAATTTTACCCTCAAATAACATGCAAATTACAACACCATAAATTACACTAATACAGGATTTTTAAAATTAGGTTATACAGTCTAAATAACTGCTAAGGTGGGTTTTAGAAATAATTAACAGGTTGCACGCAAAACGGTCGTGAACCGGGGAGTTCGGACCAGGTTTCTGAATTTCAGAAATAGGGTAAATTTTCCTGATGTTGCGTCGCAGTTTGCGACCGACACATGACGCGATACCCGAACGAGTTTCACGGGGTTCGAGAGGGTCACGTAGGGTATGTGCACGATTCGACAGAACGGAAAACGAGGCAGCGAGGAGAGAGAAAAACTCACCGGAACGATGGCTCGGAATCGACTATATAGCGCGTACGCGAGGCGGCGCGGCGTGAACGGGCGGATCTCGGCCGGCGGTAGGGTGCTGCGACTGCTAGGGGTCCCCGGGGTAGCTGCGAAGTCGTCGGCGACCGAGTCAGATCTGTCTCGCTGAGGCGTCGCCAGAGTACGGTGCGGGGGCCGAAGGGTTGACGGTGATGGTTGTGGCTGTGGTGAATGTGGGGGGTTGGTTGGGTTTTATAGGGGTCGACGGCCGGTAAGGGGAGGTGGTCGGTCGGCAGGGAGGCGAGGCGTCGGCTGGGGAGGCGTATCGGCGGGGGCGGTTGGGCGGCGGCCAGCGAAGAGGGGAGGCGGAGAGGCGCCGGTTGGTTTCTATTACAGTTTACTGTAGCAATAAATAGATGGATGCGGGTCGGATTTTGGATGCGGGTCGGGTATGGATCCGACCCGATCCAATAGGATTGGGTCCGGTTCAATTGGGCCGGTTTGGTTCAAGTTGGTTTGGTTCAACTGGGTTTAATTAAAACATTGTTTTTAGCTCTTTAAAAGTAGTTATGGGGTCCAATAAAATCCAGAAAAATTGCAGTAAGTCTAATATTTTATTTTACAACCAAAAATATTATTTTTATATTATTTTAATATTTAATAAAATCACAATAATTATTTATTAGCAAAAAATATTTATTTTAACTAGTTAAAAATTTCAGAAAAATTTCGAAAATTTATTTTTAAGTTCCTGAAAAATCTGGGGGTTTACACTTAAATTCACTAAATAAACACTAGTATCCTAGCATTTAAAAAATAAAAAATAACATAAAATTATTGCATATACAAATGAGAGTATAAATGAAGGAGAATAAAATAGAGACCTTCAACAATAAGGATTGTGTGTGCTCACAAAGACTGCTGCGTCCACTTGCAAAGGAGAAAAAATGAAGGCTGCTCGAATTGCTGCTATGTGCTCACAAGGAATGTTGTGTATTACTTCTTAGTGTATTCTGTTCTTCTTCCTCCTTCTCTTCTTATAGCTCACACCTCCCACCAACTTCTCCTCTTTATTTCATTACTCCTCTCCTTTACTTCCTCCCTCCACGAGACATGTCTCTTCTTCTTTTTTCTTTACTCTCTCATGTCTCTTCTTCTTTTTTCTTGTTAAGTCTCTTCTTTTTTTTTCTTGTCAAGTCTCTTGTCTCTCAGTATTTTTGTTGTGTAGTCTTTCTTGTCTCTTCCTCGTTAAACCAAACCGAAGAACATTACCCCCTTCCACGTTAAACCAAACCGAAGCATTAGCCAGTGGACATAAACCAAAACCAACTCCTGAACCAACATCAATGCATAGACCCAGATCAAATTTTAAACCCAAATAAAAATCAAACCAAACCAAAATTTAAATTTCAAACCCAAATAAAAATCAAACAAAAATCCAAAACTAAACTAAATAAAAAAATCAAAATCCAAAACAAAACTAAATAGAAAAAAACTAAAAAAAAAAAAAACAAAACATAACTAATTAAAAAAACTAATAAAACAAACTAATAAAACAAACCAAAACCAATCAAACCAACCAAACCAAACCACCCCAAACCAACCGCGGGCCCCACAGGTCAATTTCTGCCAACAGTGTTGGCCGAAATTGTACAAGCATAACAGTGTTGGCCGAACATGCACTTGTGGCGCGGCACAAGAGAGCACGAATTAGGAGGTCGAGGTCGTGGTTGTGAGCGTGTAGTGGTTGACCTCAAGGCCTCCAACATGGCTAGCTGTAGTCTTTTACCCGATGGCGTGACTCAGAGGAGGGAGAGGGAGCAGTGCCGAACTTTAAATTTAGAGATCTAAAACGAATTGTACAAGTGATACCTTCGAAGTTTAATGTTCATATAAAAAAAAATTATGAATAATAGTACAATTGTATTATCAATACAAAATTTAAAAAATAAAATAATAAACAAAATAATATATTAAAAATAATATATGTAATAAGAAAATACTAATAAAACAGAAGATGTTCCAAATCAAAAAAATAAAACAGATATTTATGGACAAATAAATAAAAAGAAAGCAAACAATATTTGAAATAATAATAATAATAAAATTTATTGTTTTGTTCAAAAAAACATATAAATATATATATAAATATATAAATAAATAAATATATAAATATATATATATATAAAGAGGGAGAGAGAGAGAGGCGCCAATGAGCCTCCAGTCTATTGATAAGATAGGAGACATGCGATCCATGATAGAAGGGTAAAGAAGATTGAAAGCGTCAAAATATTAGAACGACGAAAGACTAAAAAAATTGACAACTGTACCAATTTTTATATTTTTTTAAACTAATCAACTTGTCTTTTGATATATATATATATATATATTATATATGCGACTAAAAAAAATAAAATAAGTCAGATGAATTCAGAATTGGACTATTACATACAATAAATAATATATAAAAAAAATTGGTACATACTAAAATTTTATGCATCAAACAGCTTCCTCGTTGACTTCATATCAAGTTCGGACCTGGGAGTGAGGACAACGGAACACTAGCGAAATGAACTTGAAGCTAAGGTGGGCTCCAGCCAATTTCCTTTTTTTTCTCATATGGGTCGACACACACCGCCGTACTAACTCCAATTTATGGTTCCTCCCTTGCACCAAGAGGTGTTAGCAACAGGGGACGGGTAGGGGATTTAATTACATGCAACGACTGAATTGTTAAGCATGCAACAGAAAAAGAGCCAACGCGAGAACTATGAAGAAACAACTTCCATACAACATCAAACTTCGACATCTTAGCGTAGAAACCACGATATAAGTAAACAATCGTGCTATATGACTCACATAGTACTTGTTAAAGCCGATCTAGACAGAGTAGATCGGAGGACGGAGTAGGAGAGGAGGAGGGAGGCGGCGTCTGAACAGAAAAAGGAGAGGAAAAGGAGGCGGCAGAGCAGGAGGCGACGATGGCGGTGTCTCTCACGAGTACATATCTTTCGATAAACAAATTATGATAAAATGATTACAAAACTGAACCTTTGATATGTAATGAATCAAGCTATGCACGTAGATCAAATAAACCTAAACTAAGATTTAAAAGGAGAAAATAGTGTGGGGGTGTGGGAATTCGACATATATTACAAAAGAAGAAAAATTAAAATAGATTATCCAGAAAAGGAAAAAGTAAACCTGCCCCAATATCATATCCTCCTATTACATATTACCGCCATTCCCAGGAAGAAGAATTAAAATTCAGATCGATCATACTCTCCGCCGGCTCCTCCACCTTCCTCCTCTTCGCCACCGCCGGCCGCACCAGGACGTCCGAGTCGCACCGCTGACACCTCGGGTTCTTCTCCGATATCAGCACATACATCAAACATTTGGAGCACCCCGCTGCCGTCAGATTCCCCGGCGAATCCGAGCCGTCCGCCGCCTCCGTCGACGTCGTCGTTGTGGGCGGGGACGGCGACGGAGAGCCGTCCGATCTCATGTTCCTGCTCCCGGACCAGCGCCCGGCCCTCTCGAGCGCCGACTTCACCTTGTCGAGCGTGCACTGGTGGTCGGACGGCGGCGGAGCAGGCGCCGCCGGCGAGAGGAGGAGTTTGAGGTCGACGGGACCCGGCGGCGGCGGGGGGAGATTGAGGTCGTGGATCGGGTCCGGATGGCTCTTCTTCAGGTACATCTCTCCCGACTGCATCCACAAAAATCGCATATACTAATTTCATCAATTTCCTTTCGAAAATATTAAAGACGCGTTTGATTGTAAAATGAAAAATAAATTAATTCTACAAAATTATTTTCTTAATTTTTTTTTAGAATTAAAAAAGGATTATAAAAAATTTAATTTGATGTTTGATTGTCAATATTTTTTTATCAATTGGACAATTTTATCTTTCACTATTTAAAAAAAATATAAAAAATAATAATTTTTTGAAAAATAATTCTACTCAAAATATAAGCTATGAAACACTATGGATTTAATATAGAGAAAAATTGTCGAGAATTACCAGGAGATCGAGCCGCCGCTCCCAGCCGGAAGGGATCTGGAGATCGAGATCGAGCTCCTTGGCGGATGCGGGTGCGGGTCGGGTCGCGGACCCGCCAAGGAGGTCGCGTGTGACGAGATCGCGCCGCTTGCCGAGGGAGCTGACGTCGACTGCCATAAGGGTTAGGGTTTGCTTGTGTGGGAGTGAGGGAGGGATCGAGGAGAGAGGAAGGGGGGAGAGTATAAATAGGGAGGGAAAGGAGGGAGTTATTTGCAATTAATGGATGGTGGTGGGGATGACAAGTCTTATGGCGTGGGGAGAGTGAAGGGGTCATAAGTTAAACAAATTAATGTCTGGTTGTCATTTATTTATTATGAGGGGGTTGGAATTAATTGGAGAGAGAGAGAGAGAAAAAGTTATCTTTTATTTTCTTTTTCAAAATTTATTTTTGGTTCTATGCGAGTGTTACGTTGTGCGCAGTGGGGAGTCTTTGGGGAGAATTGCAGGTCTGGATGGATGTGTTATTCAAGATTTTGTGGTCCCTCCGCCCGCTACTGGGATTGGAATAAACAACCAGTATATTTTATTTATTGAGTGTCTGTGATTTCTATTAATGGCAAGTTTAGACAAATCAAATTGTAGAAAAAGAAAAAGATTTATTTATTTTCGTTACGGAGGATATTGACGCAATGATGCATGGGAGTGTTCGACATTCGATTTTTTTTTTTTTTTTTTTTTTTTTACGGTAAATCATTCAAGTCGGTTTCATGTAGACATGAGACAAACTAATTTTGGCAAGTTCTAAGTTAGATTTTTCTTTTACATCTTGCATTTTTGGATTTTTGTATGAATAGGTCAAACTAATCTAGTGATTAGCACTAGGAGGAAATAAGTAGGCATGCCTTTAAATTTCAGTACAGTAAAAATATTTTCTGCTAGTAGACAGGACAAAGACGATCACTAAAAATTAGCCTCATCTTAAAAAATCTAATAAGTTATTAGGAATTGTTTTTCTAATTTGTCTTTCATATTTATAATAATTATTAAGATTTTCTAGGCTTAATTTCATCTTGATACTCGTAACTATTTAAGTTTTTCAACTCGATATCCGAATTTTAATATTGTATCAATCACTACCATCAACTATCGAATATTTTCAAGTCGATACTTTCCCTCATTCCGGAATTCATTTTTTTTTTCAACTAAAATATAAAATAACTTTTTGACCAAATTGTCCTTTTTCTCTCTCCAAGCATTCCTACTTCTTCTTCTTGATTCATTCCAAATCCTGCTTCTCAAAGTCGATAGGGTAGACGCGACCGGGGAGAGTTCTCCATGGCGGCCTCCAAAAAATAACTACATACCAAATCAAGTAACCCTTTCCAATCAAATAATCCCTCTTCCACGCCTCCGAAACCCTAACCCTTGCTACTTGATTCTTGGCCTCTCCCACCGCTACCACCAGACCCCCCCCCCCAGCTCATCACCATCGTCGGACTCTACAGATGATCGAAAACCTAACCCTGATAGTTCGGTCGATCTCGCTAAAAAAGATTGTCAGGCCTGCCTCAAGATCTTCTCCTCCTCCGACCCGGACGACGGCGATGGGACGATCCGGCGACCAGAGAAGCTGCTGTCACTTCCCGTTCCCGATATACGTATTTGAAACATATTTCTATTTTTAGCATTACTGCATGTGCATGAAGACTAGACCCATTCTTTTGTTTAACCTTGCTCATGGTTTATTTTGTGGGTTGGTTCAAATCATGAGAACCCTTGGTTCAACTCTCAACCCTACCATATATAACCCTTCATTTCTCCTTCTCTCTCTTGTGTTTTCTCTCCCCATTTCCATAGACAAGTACATCTTGCATGAAAAATAGAGAAAGTCTCCATATTATTGTTCTATTATGTTTGTTATGTGTTTCTTAGCACTTTTAGAACTTGGAGTTTTCTATTTTGATGGATGAATTAGTGTAGATCTACATTTCTAAACTTAGGGTTTTATGGATTTTATGAGTTTTTTATGGTTTTGATCTATTAAACATATATTTTAGAAAACCAGTTTTTGCTACATGATAGAGCTTTCAATTTAAACCAGTTTTTGCTACATGATAGAGCTTTCAGTTTAGAGCATTTTGACTTTTGGTTCACCTAATTTGGACTTAAAATAAGGATTTTATGGACAAAATAAGATTTTAGTTTTAGGAGCTTTCGCCATAGCCGAACCTGCTGTTTGGAGAAGAAGGCTTCATGCGCCCAGCGAGTTATGCGGTTAAGAGTGTTATACGGCCCGAGAGGATTATGCGGCCTGAACTCTTACCTCATACTGATAGCATGTGTCCATCTTGTTGGACGCATGACTGCTTATTTACACAAGTGTCCTTGAACACCATGTATTTTCACTCGCTGAATGAATGAGAAATTTGCTAAGTCCAAAAGACCTCCATATGCGGCATCGACTCTATGAGGCATTGACTCTCCATGTGGCACCGACACTTATGCGGCATTGGAAAGTATGCGGCCACCATTTCCTTGGACGCATGACTCCGAACCGTGGCACATGTTTCTATGATATTTATCTTTTCTTTCTGACGTACTTTTTGTCTTGTTACTTATATTACTTTATGTCATATCACTAACACTTCATTCATTGCCTGTCAGTTCAACACTTGTCCCAAGGAGTAGACTTTAACCTAAAGCATGCGACCTGACTCCATATGCGGCCAGGATTTGTCATGCGGCCTGACTTCATATGCGGCCAGGATTTTGTCATGCAGTCTTGACTTCCCATGCGGCCTAGAAATCCATGCGGCCTTGCTTGTTTTGATTAAATATTTCTTGTTCTTCGTGACTCAATGTATAATTGATAAATGGACTTGAATACTGTATCCGTGCTGATACCACTATTGCCTGCTAATTGTCCATGATTTAATGTGTGCCAGGGTACGACACACCGTGTCACGTGTTAAGTGATTATATTTGGGTTGTGCATCGAGAATGCCTCCAAATTCCTGAATGCGTGATATTATAAATATATATTATTTTCCCAGCACGAGCATAATAAGCGAGTCAACTACCAAAGTGTCACGCCCCAGTCCCAAAATACGTAGGACCAGAAATACGTGACACACCAGCTACGCATTCGACCAGACTCTGGTCTGACTCGAATACGTATAAGTTGTATAATATAAAGGACACTATCTAGATATCCCATAAATGTAAACCTCTATGTCTCAATCCACAATATACAGCAGTATACAAGAAAGAGCTATATGTGCTAAAGTCGGCCGCCCAATAACACCCAAACTCGAATAGACTCGAGAAGAGACGAGTCTACAAAAACTAGGCTACAACAGCAGATGAATAGTCAATATGAAATAAGTAACATAATACCGGTAGAAATAATATGTGTACCTGTACAGTGCCCGCAAGACATGCATCTCCATCAGCAACTCCAAATGCTCCGTAATCGTCTATGCTGCAAAACTGGCAGGGGACCATGTCCTCAAAGGGACGTAACAAGGTACAAAAATACAGCATGCCAAGTAATACAGAAAGTACAAGTGCAACGACGGAGTAATCTATTATAACCAAACAAGTGTGACACAGTTTAAAGACAATGTTCGACGCGTGGGCTGTCCAAAATAAAATTGTAGCTTCGAACACAGAGACACACAGGGCGTACCGAAGCTCCGAGCACAGAGTCACACGGGTGATACAACTACTCTAGAATACAGGATCACTACATATACATATATAAACGCATACAGAGGAGCCCAAACGTCTAGTAACTGTCTTTCCCTTCCCAAGCGGTCAACGATGGTGCGCTGAACCTGAACCTCTATCTAACAGTCTCGACACACAAAAATAACTCAACAGACGCGACCCTAAGGTCGTTCCAGTCTCTGGTCATGATGTCAGTATCAGGATACAGGAATATGGCATGATCACAGTGTATGAGTGTGTCCTGGGGTGTCGATATACTCAGGTACATACATCGAGGTGTTACGAACATCTAACATTCATTCCAAGGCGTTACGATGACCGTCTGCACCCGGTTGTGATCCGGACGCGAAGTATCGATCGTAAATAAAATACGCGCACAATATACATTCTGAAACAATATGATATCTATAACTCAAATACAAGATGGCAAGGTACACTTGCCTGCGTCCGGCTGTTGATGACGAGGATCCGGTACAACGTCCAAGTCCGCGAGTCCCGTAGTACCTAGAGATGAGATACAAACCCAAATCAACAAACTATCACACGTCAAACAACGATGTGACGCACATCTATACATATGCTCAGTCTCAGCTACGACTCACAGGGACAAGATGCTAGGGGGGTTGACCACAGTTGACTATCGGTATGATACATAAAATCAACTAGTCATCTGTACACTATCATCGAACCATCCTCAAAACACAATTAATGATTATTAACCCTTCGTATCATAACATTGTTACCAAATCACAAGGTACTACTCTATTTTAGCCATCTTGAAAATCCAGTCTCCAAATTACAGATTAGTGGTTTTACTCTACACACTAGTCCACAATCAACCACGTGTTCCTCAGTGTTCATCAACGTTCAAAATATCAGAATCTTATTTTTCCTTAATTTAATCCTCATTAAATTATTTAGCATTTTACCACCATATAATATATCCCGAATATTTATTTAAAATCAAAACCTAAATCTCCATGAAAAATATTTTAAATAAATTATTTTAATTCATGTAGAAGACAATCCCTAACCTACATTCATCCTATCACATTAAACCTCTTTAACATACAACAAGTCATTTTTCCATGTCCTTTATCATACCCTACATCATCATCAACATGCTCTAAGAATAAAACCCTAATAATATACTCACATGAATTTATATCAATATAAACCCTAGCTAAACAATAACTCACTAAAATATATACAAATAAAAACCCTAATAATCAATGACACAGTGAATAAACTCAAGAGAGGGGGAGAGGTATACCTAGGCGAGGCGGCGTCGACCGGGGTTGGCCGGAGGACAGCAGGTGGAGGTGGCTGCGGGGGTGCAATGGTGGTGGTGGAGGTCGGTTATGGAGGTGGTGGAAGTCGGATGGGGTGATGCAATGGTAGTGGTTGGACTGAGGATGCAATGGTGGTGGTGGTGGTTGGACTGGACAGGTGGGGAAGAAGTGGCCTACGGCGGGCGGAGCAGTGCTGGAGGGGCTGTCGGAGAGCAGTGGAGTTGGGGGCTCGGCGCTGGTCTGATGAGTCGAGGGCTCGACGTCGGGACAGTGGCGGGGCTGGTTGCCCTGCGGCTGAGCTGCGGGGGTGCACTGAGGGCGCCGGACCTCGCCACGGTTGGGTCGGAGAAGAGGTCAACCGCCGGAGCTACGCTGGCTGGGAAGCTGGCCGGAGTAAGCGGTTAGTTGGCCGGAGGCTCCCCATGGAGAAGAAGAAAGGAAGAGGAAAAAGGAAGAATAAAAATGAATATGTATGTAGGGCTCAGTTTTCTAGGTGGAGGAGGGAGGAGAGAGAGAGAGGAGAGGGTGGTTTCCAATGCCTAGGGATTAGGGCATGCATTGGGGAGAGGGAGAAAGGATATTTTATAGGGGGTTGTGTGGAGGATGGAGGGTTGTGATGCTCCCAATTCGAATGGAGGGTGGGAATTTTACATGAAGGATTAGGTTTCTTCATGCAAAGGAAGGGGGAAAGGGTTGACTACGGTCAAAGAAGGGGTAGCCTCTCCATTTGGCCTTGGCCAATGAGGTGAGGACACATAATTCAATAATTGCAACTAAGCCCCTTAAATTTGGGTAATTGCACAAACACATAAAATGATGCAAAAATTGTGGGAGAATTGGTGTTTGGTATTTTGTATGGTGAGGGGGTGTTGTGTGTTTGGCATGAGTTTAATTAAATGGGCATTGGGATTAATTGGGGATTAAAATAGGATTAGTCAAAATTGGTATCCCCGATTTAAATAAAATTAAAGTGTCTCGCACTTTTAAATTAAATGGGGGCACTGGGGTCAAAATTTGAAGTGACACAAAGGCCAAAAATGATGTGGGCTTGGAGTCAGTCTTGGATCCTTTAGTTGGTCCGGCTCAACGGGTTAAGTTGGTATCTCAAAATTGAAGGTAACGACACAGGTGTCTGACACTGAATTTAATTATGGGATTTTGGATACGGGAAGTTGTGCAATTAATTTAGGGCACAAAGAATTTGATTTTTTGAGTGACAGAAAAGTCCAGTGCCTAAATTGGCGGGTCAAGTCAAAAGTACAATAGTCTGTTAGAATTTATGGGCTGATATTGGGCTCCGAATAATTCAACAATGGTAGGACGCGCCAAGGGTTTAATTAATAAATAATAGACATATGCAACTCTACTCTAAACCTCAAACATCTGCTGCTAAATTAAAATTTTCCAATCCATACCTGACCATCTATAAAATTTATTGAGGGGGTTTACATTCTTCCCAACTTAGAAAAATTTTGTCTCCGAAATTAAAAGTAAAGCACGATAATAGCTAAGAGATTTTAAAAGCAAGCTGGAAATCAAATGCGGTACGTAAATTCGTACCTAGCTCCTCAAATAAATACGGGAAATGCTGTCGAATGGAATCCTCGCGCTCCCAGGTAGACTCGCCTGGCGAATGATGCTTCCATGCAACTCTGACCAGTCGAATAGTCTGCCCTCTTAAAGTCTTCTCACTGTGATCGAGGATCTCAACTGGCTGCTCTACGTAAGATAGACTGGGCCCGACTGTAATCTCCGAATGATCCAGCACGTGGCTAGGGTCTGCGACATATCTCCTCAACTGTGTTACGTGAAATACGTCATGCACTCCTTCTAATGATGGAGGCAATGCAAGACGGTAAGCCACTTCGCCAACTCGTTCCAAGATGTCAAATGGCCCGATGTACCTCGAACTCAGCTTGCCTCTGCCTCCGAATCTGATGGTACCACGAGTAGGCAATATCTTCAAGAATACATGGTCACCTTCCTTGAACTCCAATGGTCTGCGGTGCGCATCTGCCCAATATTTTTGTCTGTTCTGTGCTGCACGCAGGTGGCTCTGAATCTGTTTGACCTTCTCCACTGTCTGTGTCACCAACTCTGGACCAAGCATCTGACGCTCTCCCACGTCACTCCAACAAACTGGTGACCTGCATTTTCTGTCGTACAGTGCCTCATAAGGTGCCATCTGTCTGCTAGCCTGGTAGTTGTTATTGTAGGAGAATTCCACCAAGTGTATGTGGTCCTCCAAAGATCCTCCAAAATCAATCATGCACGCTCTCAACATATCCTCTAATATCTGTATCGTGCGCTCTGACTGGCCATCAGTATGTGGATGATATACAGTGCTGAACTTGAGACGAGTTCCTAAGCTCTCCTGCATACTCCGCCAAAAATATGACATGAATCTGGAATCACGATCCGGTACGATGGTGACAGGCACTCCATGTAATCGTACTATCTGCCTCATATACATGTCAACTAATATCTCCGTGGACTGCTCAACTCTGAAGGGCAAGAAATGTGCATACTTGGTGAGTCTATCTACGACAACCCAAACTGCATCCTTTCCGCTAGGGCTCTGCGGGAATCCTGTGACAAAGTCCATGGTAATGTGTTCCCACTTCCACTCGGAAATGGGAAGTGGCTGCAATAATCCTGCAGTCCTCTGATGTTCAGCCTTGACTTGCTGACAAACTAAATATTTTGCCACGAATCTTGCAATCTATTTCTTTATCCCATGCCACCAGAAATGCTGTCTCAAGTCTCGGTACATCTTCGTACCTCCGGGATGAATGGAATAAATCGAGCTATGTGCCTCGGTCATCAATTCTTGGCGTAGCTCGCCACTAGGAACATATAGGCGATCTCCATACCTCAACGTTCCGTCTTCATGAATCCTGAGTCCCGTCTGCATGCCGGCCTTTGTCCTCTCTCGTAGACGTCAAAATCTCGCATCTGTAGGCAGGGCTGCCTTGATCCTCTCAATCAGCGTAGACTGAACCTCGAGACTGGCTATCTGTCCATCCATGCCTGGCAATACAATCACTACCAGAAAAAGTCAAATTAGCGACGTCTAAAAATGTCGCTAAATAACAATAAATCGTCGCTAATTAGGTTTAGCGACGTAGTTAGCGACGTTTTAAATCAGTCGGAAAACTCCAAGTCGCTAAAACCAAAAACATCGCTAAACGTCGCTATGCCGACATTTTTTAGCGACTTTAATGTGTCGCTAAATTTAGCGACGTTTTGCTACGCCAAGTCACTAAAAAGCGACGTTTAGTAAAGTCGCTAAACGTCGCTGATTAGCGACGTCAATCGCGACGTTACACCGACGTCTTTAGTGACCTGGCTATACTGCCATGTCAGCAATTGGCGACGCTTAGCGACGACTTTAGCGACGTCATTAGCGACGAACTTAGCGACGTTTTACAGCATCGCTGATTAGCGACGTAATTAGCGACGTAAATTAACGTCGCTAAGCGTCGCTACACGTCGCTAATAACGTCGCTAATTTTAAAAAAAAAATTAAAAAAAATTTCCAGAATCAAACATTGGTGATTCCCTACAGTTTTACAGCATCTTCATCATACACACCAACATGATTCAATCTAGTTAACTATATAATCCAATTAAATTAAAAACCACAAGAAGTATCAATCCAATTAAATGTGGATAACTATATAATCCAATTAAATGTGGATAACATCATGTCTATTGTTGAAGTACCAATAATTCATAAATAATAATAAAATTAACTAGACTACTACGGATCTGCAGGAGGCTGACCAGCGGCGCGCTTCAAGGATAACAACTCCTCATACTCGTCCCGTGGAATCGACACCGATGTCGATGGAGAAGGCAGTGACGTCGGTGGCGGCCGTGCCCGCTCCAAGTCTGCGAGTCGCTGGTTGTAAGAATCCAGGGTAGATAACAGCCTCGTACTGCTATCACCCATTGAATCCTGCATCCTCGTCAGGTTCTCGTCCATCGATAGCTGTGACGCATGCATCCTCGTCAGCTTCTCGCCCATCGATAGCTGTGACGCCTGCAGCTCCATGATGTTGCGATCATTGGAGGCTCTAATATCATTTATCAATTCTCGTAGCTCCGTCATGCTGCGGTCGAGCATATCCAATCGTGCGATAAGCATCGGATCGTCCGCCTGCGGCTGGGACCGGGACTGGTCCTCCATACTTCGCAGCAAGTCGTCACAGAGAGACGCAATCTGACGGTCAACGGCCTCCTGGACTCTGGCCGACGACTGCGAGGGCTGCGACTGCGAGGGGTGTGTGGAATGCACAGCTGTCGGGGAGGCCCTAGATGACTGCGCCGCAACCAGGGCGCCATAAGAGCCCGTACCGTAGTACGTACCCTCTGGAGAC
The DNA here is from genome assembly GCA_036927795.1 of Iris macrosiphon. NCBI lineage: Eukaryota > Viridiplantae > Streptophyta > Magnoliopsida > Asparagales > Iridaceae > Iris > Iris macrosiphon. The sequence continues at coordinate 164,612,052 of JAYESA010000006.1, read as the reverse complement.
TACCAGCTGCGGTCACCCACAGGTCGTCCGCCGACGGAGATGGACCGGGCTGCGACGAAGCACCAGCCTCTCCAGGTGTAGGTGCACTAGCAGTCGCCCGCTCACGAAGCCTAAGATACTCGGCCTAGAAAAGGTTTGGAAACTCAATAATTGTCTAAGTTATATTAAAATAAACACAAAGTAAAGTAATACTTACATAGGTCTGTGAGGCCCTCTCATCAATGAGATTTCCGTCCTTGCGATGGGTGGCCAAGAAGACGGTCACCATATTTGCATCCTCACCCCTCTGTACCTGTTAAAAATATATTTTTTATTACTAAACTTAAATATTTTTTCCAAGTACCATTTTATGGTACTTATATTAAAATAATATATTTTAAAAGAAAAAATATACCAAACGACGGAAATGTTCCATCATCGGAATCGAGCCACCACACCACTTGGCAGCATTCTGCATAGCCGCATTGGCCTTCTTAGACCTTTCCTTGTAGCTCGGATCGTCGAATCTAGCCCTCATCGCAGTCCACTGCTCAGGCGTGATCCAACCTTGGATCGGTTTTCCAGCACGATCACGAGCCTTCTGGTCATCCAGAGCATCTCGGATAAGCTTGGCGGCAACGGTAGGAAAGAGCCGCTCGATCAACTCGGCCCGGTACGAAGGATAAAAATACGTTTGCTACAATAAATAATTCATTAAGTTAGCATCACGAATATGCATAAATTAGAGGATTTATTTAATATACTTTTACCTGGAAGTGCGCAAACCAGAACGCCTTCCTCTCCTCCGGAGCCTCAGAGTAGTTGATCCAAGGGCCACCGTAGTTGTTCCTCAGAAATTGGCCCAGGCGTCTCTGAACCGACGATGGACGATATCTATACAGAAATAATAATTTAGATTACTGAAAAAGTCAATATACGATGAATAAAGAGAAACACAAATATATACTAAACTATCTAATTGACTTACTTTGTACCGTCGGCCCAAATCTCTGTCCTCGTCTCCTCCGGTGGTGCGCATGGAGGATCTTGCTGATGCTGGGACAACGTCGGCACGACCTCCTCTACATGCTCATCAGTCTCCATAGTTCCGTCAGCAGGAGGAACGCTGGACGAGGGAGTACTATCACGCCTGGAACTACTCGTCCCAGGAGTGATGCCACGCAACGTCGTCGTAGTCGGAGATGTGGCTGCTCGATATACTGGAGTACTGGGCGACGATGATCCGGAACCAACAGTAGGCAGTACCGGAGTGGCACTCTGTCTACCTCGGGACCTGCCGAATCCTCCGCGTCGTCCTGTCATATCTGATAACAACATATGATGAATATAGAGAAACACAAATATATACTACATTCTACAGTCAAAATGTGATACATATCTCAAAGCATTATACAGTCAAAATATAATACATATATTCGTTAATGTCAAAATGTGATACATATCTCAAAGCATTTTACAGTCCAAATATAGTTACATTCTACATGGAATATTTTATATTTTCAATCATCTTCAGAAAATTCATCTTGTTCGCCTTCCTCGTCCTGCTCTTCCTCTTCCTCGTCTTCACTTTCATCTACTTCGTCGTCCTCTTCGGATAATTCTACATCTTCTATATTATTACTCGTATAATGAGTAACTTCCGTTGAGTCCACATCTACAATATTTGTTACAAGAGGTAGATCGTCCTTCTGATAAGCTATTTCGTCAATGTCAAAGGTATTTCTAGCTTTAGTCTTGCATACTGCCCACCAATCCGACCTCGCTGTCCCCCGTCTAGGATAAGTTGTGAAGTACACGAGCTGAGCCTGACTTGATAGGACAAATGGTTCGTAGCCTTGATATCTACGCTTGTAGTTTATATCCACAAGGCCATGCTTGTCAATTTTCCAACCTTGATCTTGAATCGGATCGAACCATTCACACCTGAATAGCACGATATTAGCAGGTTCTGGGCCATAATTATATGTCAACTCCACAATCTCTCGTAAGATGCCAAAAAAATCATTGTCCGGATTGACGTCTTTGTAGTTTGTAGATTTGATACACAAACCACTGTTTTTCGTGGAATCAAGATCCAGAAAGCTGTCTCTGATAGGAGCATTTGTTGACTTGAACCTGAACCCATTCACACAGAAACTTGGTCATATTTTTACGGCAGTAATTGGTCCCTTGGCTAGAGTCCTAATAGATTCAGTCTCGGATGATATTAGACGATCGACCTAAATACCAAAGTAGCGATGGTAAGTTATTTGTTTTACAAGTGCAGAAATAAAAAGTAATTACCAAGTATCTTACATATGCGCTCAACCAAGAAGGAAAATGGCATCTCATTTCTTGTTCTACTTCTTCGTCTGTTATGTAGGGTCTAACCGACCTCAACTCATCATTATATGTGCTGAAAAACAATGATGCAACTGCTAATTAGTAGCATAATAGTATCTTATACTATTACATTGAGATGATGTAAACGTGGACGTATTAATTACTTACCCCTCTAGCTTCTCCACTTCATCCTCGTCGCAATTGAGTAATATATACAATTGAGCAGCCCTTAGCTCATCGTCATTCAAATATCTCTTCTTTATTTTTCCCGAAGGCTTTCCGGATGCATTGAATACTTTGAGTATTGCATCATTAGATTCTTTATATGCGTCGTCGTTTCTGGGAGCTTTCGTCCTATTAGTAGCAACATGCGGTTTGAAATACGTCGAGCAAAAGTTTGTAATCTCCTCGAGAACATAAGCTTCACAAATAGATCCTTCAACCCGTGCCTTATTTTTCACCTTTCTCTTTAGGTGATTCAGATGACGCTCGAAGGGGTACATCCACCGATAACCGACAGGACCACCAACACGTGCCTCATAGGAAAGATGAATTGGCAAATGCTCCATAGAGTCGAAGAATCCTGGAGGAAACACCTTCTCAAGCTTACATAGTGTTACCGCAATGTCCCTCTCTTGCTTTTCTAGACGATCGACGAGCAACTTAGTACAACAAAGATCTCTGAAGAATATGCTCAGCTCTGTCAATGGGTCCCAAATGACCTGCGGTAAGAATTCCCGAAATGCAATCGGAATTAACCTCTCCATGAATACATGACAATCGTGGCTCTTCATACCTACTAGTTTGTTCTCCTTGAGGTCGACGCATCTTCTCAAGTTCGACACGTACCCGTCTGGAAACTTTAGACCTTGAATCCACCTACAAAGTCTACCTTTATCCTCTTTATCCAGTGAGAAAACTGACTTAGGTTGCTTTAACTTTCCATTCCCCTCCTCTATCAGATGCAATGTAGGACGTCTACATATGTCTTCTAAGTCCAACCTGGCCTTCAGATTATCTTTCGTCTTCCCCTTTACATCCATTACAGTATTAATTATGTTATCAAACACACTCTTCTCGATATGTATGACATCAAGGTTATGTCTGATCAGATTGGTGCTCCAATATGGCAGATCCCAGAATATACTCCTCTTCGTCCAGTTATGGGTGCGACCAAATCCGTCACACTTGTACCCCTTAGTAGGCTCTTCGATAGCACTTGGTAAATCTTTTACCTCTTCCCATATCGTGCATCCGGGCCACCTTGGAGGTGGATTGGCCTTCTCCATAACTCCCGCACGAAAAGCATTCTGATTCCTCCGGTACGGATGATCCTTCGGCAAAAATTGTCGATGACAATCGAAGAAGCACGGTTTGCCTCCGTGTTTCAAACGGAAAGCCTGAGAACGGTCCATGCAATACGGACATGAGAGACGACCATGGGTGCTCCATCCCGATAACATTCCATAGGCCGGAAAGTTGTTGATGGTTCACATAAGTGCTGCCCTCATCTGAAAATTCTGCTTTCTAGAAACATCGTACGTGTTGGCACCTACTTCCCACAGCTGATTCAACTCATCTATCAAAGGCTGTAAGTACACATCGATGTTCCTCTTCGGATTGTTTGGACCCGGGATAATAACGGTTAGGAACATATACGGAGTCTTCATGCACATCCAAGGCGGTAGATTGTACGGAGTGACGATCACAGGCCAACACGAATACTGGGAGCCCGAAAGTCCGAATGGGGTAAAACCGTCAGAGCAGAGCCCCAATCTGACATTACGCGCTTCCTCGGCAAAATGTGGATACTCTCGATCAAAGTGCTTCCATGCTTCTCCATCGGATGGATGATCCAATACTCCTTCGATCTGTTTTCGCCTGTGCCAACTCATGTTTTCTGCAGTCTCCTTAACCATAAACAACCGCTGCAACCGCGGCATCAAAGGCAAGTAGTGCATCGAATCGGTAGGCTTCCTTGCACCGACAGACTTTCCTCTAACAGTGGCCTTGTAGCGATCAGCACCACAGAATCTACACGCATCTTCATCCTTGTCGTCTTTGTAGTACAACATGCACCCGTTGCGACATGCATCGATTTTCTCGTATCCCATCCAAAGCGATCTCACCATCCTCTTAGATCGATAGAAGTCTTTAGGCAACTTTGCACCCTCGGGCAAGATCTCTATAATCAAATCGAGCAGTCGATTATAGCATTCTTGCGACATGTTAAAATCGGACTTGATGCTCAATAATCTTGTAACCACCTCCAACGGTAAATGGTCCTCACAACCAGGATATAGTGGAGTCCTTGCATTCTCAAGCAACTCCATAAACTTTGCAGCATCGGCATTCGGTGCCTCCTCAGCTGCATCATAATTGTCTGGATTGAAACTAGGTCCTGCCGCATCATAATTGTCAGGATTAAAACTAGGCCCCGCCGCATCATAAACCATGTTCACCAACCCGTCGTCGTAAGCATCGTGGTCTTGGACATCCATATACGGCTCCATATAGGGCTCCGACTCCGATGCTAGAGATACAAGTTCTCCGTGCGCGGTCCACTGATAGTAATTCGGCGTAAAGCCCTTCGAGTATAAATGATATGTAACTTCCACTTCTGGATGATATTTCCTGTTGCGACATCTCACACATGGACACTTAATTTTGGTACCATCCATGTACTGAGGGAACGCCTTGGCGAACTGCAGGAACTGCTGTACACCCTCAATGAATTCATCCCGCACACCGCACATGTCATCAGGATGACGGTTGTACATCCACGAACGATGACGCAGATAGTAATTTATATCCATTTCTAGATACTTCTGCAAAATTGACAGTATGTATCATATAAATCATTACATGTAAAATTAACTTCTGTGTCTGTGTCAGTGTCCGTTATGGGAAAAGCAGTATATATATATATATATATATAACATTACCCAAATAATATCTTAATACCACTTTACTACTATACCTTAACCCACTTCTGTGTCAGTGTCCGGATTTTAGTGTAGTAGGCTCCAGCCGAAGCCAATAAGTTTCTTGAGATGCATGTCCTTAATGATGCATGCTGCGATGATATCTTTGCTCCATTAGAGGCTCTTCATACTGCTAGCTAGTGATTTCAGTAAGTGTTGAAATTAATCCTTTATTTATTTAAGCTGATTTGTAAGTTTCGTTTAGCTAATTCAACTGTTATAGTCATATTATTTAGACCATTAGGCACTTCTTGAAACTGGCAGTAGGGTGAGGAACTGAGATACATAACTCCGCAGTACTTTGCTTTCGGCAATTAACCCCTATATATATTGGGAGTGGAACGAGGAAGTAGCTAGAGCTCAAAATTCTTGGGGCACAATTAAGGACGGTTGCTTAGATCATACACTTCCTGGTCGAATAATTGGCGTTCTAATTAATTTGATCACATGATCAGTTGTTGTACGAATATTCAGGAATTAGTTCTAATTTGTTCACCCAATGTACGTAGTCATGACATATGAACATGGATTCAATAATAGCCATCATTTCTTCCCCTCCTCCATTGGACCAATGAATAGTAACCACAAAATCAAACAATTAGTATGTATGTATGTATGTGTGTATGTATGTATGTATATATATATATATATATATATATATATATATATATATATATATATATATATATATTGCAAAAGTGCAAATAAATACACTTATGTTCGTTCTTTCTTATTCATCGATCCATATTATTTATTTATTTTATACTTGAAAGAAGAAATTAAAATCTGATCTCTACATGATCGCACATGCATGAACATTGTCAAAAAACCTAACCCTAACCCTAACCCTAACCCTAACCCCATGTCAAAAAACCTAACCCTAACCCTAACCCTAACCCTAACCCCATGTCAAAAAACCTAACCCTAACCCTAACCCTAACCCTAGGTCCAGATCAGTGTCTGTGTCAGTGTGTGTGTGTGCCGTGTCTGTGTCTGTGTCAGTGTCAGTGTGTGTGTCGTGTTTGTGTCAATGTCACATGTGTCCTGTGAGAGAGAGAGAGAGAGAGAGAGAGAGAGAGAGAGAGAGAGAGAGTATACCTTGCCGGAGTAGTCGCGGTCGACGGAGCTGGGGGGGGGGGAATTTGTTTTCGAATCAAAATTTCAACTGACGGGGAAAAATGAAACCGACCCCTAATTAACCAAATTTTAGCGACGTTTAGCGACGTCCAATAAAAAATGTCGCTAAAGTAAATATTTGCGACGTAAAGGACGTCGCTAAACACGTTGCTAAATATTTTGAGTTTAAATGTCGCTATATACGTCGCTAAACGTCGCTAAATTAGACATATTAGCGACGTTTAGCGACCTTAATTGAACTTATAGCGACTTATCTTTTAAATTTGTATTAAAAGTCGCTAAACGTCGCTAAATGTCGCCATTTAGCGACGTCTAGCGACGTGTTTATAGTGAGTCGCTAATTTATATATTATTAGCGACGTTTCTTTTGACGTCGCTAAAATACGTCGCTAATCCCGCTTTTTCTAGTAGTGAATCTCAATCCTGAGTTCCTGAAAATCCTCTAACAACTAGCGATGAGTCATAAAAATATGCCATGGGCTTCCTGCTTAAGGCATCTGCTACTACATTCGCCTTGCCAGGGTGATATTGTAACTCGATATTATAATTTATCATAAATTCTAGCCAGCGCCTCTGTCCCATGTTGATCTCCTTCTGCATGTAGACATACTTCAGACTTTTATGATCTGTGTAAATCTCAACATGCTCACCATAAAGGTAGTGTCTCCATAGCTTTAGTGCAAATATCACTGCAGCTAGCTCTAGAGGTTGCGTCGGATAGTTCTTCTCATGAACTCTCAGCTGTCCTGATGCATAGACTATCTATTCTATCTGAACATAACTCATATTTGCTGAGCTTGGCATACAGCCTCTCATTTCTCAGCGTCTCCAACACGATCCTGAGATGTCTCTCGTGCTTCTCCTAGTTCTCGGAATATACCAAGACGTCGATGAACACCACCATGAACTTATCTAAGTACTAGTGGGAAACATTGTTCCTCAAGCTCATAAATACTGCTGGCACATTGGTTAAACCAAACGGCATGACTAGAAAGTCATAGTGTCCATACTTTGTCCGAAAAGTCATCTTCGGAATGTTCTCTTTCCGTACCTTGATCTGATGATAACTGGATCTGAGATCGGTCTTCGAGAATACATATGCGCCACTTAGCTGATTTTTATAAAAAAATCATTGATGCGCGTCATTGGGTACTTGATCTTTATCGCTACGGCATTTAATGCCCTGTAATCGATACACAAGTATACTGTCTCATCCTTCTTCGGCACTAATAAGATGGTTGCTTCCCATGGAAAAATACTAGCCCGACTGAAAACCTTGTCTAAGAGATCCTTTACTATGGACCTTCAACTCAACCAACTCTATCGGTGCTAGTCTGAAGACGAGTAAATAACTGGCTCAGCTCTTGGAACCAACTCTATAGCAAACTCTATCTCTCTGTCAGGTGGCCGGCCCGGAAGGTTCTCTAATAACACATCCTCAAACTCGATATAATGTGGGGGTACACTGGTTCACCCTTTGTATTGTGTGCCTCTAAGGTAGATGAGCACCATGCTCCCGGGCTTCCTGAAGAAACTCAAACTCAGGATAATCTGGTGGTTATAAATAATGTAACTACGTCGACAATCCAGCGTCGCATGGTATTGGCTCAACCAATCCATGTCTAGGATATGGTCATAGTCTAGACTAAATCTCATAATAATTTCTCCCATTCTGTTTCCAACATCAATCCTCAAAAGAAAAACATTTCCTTGCCTAATGTATAATTTCTCCTCTCCTCAAGGTTTTCCCTAAAATTTTATTCCTCAAATTTCTTTTTTCGTTATTTCTCTCTCCAAATCACATAGTACAATAATGCTATCACTCAAGCACATACTAGAATTCCTGGAATCAGATCATTATCTTCCAAGTGAGAGCCTGAAATTGTATCTCCTCTAGTCCATAATATCATTCCTGGTATCGCTATCTTTTATAACAACTAATTTCTAGCATCGGGCTATGCACTTCCATAAATTATTCTAGGTCATGATCAACAATCCTTCCAGCTCCCAGTACTTCCAAGATCACTGCTATCTCAAGCACGGGTAGGGTACTACTGGGTCCAATTCTCTTGCTAGCCTTCCACACTAGTTCTAGAATCTAAAAAGAACCCATCAATCTATCCTAATAAGGTAACAAGCTTCTCAGGAAATATTATACGAATTCTGTCTTCTGTCGTCTGGTCTTCGATCTTCTTCTGGAGGGAACCATCATGCACAAGCATTTGCCCTCCCGAATAATAGGGGATGAGAAACAATGATAACGATACCGACGAAAGTTGAAAGAATACAAATTGGAAGTCCAAGGGCGATAATCACATACAAAGTAAGTTTTTTAAAAATCGATTATGGATTAAGATCCTATTCAACAATCATAATATATATTCCTAATTTGCAGGCTCACTTGGCACAGTCAGGTGACCAAGACGATTTAAATCGGACCTGCATGGGCCACCACAAAAATATGTCACGCTCCAGTCCCAAAATACGTAGGACCAGAAATACGTGACACGCCAGCTACGCATTCGACCAGACTCTAGTCTGACTCGAATATATATAAGTTGTATAATATAAAGGACACTATCTAGATATCCCATAAATGTAAATCTCTATGTCTCAATCCACAATGTACATCAGTATACAAGAAAGAGCTATATATGCTAAAGTCGGCCGTCCAATAACACACAAACTCAAATAGATTCGAGAAGAGATGAGTCTACAAAAACTAGGCTACAACAACAGATGATAATCAATATGAAATAAGTAACATAATGCTGGTAGAAATGATATGAGTACCTGGTACAGTGCCCGCAAGACACGCAGCTCCATCAGCAACTCCAAATGCTCCGTAATCGTCTATGCTGCAAAACTGGCAGGGGACCATGTCCTCAGAGGGACGTAACAAGGTACAAAAATACAGCATGCCAAGTAATACAGAAAGTACAAGTATAACGACGGGGTAATCTATCATAACCAAACAAGTGTGACATAGTTTAAAGACAATGTTCGACGCGTGGGCTGTCCAAAATAAAACCGTAACTCCGAACACAGAGACACACGGGGCATACCGTAGCTCCGAGCACAGAGTCACACAGGTGATACAACTACTATAGAATACAGGATCACTATATATACATATATAAGCGCATGCAGAGGAGCCCAAACATCTAGAAACTGTCTTCCCCTTCCCAAGCGGTCAATGATGGTGCGCTGAACCTGAACCTCTATCTAACAGTCTCAACACACAAAAATAACTCAACAGACACGACCCTAAGGTTGTCCCAGTCTCTGGTCATGATGTCAGTATCAGGAAACAGGAATCTGGCCCGATCACAGTGTATGACTGTGTCCTGGGGTATCGATATACTCAGGTACGTACATTGAGGTGTTACGAACATCTAACATTTATTCCAAGGCGTTACGACGACCGTCTGCACCCGGTTGTGATCCGGACGCGAAGTATCGATCGTAAACAAAAAATAAGCATAATGTACATATTGAAACAATAAGATATCTATAACTGAAATACAGGGTGGCAAGGTACACTTGCCTGCGTCCGGCTGTTGATGACGAGGATCCGGTACAACGTCCAAGTCCGCGAGTCCCGTATTACCTAGAGATGAGATACAAACCCAAATCAACAAACTATCACACGTCAAACAGGGATGTGACGCACATCTATACATATGCTCAGTCTCAGCTATGACTCACAGGGACAAGATGCTAGGGGGGTTGACCATAGTTGACTATCGGTACGATACATCAAATCAACTAGTCATTTGTACACTATCATCGAACCATCCTCAAAACACAATTAATGATTATTAACCCTTCGTATCATAACATTGTTACCAAATCACAAGGTACTACTCTAATCTAACCATCTTTAAAATCCAGTCCCCAAATTATAGATTAGTGGTTTTACTCTACACACTAGTCCATAATCAACCACATGTTCCTCAGTGTTCATCAACGTTTAAAATATCAGAATCTTACTTCTCCTTAATTTAATCCTCATTAAATTATTTTGCCTTATACCACCATGTAATATATCCCGAACATTTATTTAAAATCAAAACCTAAATCTCCATGAAAAATATTTTAAATAAATCATTTTAATTTATGTAGAAGATAATCCCTAACCTACATTCATCCTATCACATTAAACCTATCACATTAAACCTATCACATTAAAACTTTTCAACATACAACAAGTCATTTTCCCATGTCCTTTATCATACCCTACATCATCATCAACATGCTCTAAGAATAAAACCCTAATAATATACTCACATGAATTTATATCAATGTAAACCCTAGCTTAACAATAACTCACTAGAATATATACAAATAAAAACCCTAATAATCAATGACACAGTGAATAAACTCAAGAGAGGGGGAGAGGTATACCTAGGCGAGGCGGCGTCGAACGGGGTTGGCCGGAGGACAGAAGGTGGAGGTGGCTGCGGGGGTGCAATGGTGGTGGTGGAGGTCGGCTATGGAGGTGGTGGAGGTCGGATGGGGTGATGCAATGGTGGTGGTGGTTGGACTGGACAGGTGGGGAAGAAGTGGGCTGCGGCGGGTGGAGCAGTGCCGGAGGGGCTGTCGGAGAGCAGTGGAGTCGGGGGCTCGACGCCGGTCTGATGAGTCAAGGGCTCGACGTCGGGACAGTGGCAGGGCTGGTTGCCCTGCGGCTGAGCTGCGGGGGTGCACTGAGGGCCGCTTGACCTCGCTGCGGTTGGGTCGGAGAAGAGGTCAGCCGTTTGAGCTACGCTGGCCGGGAAGCTGGCCGGAGTCAGTGGTCAGTTGGCCGGAGGCTCCCCATGGAGAAGAAGAAAGGAAGAGGAAGAAGGAAGAATAAAAATGAATATGTATGTAGGGCTCGATTTTCTAGGTGGAGGAGGAAGGAGAGAGAGAGAGGAGAGGGTGGTTTCCAATGCCTAGGGATTAGGGCCTGCATTGGGGAGAGAGAGAAAGGATATTTTATAAGGGGTTGTATGGGGATGGAGGGTTGTGATGCTCCCAATTCGAATAGAGGGTGGGGATTTTAATGAAGGATTAGGTTTCTTCATGCAAAGGAAGGGGGAAAGGGTTGACTACGGTCAAAGAAGGGGTAGCCTCTCCATTTGGCCTTGGCCCATGAGGTGAGGGCACATAATTCAATAATTGTAACTAAGTCCCTTAAATTTGGGTAATTACACAAACACATGAAATGATGCAAAAATTATGGAGGAATTGGTGTTTGGTGTTTTGTATGGTGAGGGGATGTTGTGTGTTTGGCATGGGTTTAATTAAATGGGCATTAGGATTAATTGGGGATTAAAATAGGATTAGTCAAAATTGGTATTCCCGATTTAAATAGAATTAAAATGTCCCACGCTTTTAAATTAAATGGGGGCACTAGGGTCAAAATTTGGAAATGACACAAAGGCCAAAAATGATGTGGGCTTGGAGTCAGTCTTGGACCCTTTAGTTGGTCCGGCTCAACGGGTTAAGTTGGTATCTCAAAATTGAAGGTAAAGACACAGGTGTCCGACACGGAATTTAATTATGGGATTTTGGATACGGAAAGTTGTGCAACTAATTTAGGGCACAACGGATTTGATTTTTTGAGTGACAGAAAAGTCCAGCGCCTAAATTGGCGGGTCAAGTCAAAAGTACAACTGTCTGTTAGAATTTACGGGCTGATGTTGGGCTCCGAATAATTCAACAATGGTAGGGCACGCCAAGGATTTAATTAATAAATAATAGACATATGAAAATCTACTCTATACCTCAAACATCTGCTGCTAAACCAAAATTTTCTAATCCATACCTGACCATCTATAGAATTTATTGAGGGGGTTTACACAAAGCATGGTTAGAATATTGATTGTCTGAATATTGCATACACGCTTGGGTGAATCCAGATTTGACTTTCATGGATTCGTATCTAGCGTGCCCGTACTTTGTACGACATCTTAAGAAAAAATCTCATGTGACCACGCCTTGGAATTTCAAACACAACATAGGGATAAATAGGTAACTAAAAGTGGTAGTAATATTGGAGGGAACGGTATCTCGAGATTATGCCAACGAACCTTACCACAAAGATTCATTCTAAGTACGTTGTGGGCTGGCCACCACAGATACTGTATATCATCTGCCTTAGTAGAGTACAGTATATGACCTATTATTATGCCGAGCCACTGTTTCACTATAGGAATATTGGAACCGCTAATACCGTATTTTTAGCACAGTGGCCCTACAGGGAACTAGTGCATCCTGCAAGTGCATGTTTTATTTATTTGGTTCGGTTAGCTCATGTTCGGCACTGGCGTGATCCGAGGATACTTATTATACATTATTTTTGCGATAACCTCAGACTCCATAAAATAGCAAGCAGTACAAATGATGACCGATATAAGATAATAGACTTGGTTGTGATTGTATTATTTGGTTAGTAGCCTAGGAAAATAGGCTATCATTGTGTGATGGTTCAACCCTTGTCCTTGTTTGGTTGTAGGGTTGGAACTTTGTGCTAGGATAGACCATAGGCCTAAGTTACGATACTGAACCTATGTATTTATTATATGTGTTTTCCTTGGATTTTTGTTTCTCTATTTCGTGCTTCCTTTGTGGTACTTGCTATTTGGGGTCTAATCCCACTGGTTTTGTATAACCAAATTTTGAGCCAGCACCCGAGGATCCAACGTACCTTTCCTTACTCATGACGCGTACCAGGAACATGGTCGCAGGGGATTGCGAGTGGGATTTCTTCTTCCCTGCTCATCATTATGCATTTACTTTTTTTGGGCGTTTAGCCAACGACACATGTTAGCCGGCTCATGTGAACATTAGTTTCCTTACATTATTTTATTAAATCAGATTGTAGTTTATCACTGTCATGTACTTTTGTTACTCTTTCAGCTTCTTATTTTGCGTAGCTGGTCTCTAGAATATTTTGAGAAAGCATTTGGGACTCTTTATTGCTTTATCATATATGCTTTATGCTTTCTGTTTTTTGTTTAAATGATTGAGACATAGAAGTTCTTGACCATATGAGACTTGATTGTAGCATGCACCCCTTGTCTTATACAGCCGTTATTGTCATACGTCGTATAACACCTTGTACGGGGTAGTTGGCCATGTTCGTCTCTGTATTCCGGTACTGGGGTGTGACACTGCTCTGGTATAAGACCTCGGCTAGTACACCGTTGGGGAGTTCTCCATAGCGGTGGTTTAGGCCAACAACTTGATGGAGGACGGGGCGATAACTAGTAGGGCCAACTAAGCTTCAACGATGAGGTGGTCCTTGAGGGGATGTTCGTCGAGGTCTACGATGGCCATTAAGGGCCGGAGACCTCACAGTATATTAGGGACTTATTTCAGAACCTCAAGAGTAAGTGTTATGTTGACAAAATTGTAACTTTGTTAATCGATGGTCATATATATGATCTTCTTGTTTAGTTTGGCTATATTGTTTATTCATATCAAGAGTAATAATTGAACGTGGGAGTGTCTGCTCAACATGACGACAAGGCTCCTGGCCGCTTCTTGGGGAGGTGAAGGTTCCGTGATAAGACACAAACATGTCTGATACGATGTGTCACAGAAATGGTCTATGGACATGGTTTTGATCTTTGGAGTGTTGGTGACACAAGGATCGGTCTTCATAAAGAATAAATTGATGCTTGGAATGAGTAAATTGATGCATCTTTCCTCTCCTCCAGAGAGAGAGAGAGAGAGAGAGAGAGAGGAGGAGGAGCAACAGCCGCCCGAAGGAGAAAACCAAAGGGAGACTGAGATTGAGGTGGTACAGAGAATGAAGGATATTTTTATTATTTATAATTTTTTATTAACATTGTTAGGATATTAAATTGTACAATTATAGTTGAGTTATTAAGTTGTGTAATATTAAAGTTTAGAGTATCAAGTTGAAAATCTTGACTAATTGAGGGTAGGGGTGAGCATTCGGTTAATTTGGTTCCAACTGAACCGAATAACCAAAAACCAAATTGGACCGAAAACCAAATAAGCAAACCCGAAATCGAACCGAAATGGCCTATAACTGAACCAAATCGAATATAATTAAATCGGTTCAATTTTTGGTTTATTCAATTTATTTGCACTATATATATATATATATATATATATATATATATATATATATATATATATATATAAAACTAAATTTTTTTATTCGGTTTTCGGTTTTGGACCGAAATCGAAACCCAAACCGAAATTAAAACCGAAACCAAATAAGAAAATTTACTATTTTCAAAATCGAAACTGAACCGAATTTTTTTATGCTCACCCCTAATTTGACGGTATCAAGTTGAAATTTAGCCTTTTAGTTGTTTCCAAGACCATACAAAGATAGTTGATTGATCATCTTCAAGTCAATAAATGTATAGCTACATATCTCTATGTTGAGTTATGGAGGACTTATTTAGTCCCACATAGGATAGAAAATAATCCTCCCCCTCCTATATATATGTACCCCCTCTCTTGAAAGTAAATGAATATATTATTATTTTTCTACATGGTATCAGAGCCAAAGCTCTGAACCCTTTTTCAAATAAAAAAAATTTCCAAAAAAATAAAAAGAATTTTATTTTCCCCTGTCACTCACCTGATAACCCCCCTTGCGTCTTCCTCTGTGCATGGAAGTCCCCCACCCTCGGGTGTCATCAACGTTCCCTGCGGGTTTGCCTGCGGGTATCGTCCAACCCGTCGTTGGATCGTGGATAATCAGAGAGAAACTCTTGTGTGATCCTTATTTGTCATTAAATCAAAATGAGAACTAAAAGAACTTGATTTGATTAACAAACTAAAGAAAGTAAAGAGAAGTCCTTAAGACAATCTAAGTACAAATTTTGTGTTCTAGGGGTGACGATGGAGGGTTATGAGTGTAGAAACTCTTCTCTCTTGCTCGAGTGTAGGTTTGTCAATAGCCAGCCGGGGGGTTGTATGGGGGTAGTTGATGAGAACATAAAATATCATATTTTTATTCCTTAATGTATACTCCTTTATGCTCATTTGATGTCTAAATATACTCATTATTTTTATATTTTGATTAAGGATGCAATGGTAGTCACTAAATACAAAATGGAGCTAATTATCAATTCTGGACAGTTTTGATACCTTGTAGCAAAATGGTCATAACTTGCTCATACTAAGTCCAATTGAGTTGATCCAAATTTATTTGGAAAACTAAGTGATAGAGGTACAATTTTACTATTTTGAGTTTTCCGAGATTCTGGTTGCATCATGGACCAAATCAGGCTTGAAGTTGAGTCAACTATGTTGTGCATAAAAAGTGGAGCTGAATTAACCATTTTCCAACTTGTTCAAAGATTTTATTTTATTGTTTGGGTTGTTGTAACTCTTAGAGGATTTGTGGAAAGATATTGTGATCTTCAAACAACTAATTTAGAGTGTATAAAAGTGGTAGAGATCAGGAGAAAATGGAGAACAACACACAACTCTTCTTCCTCTTCTCCAATATTCTTTTGAAGTTTTCATGAACGTGCGGAGCTAAAAGTCTTGTTGGTCGAAGGAAACAGAAGTCTTGGAATCAATAAATTTGTGAGATCTAAATTATTTTATATGTTTAATTTATGGTTTGAGTATTGAATATATTTTTATGCCTACTTTCATGATTGTTTTGTTTAATTACTAGGAGGTCTACTAGTCTTTTAGTAGACATCAAATCCGTAATTGTTTGATTTTTCTAATTTGTGAATCAACCAAGATTTAATGAACTGATTTGTTTTATTAGATCTTAGGAGAAAAACTTTTGACAAAATTAAATGCAACCGCTTGTGCTTGTGTTGTTTTGCTTCATCGATCTCTTGGTTCTTTAATAAATTACTAGATTAAATCTTCAGCGCTTGTCTTGGATTATTTAGTAATTAAAGCTAATTAGATCCCTTGTTTCTAATTATCTAAGCCTAAGAGAGATAGGAAATACTTCCAACGGTGAATATTCAAAGTATGATAATTTACGTTTGCATCAATGATCAATTTTAAGATTCCAATGGTAGATGTTAACTGAGACCAACATTTTTTTTCCTTTGATTGTTTTAATACTTTAATTGTTTTTAGCGCTTTTTAATTTGCTTTGATCCAAAACTCTCCCCCCATCCTATTTCATATAGCATAAAGACCAACCAATTACTCTTCGTGGGAACGATCCTTACTCCCACTACTACATATTATTTCAAGAGTAAATATTTTATTTTTGGGTGCCTACGACAGCACGTCAAATTTTGGCACTTTTACCGGGGAGTAATTTTAGTTAATTTTTATGCTTTGGTGACCTCTATTTCTTTCTTGCAATTAAATACTTTTTTTTATTAGAGCAAAAAAAAAAAAGTTCGATAACAGGAAATGGCGGCCAATTCTCAACTATTTGGCCCTTTGCTAGATCTTCCATCTAGGCATGCTGATGAGGTAAATATTTCTTTCCTAGAACAATAAATTTCTAGTTTAACTTCGCTTGTTCGTCAGATGGTTGTAGGTAACATGAAAACAACAAAGGCTTGTGGGATTTGTCTAGTAGTAGGGCATCCAACCGATATGTGCCCAACTCTTCAAGATGAGCCCAATGAACAAGTGAATGCGGCATGTGGTTTTCCTGGACTACCACAAATGAAGTATGATCCCTATTCATATACGTACAACCTAGGATGGAGAGATCATTACAATTTCACCTATCAGAGTCCACAATTAAATCAGCCTGCAACTCAAAATTGCCCAAGCTACCAGCAATACAAGCAGCAATACCTACAACCGAGCGAAACTTCTAATTCTGGTATGTCTTTAGAAGATATTATTAAGTCTATTGCCATTAATAACTTACAATTTCAACAGGAGACGAGGGCTAGTATCGAAAGTTTGAACAATCAAATGAGCCAAATGACAACTACAATTAATAAGCTAGAGGCACAAAGCTTAGAGAAATTAGCATCTCAAACGTTAGGAAATCCAAAAGAAACTCCATGTTCTATCATTTTGAGAAGTGGTAAAGAGATTGACATTCCAGAAAAAGAAGCACGTGCATCGTCAAAAGAAGACGAAGAGAAAAATATCGTTGCAGACACGAACATTCCTAATGACGATATAGTACCTAATGCAAAAGAAGTTTTTAAACTTGATGGAAAAGATGGAGTAAAAGTTGCCATCAGTGAGAATTTTGAGAAAGAACATGAGTTAGCTTTGAGAACTAACTTACATAAAACTATTGCAGTGTTGAACGATCTTCCAAAAAGACATCAGTCAGGTAACATTCCATATATTTTGTTACCAATTTATGACAAAAGACCTTTACCTTCTGTTTTGCAGGCCTGCATTCTAGACGTGAAACCCCTGCCTAGTTATATCAAGTGTGCATAGAGTCGAGCCAACGACAATATTAAACAAAGGCGCTGCTTGGGAGGCAACCCAAGGAAAGTTTATTTTTATTTTTGCATTTTATTTTTTATTGTCTTTTCTTTGCATTTAACCATATATTGGGGACAATGTCTGTTTTAAGTGTGGGGGAGGAGATTTAATTTTTTTAAGCAGTTTAGTTTGTGTTTTCTAAAAAAAAAAGAGAGAATTTTTTTTAAATAAAAGAATTTTGTTTTTTTTTTTGTTTTTAATAATTTTTGGTTGTGTATGTCATGAGTAAGATTCAACTAAATTTGAAAAATTCATAACATGATTGAATAAGTAGTTTTTTCAACTTAGAATTAATTAGTCTAGTTATTTTTATTGAAAATAGTAGTATCTAAATTTGGTAGACAAAAGCCAGTGAGGATTTGAGCCTTTAGACTGACACATCAGTCTCATTATTCTTTCATGAGAGATATTTTTCCACTAATTTTTTTTCTCTAGAACTTGCTTTGATACTCTTCGAAGTCACATTGACACATGCATGCATGAACATGATTAAGGTCATCTTTGTTATGTGCTACATAAGCCAAATAGCCTACCTTATAATTAATTTTTTTCTTTGTTGAACCCCTTTGCACCTTGTTGCTTTTATTTTTGGGAACCCACATTACAAGCTTTATACTTGAAAAAAAAAGTATATATACCTTTACCCAAGCTGCAAAGCTAGTGAAACATTGTTTATCATTAATGATATGTATTAGTGTGCAAGAAATAAGCGTAAGTGTGTCTTAATTAGTGGTATGGCTATGACTAACAAAATGGAACATACTCTCATTCTCAATTTCCTAAGTTTCATTATTGTTAAAAAAAAAAGAGTAAAAACGAAAAAAAAGAAAAAAAATGGTGGAAGTTGTTTTACATTATTTAAATGCTTTAAAAGCCAAATTGAAGAAGTTGTTAAATGGAGTGATTGATTTTACATGTTTATATTGAGCTTGAGTTGATTCATTTTTGCTCCACTAGTTTTGATGGCTTTTGAGCTACTCCCAAATATATCCCACCTTAATTCTAAGCCATGTTACAACCCATAAAAAGTCCTTATGATTTATGTTATGCATGTTATCTCAGTGGTGGAGAATGAGAAGATATGCAAGCTTATGGTAGATTATTTCTTTGGAATGAATTTGAGTGAAATATATACCTTCAAACACATGAGTGTTTATTCCCGTGAGGGTCTAACTATTTAGTTTACTCCATTTTCAAGTGAAAATAACTACTAAGTAATTAGAAGTTGTTTAAGAATATATGTTCATGATATGTTATGATTTTTGAAGAGCTTGGTTATTTTTTATTTATGACATTGCAACCTTGATTTCTTTTTGGAAAAATAAATTAGAGTTTCGCCTGAGGACGAGCAAAAGTTAAGTGTGGGGGTATTTGATGAGAACATAAAATGTCATATTTTTATTCCTTAATGTATACTCCTTCATGCTCATTTGATATCTAAAGATACTCATTATTTTTATATTTTGATCTAGGATGCAATGGTAGTCACTAAATGCAAAATGGAGCTAATTATCAATTCTGGACAGTTTTGATACCTTATAGAAAAATGGTCATAACTTGCTCATACGAAGTCCAATTGAGCTGATCCAAATTGATTCGGAAAACTAATTGATAGAGGTACAATTTTTCTATTTTGAGTTTTCCGAAATTCTGGCTGCATCATGGACCAAATCAGGCTTGAAGTTGAGTCAACTATATTGTGCACGAAAAGTAGAGCTGAATTAACCATTTCCCAACTTGTTCAAAGATTTTATTTTAGATGCTGGTCGGGGGGAAAGGCGACGGTCAGGCTGGCAGTGGTGGTTGGTGGTGCTGGCAGGCGGAGGTCAGGCCGGCTGGGGTGATCGGGGTCGGTTGAGATGCGGGTTGGTGATGGTGGTGTTGATGAGGGTGGTGCGAGTGGTGGTTGAGGGAAGTCGGAGAAGGGGAGTCGGGTTGGAGATGGTGTTGATGATGGTGATGATGGTTGATGGAGGTGGCGGTCGGGTGCAGACGGGCTGGGGCGGTGGTCCGGCGTCGACGGGAAAGGGCAGGCGGAGGAGGTGGTGGCTGTGGCGGTTGAGGTGGTGGCGACACTGAGTGATCGGGGAAGGGGGATGAGTGATCGGTTTAGAGGGTGGCCGGTTGGGAAAGGCTAGGGTTTTGGTTTTTAGGGTTTAAAAAGAGAGAGGAATGTATTTATATAGGAGAGAGGAATAGGGGGTTGACCTCGGGAATTAGGCCGGGCATGGCTCTTTGGGGTGGGGAACATGTCCACATGAAAGGGTGTAGGGTGTACATGGGCCTTGTTGGGTCTAGTTTTGGGTGAGGTTGGTCTTTACATTAAATTAATTAAGAATTAGTATGAGCGATATATTTTAATTAATTGGAATTATATGGGAGTAGGATTTTGTGAAACGCAGCTGTCATGGACATGGCAGATTCAAAATAAAATAATATCCTTATTTGGGTTGTATGAAAATGGGTTGAGGTTGTGTCTCTAATTTCGATTGGAACGGCAACTGCCTAAGATTGGATTTATTGGGATTTAAAACTAGACTATTGCAACGAATATTGCACGACTAAAATGAAGCACAATATAGAGTATTTAAGAGTTACACAAGGGTCAAATGGGTAGTCTGGCATGTCTAGGAAATGTGTATGAAACTTGTTTGAAGGTTAATACTAGGGTGGTGCTCCAATTATCGAAGCAACGGTAAAACGTACTAAGTGATATAAATATTGTACAAATATATAAACACTGCATATTAATTCTAATTGGTACCAAATTAACCCTAATCTCTCTATCTAAGCTAAGTAAACCTAAATTTGGTCGAGGGGGTTTACAATTGGCAACTACACAAGCTAGATGTCAAGAATGCCTTTTTTGTATGGGGATCTCCAAGAGGAGGTATATATGGAGATTCCACCAGGCTTTGCTAATTCACAAGAAACGAAGAAGGTATAAAAATTGAAGAAGTCTTTGTATGGGGCTAAAGTAGTCTCCGAGAGCATAGTTTGATAGATTCAGGCTTGCAGTCTATGGTATGGGGTATAGGCAGTGCAATGGAGATCATACTGTGTTTTACAGGAACTCCAAGACTCATATCACTGTTCTTTCAGTCTATGTTTATGATATTGTAATACTGAGGAGATCCAACGACTAAAGAAAAGGCTTGGAGAGAAATTTGAAGTTAAGGATCTGGGGTAGTTGAAGTTCTTCCTCGGAATTGAAATTGCAAGGTCACGAAAGGCTATAATACTTTCTCAGCAAAAGTACGCTCTGGACCTTCTTTCAGAGACATGAATGCTGGGTTGCAGGGTTGCTTCTACTTCTATCGAGCAAAATAACAAGTTGTGTGCTGAGGGTGGTGATCCGGTGAATAAGAAGCAATATCAAAGATAATTTGGGCGGCTCTTATATCTATGTCATATGAGACCTGATATTAGTTATGCAGTGAGTCTGGTGAGTAGATATATGCATAATTCCAGAGAGCAGCATATGGACGTAGTTCGCAAAATTCTCAAGTATATTAAAGGAAGTCCAGAAAAGGGGTTATGGTTCAGAAGTTCTGGACATCTAAGAGTTGAAGGTTATTGTGATGCCGATTGGGCGGATTGTATGGACAATCGCAGATGCACTACAGGTTACTATATTTTTGTTGGAGACAATCTTGTATCTTGGCGCAGCAAGAAGCAAGATGTAGTGGCTAGGTCTACAGCTGAGGCCAAGTACAGGGCTATGGCAGTTAGCCTGTGCGAGATGATGCGGGTGAAGAGCTTGTTGGCTGAGATGCGTTTGTTTAGAGGAGACTCACTGCAACTTTGGTGTGACAACAAATCAGCAATTGGTATTGCAAATAATCCAGTTCAACATGATCGCATCAAACATGTGGATATTTATCGGTTCTTCATCAAGGAGCAGCTGAATAAAAAAGTTTTGACCTTGAGCTATGTGAAATCAGCGGAACAGTTAGCTGATTGTTTAACTAAAGGTTTAGGTCCTAAAGAGTTTGATACCTTTTGTAACAAGATGGGGATGATCGATATCTATCGCCCATCTTGAGAGGGAGCATTGAGTTAGGGGGGACTTATTTAGTCCCACATCGAATATAAAATTAGGAGGAGACTACATATATGTACCCTCTCTCTTTGAAGTAAATGAATCAATTATTTTCTCTCTACACTCTATTAATGTACGACTTCAATAACTTGTGGGCTCAAAGAATCCTTTGTTAACGCACGTTTCTCGATAGGAACATCGTTCCTAGACTCGGACATAACTTTAAGGTGCCGCATTGGCGTTGTTAGTTACTCTCTCATCGGTATCATTTCAATTTGGTCACTATTCAATTCCGTTTCTGCACTTGTAGGAGAACCCTTCATTGGGTTGAATGGAAGGGGGGTCAGATTTCCCAACTCCGTTTCTACAATTACATGAGAACGAACCCTTCCAACTCATTCTCTTAAATTTGGTTTTATGTTATAGTCGTACCAACTCTTTGGCCTAGTATCATTGATGATATCTGGAACCATAGTAGGCTTAGCAGCTTAATGCATGCAGAATAAATAGATCTTGTGCTAGTAAATATATTTTATCAAGTTTACTGCAATAGTTACTATGAAGCAGCAATATCGAGACTTGTAGATGCAGGTAGGCACAAGGTACCTTTAGACCCTTCCGTTGCATCAGCATTAAGTTTGCTGTAAAATGCAATACTTGAACACTATAAAATGAGTATTTCTTTCAAACATGATAACATGGGACGATTCCTGTCATCCATTAATAGCTCCAATTGCTGCACAACTAGACTTTTGTAGAGAAGTAGTAGGTTCTGGATTGTATATAACTTGCATGCATCTACCTTGCACTGTTAGTAGCATCTTTTATGAGCAATCTATTGTGAATTTCTAAATGGCTCCCAAAGCGAACAAACAATAAATTTACGACGACGAGAATAATAAGACACCATTAGCCGAACAAAAACAACCTAAAACACAACAAACCACTACACAATATTTAACATAATTCGGTCACGCTAGACTTACTCAATCTTCTCCTCGAGACAAAATGATATGTAACTTTATTTAATCAGTAATAGAAAAAAACTAACGAGATGAAATTATATATGCTTAGTGAGCACAAAACTTGATGGAATAAAAATGCACTTTTTGGTATATCGACAGTATATTAGTAGTATGTCGTCGATATGTCGCCTTAATACTCTTGGTTATTTTCAGCTTTTGATGTGATGCTTCAATTTCTCCTGGACTTTTTTGATCATCTAACAACGATCGTAACACTCTGTAGTCGAATACGAGTCATATATAGAGCGGATCCAGAGTCCCGCCACTACCAGAAAAAGTCAAATTAGCGACGTCCAAAAACGTCGCTAAATGACAAAAAAATATCGCTAATCACGTTTAGCGACGTAATTAGCGACGTTTTACAGAAGTCGAAAATTAGCACGTCGCTGAAAGGAAAAACGTCGCTAAACGTCGTTGTACCGACGTTTTTTAGCGACTTAAATGTGTCGCTAACTTAGCGACGTTTAGCGACGCAGAGTCACTAATTAGCGACGTAAACAAACATCGCTAAACGTCGCTAATTAACGACTTATATAGCGACGTGACAACGACGTCTTTAATGACCTGGCAGTACTGCCATGTCAGCAATTTACGATCGTACAGCAACGTTTAGCGACGTCATTAGCGACGTCTATTAATGTTGCTAATTAGCGTCGTATTTAGTGACGTGTCTAAACGTCGTTAAACGTCGCTAAATACGTCGCTAATTTTACAGAAAAAAAATTTACTAAATTGTTTTCAAACTATTATTCCTGCAATTTATGAATTTCTAATTAAAAATAGACCCAGAGTAACCTTCCGTTGAATTCTCTAGGTTTGCCGACCCCTTCGGTGGAACACTCAACACCGGTAAATTAACATCATTTAATATGAATAAAAAGTATCAGTCATACAATACACACAAATATTATAGACAGACCTGGAGCAACCCTCTATTGAATTTGTTGCGTACGAAATAACACAAAAATATATAAAATATCACAGTCACACAATACACACAAAATAAAAGTACACAGTCACACAAAATGCATAATATATAAGTATCAATCTCGAGGATATCCAATACGCTGGGGCACATACCAGTCCCTCAGATACTGCGCATAAACATCGTCTATGTGATCAATCTCCGCTATGGGTGCTGGGTGACTGGAACTCTCCGTCTGAAATACAACCGCTATAGGTGCTGGGTGACTGGAACTCCCCGTTTGAGATACAGCAGGTGGTATCTCTTCCTCCTTAACAGTAGGAGGCATCACTTCCTCCTTAACAGTAGGAGGTGTCTCTCTCTTGGGTGCCATCTAGTAAGATAGATGAAATCAAAGAATATAATTGATAACAGATATTACTTAAGACATACCCTTAATAATGCGGAATGGAAGAATTAGATGACTCACAAAGAATATAATTGATAACAGATATTACTTAAGATATACCCTCAGCAGCCCTGCCTATAAATTGTTTGTTGCAGTATAATAATGATACGAATCATAAAACATGAGAGTATAATAATGATACTAATCATAAAACTATTCAAACACAAATCTCATACATATGATTTGGTTTATCAGTCACAAGTTGCCTCAACCTAATATGTTGTTGAACTCTAAATTCATAAGTACCCAGTCCCCAACCTGCTTATCTCTGGACTGATCATCCACATCAAGTATGTCCAGATCAAAAACCCTAACCCTAACCTTAACCCTATCTTGTCAAAAATTGATGGTTATCATTGTATCTAGTATAGATATCCATATTATTTCTGAAACTTTGTTACAGCACTCAAACAATATAGGTATTCTATAAACTCTTACTATCCAAAATGTTAGAAACTTGTGCTTAACATATATATTCACAAAAATTGCTTATATTTGTAACTATTAAACAAAACAGTAAAGAATAACTATATCAAGAAGATAAAGATGTAGAACTAAAAATATAAAACCAACTTAAAATCATAAAGAATATAGGACTAGAGTGATATGCGTGCAAAAAGAAAGACTTTGAATTATATATCATGCATAGATAAATATGTCACACTAATAGAAAAAGATTGAAAGACTACTTAGTGTGATCTAATCATTTAAGAAGAGTCGGCCCTGGAGATTTTAATGCCAGGGAAAAATTATATCAGATGAAACTGTGTTAATATGAGCTTGTATCTCCATTTTCTTTTTTATCAAATATTTATTCTATTATCCTGTGCAATAAATATATAAATAGATCAACAAAAAACTAATGAACTATTATTCTTATTTCTGAAACTTTGTTACAACACTCAAACAATATAGGTATTCTATAAAGCAAACAAATTTTCTTTCAAATATCTTGTCCGTAGAGAAAAACTTTTGTTCTTATGTTATGTTATGACTATCAAATATATTAGTCTAAATAAAGTTCAATGGACAATACCTAATTACAAACGACAAATGGGTTCCTAGTAGTTATTTGCTTATAAAGTAATACGGCTTTGGTTAAAAAAATTAGGAAGAAGTAAGAACATCCCTAAATTTCACAAATAAAACAGTAAAAAATAAGATCCATACCAATAAAATCTATTAATCTTGATTGTTCAAGATCAAAATGGAGGAAGAGAGCTATACAATGGATCTAACCCTAACCCTAACCCTAACCCTAACCCCAGGTCAAAAACCCTAACCCCAACCCTAACCAGATCAAAAACCCTAACCCTAACCTTAACCCTAGGTCACGTGTGTGTGTCGTGTCTGTGTCAGTGTTTGTAACGTGTGTGTCGTGTCAGTGCCATGTGTGTCCTGTGAGAGAGAGAGAGGGAGAGAGAGAGAGAGAGAGCGGGTTTACCTAGAGGAGGAGGAGGAGGAGGAGGGGGGGAGGACGCGACGCCGGAGGGAGGAGGGGGGCGCCGAAGGTCGGTGGGGAGCCGGAGAGATTTTGGGAGAGGGAGAGGGAGAGGGAGAGGAAGAGATCGAAAAAAATGGGGGGAAGCTGCCCTAATTAAAATAAATTTAGCGACGTTTTAGCGACATCATTAATCGCTAACTTAGCGACGTCTTAGCCGTTGCTAATTACGTCGCTAAATGTCCAATATACATACGTCACTAAATACGTCTCTAAACGTCGCTAAATGAAATATTTTAGCGACGTTTAGCGACCTAACTTGAAATTATAGCGACTAAACTTTTAAACACTGAATAAAAGTCGCTAAATGTCGCCAATTAGTGACGTCTAGCGACGGTTTTTAAATGGAGTCGCTAAATTAGCGACGTTTTATTTGTCGTCGCTAAAAAATGTCGCTAAACCCGCTTATTCTAGTAGTGCGCTCGTGGATCCCCACGGGAGCCCCGTCGCTCCCGATCGTTGGATCGTGCGGGCCCCGCGATCCAATGGTGCAGGGGTGGGGCTTCGGCGGGGCTACGGGGGCGGACGGGTCTTTTGATCCGCCCAAATATATATTTGCTTGTCGTTCAACTAGCCATCTCATAAGAATGTTGTTGATATATAATTCCATGTTCCTTTCACTTTAGTTCCCACTTTGATTTTCTCTCCATCAACACAGTCTTTATCTAGTGTCACTCCACGTTTTCAGTATATATATTAGGAGCGTATTATTTCTTGCTTGCATGTTAATTAGGTTGCATGAGACTAGGCTCATCATTTGGTTCAACATTGGTTCATGGTTTTTTTTGCGGTTGGGTTTGGGTCATGGTTGAACCATGCTTTAACTCTATATAAATAAACCAAACCTCTCTCTCTCTCTCTCTCTCTCTCTCTCTCTCTCTCTCTCTCTCTCTTCATTCTTTTTTTTCTCTCTTAGGTTTTCTCCCTCCCTTCATTGGAAAGTATATCTTGCATGAGAATGGAGAAACATGGCATTTATTTCTTTAATTTTGCTTGTATATTATTAATCTAATATGTGTGCCATGAGTTTCTAAGCATGTTTAGTACTTAGAGTTTTCGGTTTTGATGGAAGGAATTTACTAGATCTACATTTTAAGTTAAGAATTTTTATGGGTTCCAAGAGATTTTCTTGGTTTTGATCTATTAAAACTTGGTATTTTAGAAAACCAATTTTTCCATGTGATAGAGCATTCCATTTCAGACGTTTTGGCTTTTGGTTCACTTGATTTTGAGTTTAAATAAAGATTTTATGAAGAAAATAAGTTTTCAGATTTTTGAAACTTTTTTCATGGAGTTCGTGCTGTCTTGGGTCGAAGAAGTCTCATACGGCAAGATTTTATACGCCCCTCCCAACATGCGCCTATCTTGATTTGGACGCATGATTGCCTCTACATATGCGCTCCTAAGCCGAATTCATGAAACACTGAACGCATGAGGATTTCCAAGGTCAAAGAGCTCATGTGCCCAGAGTGCATGCGGCCAACTTGCCATTCGACTTAGAAATAACATATGTATCTTTCTTTGCAATGTCTTTTCGTGCACACATTTTTATGCTTTTGTCTTTTCCTCTGACACGCATTTATAGCATGTCACATCAGTCAAATCTCTAACATGCATTTAATGCCCGTCACTCAGCACTTGTCCCAAAGAGTGAACTTTCTCTGACCCTATGTGCCCTTGACTCTATGCGTCCCTGATCCTATGCGCCTTTGACTCTATGCGACCCGGATCTTTATGCGGCGCGACGCACACATTTTACTGATTTTGCTTGGGTTTGGATGTTTTATTGGATTTTTTTTACATATGTGATTTTTATGATAGTGAGTGTAAGTATGCTCAGTGACTATGTGTACCCATGTGAATGACTGATTGGTACCTTAACTTGATTTCTCGTATCCGTGTTGATATAATTATTGCGTGCTGTCACTACCACATTCCAAAAATAGGAGTATTTTCGACTTTTATATATTATTAATATTGTGATAGTTATATTAAATGATTTCATGATAGGTGTATTTAAATTAAATAATTCTGTGAGATGTGTACTTAACTATATTATATATATACGATGTCATTAATGTTTGAGCTGGTAGACTTGACCTAGAAGCCCACTAGACGAACACCTGACCGAATTATAGGATTATGTATTTAATTGTTTTATTAGAATTTAATTATTGGAAGTAGTAATTAATTACCGTAATTTTATTTAATTGTTGCGCCTTGCCGTTGCTTCGATATTTGGAGCGCTACCCTGGCTTTTGCCTTCCAACAAATTTCATAACCTTGCCCTAGACATGCCCGCCTTCCATTCTGACCTTTTTGTAACTCATAATTATGCTCTCTGGTGCTTCATTTTAGCCGCACAATATTCGTCGCGGACGTTTATTTAATTTCTAAATAAATTCCAACTTTGTATCGTTGTGCGTTTCAATCAAAATTGGGGGCAATCTTGACCCATAGGATAATATTCTGTTCATAGTCTTCTTCACTAATGATATTTGTGACCCAACCTAATTTTGGACCCATGTACTCCTAATTAATTTTAGAACACCGCTTGCATTTATTTCTAATTAAATTGGGGATACCATTTTGACTAATCCCGTTTAATCCCGATTTAATTTCAGTACCCTATTATTTAAGCCTATATAAAACACACAACACCCTCTCACCCTATAAAACACCAAACACCAAATCGCCCACCAATTTTTTATCATTTCATGTGTCTGTGCAAATACCCAAATTTAAGGGGGCTAATTTGCAAATGTTGCATTAGGTGTCAACACCACATTGGTTCAAACTAAATGGAGAGCCCAAATTTTGACTAGTCAACAACCCTCATCCGAACATGAAGGAATTCCTCCATGTCAAATCCTGACCACCCATTCAAGATGGGTGCATCAACACCACTCATTTTTCACTCACCATCCTATTTAATGTCCCATCACACCCTCTTCCCAACCATGACCTAATCCCCAAACCTAGGGAAGCCCCCATCATCCTCCCTCCTCACAAGCCTCAACCATCGGAAAATCCTTCCTAAATTTTTTCCTTTTTTCTTCTCTTTTCTTCTTCTTCTTCCTTTCTTCTCCTTCTCCTTTGTTTTTTGAATTTTATAAAGGGGGGGAGGGAAATCATCTCCACCACCCCCACTGTTCCCCGGGCACTCCGACCCCTTCCCCGGCTGTGCACCCGACTCCCTACATCAGTCTGGCCACTGCTCACCCGGCCACGCAGCTCGGCCAAGCCTGGCCGACTGCCCCAAGCCTGGCCGACTGCCACACCGCTCCACCCATCCGAACGCCACCACTACACCCGCTGCTCCTCCTAGCTCCTCAGCTCCGGCCACGAACGCTACCCCGCTCCGTTCATCCCCTTCCCGACCCCGGTCGAGCCCTCCACCCGGTCGACTCCCTGCACCCCCACTCGAGCCCGACCTCTGAACCACCCTGGCCGAGCTTCCCTGCTCCGGTACGACTCCGCCGCTCCCCTCCATCTTTCCCGTCACCACCACCCTGCTGTCCCCGCAGCCCGGCCGGTGGCAACCTCCCTCTGCTCATCCCGAGCTCCGACCCCGACTCCTCCCGCTGCATCCCCCGGCCAGAACTGCCACCACCACCACGAACATCCTCCTCCCGCTGCTCTTCTCCCCCCGCCTGAGCACCTCAGTCCGGCCAGCTCCACCACCCCTCGAGCCACCCGTTCGACCACTACCACCACCCTATCACCACCACCAGGCTCCTCCACTGTCCGGCCATCCCCTTGGGCCACCTCATCAGCAGAACCACCACCACCTCGTCATCGTCGTCGACGTCCTCGTCGACGTCGTGCACGCTCAGGTTCGATCCTCCCCTCGCATACGTGTATGTGTTTATATGTGTATGTGTATATGTGTTGTGTGTATATGCGTATGTGTGTATGTGTGTGTATGTGTGTATGTATGTTTCGTGTATTTCTCCATTTATATATATGTATTCTATATATATTGTATATACATATTAAATAATATATATTAATGCATATTTTGGTATATATATACATATATACATATATATATAGTATATGTTAGTAAATATAATTTGGATATTTATACCTGTATATAGTACAAGTATTATTTTGGTATATATATATATATATATATATATATATATATATATATATATATTGGTATTGGTATTGGTATATATATAAATGCGTATTTTGGTATTGGTATATATATAAATACGTATTTTGGTATTTTGGTATATATATATGTACTTGTATACGTATATGGTATAGGTATATTTTTATTAGTGTATATATATATATATATATATATATATATATATATATATATATATATATATAACATATGTATATTTTCACTAGTATATATATATATATATATATATATATATATATATATATATATATATATATATATTCAGTATATATATTCTTAAAAAAATGGTTGTTATGTGTAAATGTGTTATGTATATTTTTAACATATGTAAATATATAATATATATATTTCTATTTATTGATATACACTTATACATATTTTGTAAGTAATTATTGGTATATATATATATGTATTGTATTTAATGATATATGCGTATTGATAAATATTGTAGGCGAATCGAGTGTAATTACGGATGCCCCGTATCTACATGGACCTGTAACCCTGTTAATTAATAGAAGACTGCCACATGTACACTGACGTACTGGCAAGCCCGTACCATTTTTGATCGTCTGTCTTGCCCAATAATCACAGACGCGACGCCCGTGCAACTTGACGCACTTGACCCTAGTTGACTAGTGCCATACCTGGCATAGCCCCTAAGTTCGATGTATTTTGATTGTGTGTTAGTGTAGCATCTGATACAAATGTTATATTTATGATATGTCTATAGGACTGTTGGTTCATCCAGGCGATACTCTGGAACAGGACATTGGTATTACCAGCTAAGGACCCAAGGCAAGTACATTCTCTGATAATTTCCAATCGTTTGATAATTTCTATAATTCCAGTATCTAAAAATGTTACATCTGATCCTTGACACTGTGCTACACGGACTAGTATATAGATTGGATCTTTAGTCATGAGATGTTACATTGATTATCGTATTGACATTGTACACGACATTGATATTTAGACCTCGTACATGATATATTGGACATTGATCGTGTATCATGACGTGTCATGATTGGATCCACAGTACTAGTTGGGGGCGGAAGAAATTGCTAGTGAGAGATGTGATCAAATACCTATCGTACAAGTTTAAATTATTGGTGTTAATCATACTCAAGCCATATAGCAATCGTACAAGTCCCAAGCCGATCACATTTCGAAACTACTATTTCAAACACTTAGAATAATTGCAGTTCTCTATTTTTGATCATATACTACATCACCCGTATATGATATTGTACCTTGTTCTCTTCATTTCACATATGCACTGACTGTATCATATTGCCTATATTGCCTGTCTCTTTATATTGCCTGTCTCTTTATTTTGCCATTGTATTTATTCACTGTCTTCTCTCAGTATATAGCATCATTTGTTTATTGCTTTATAGTCCTTATCAATTAAATAGAACTGTTATTTATGATGTACTTTTCTCCTTCCTGACTGGAAATATTTTTCTAGACTATGTCTTAGAGGACTGGTATCCAACACTTTATGGACCACAGGGTGAGTAGCTGCAGACTTGGACTTGGTAGTTCAGTTGTGATTCCGGGAGGTCTAGCCGGAATCACTAGTTATCTAGTTAGTTCTTTTAGTAGATCATTTGGCACCCGATTTGTCTCCGGCATACTTATTTGAGACTTGGATTATATTGTTGAGATAGACTATTTCTAATTTAGACTTGTGTTGCATTTTATCTTATCTCTTCGAGATCTCATCGTGCTGTAGTTATGTGATTGAGTATGTTGTTCATATTATTTTGTGATTATCCGTGTCTCCTCATAGAGTTGGATATCCATGTGAGATTGATTAGATAGTATCAAGACTTAGACAGCGTTCTACCGCCGATGCTGCGGCGTAGGCTGGACGTACCCACGCCCTCGTGCCCCTATACCGGATGCGGGTCGTGACACGTGCTAAGTATATATGATCTATATGTGCACTGAGGTGCGATATAACGCGTTACGTGTTAAATAATTTCATGTTTAGGTTGTGCATCGAGAATGTCTCCTATAATTCATGAACGTGTGATACTATATTATTTTTCCAGCACGGATATGATATGCGAGTCAAGTACCAAAGCGTGGCTAGGATATTGATTGATTTAATATTGTATACACGCTCGGGTGAATCCAAGACTTAACTTCTTATCCTTATATGGATTTGTATCTAGCGTGCCCGTACTTTATACGACATCTTAAGGGAAATTCTCATGTAGCCATGTCTTGATATTTCAAACCAATATAGTGTAAACTAGGCAATAAAAAACAAATATGTAGATCATGGAAAGGAAACGATATCCCGAGATCATGCCAACAAACCTTCCCACCAGAGATCCTTGTGCGTTGGGCTTTCTACCACGGATACTGTATATCATCCGCCTTAGTAGAGTGCAGTATCTGAACTATTATAAATATGTTGAGCCGTTGTCTCCCTATAGGAACATTAAAACCGCTAAACCGTGATCTAGCGTAGTGGCACTATATGGAACTGGTGCAATTCATGAAGTGCGTGTATAATAATTCATTGGTTCGGTTAGTCCATGTCACGACCCGCACCCGGTATAAGGGCATGAGTGCGTGGGTACGTCCAGCCTACGCCGCAGCATCGGCGGTAGAACGCTGTCTAGGTCAAGTACTATCTAAACACTCTCACGCTAGTATCCAACTCCATAAGGAGACTCGGATAATACTATAAGAATATTAACAACATACTCAATCACAACTACAGCACGATAGGAATTTGAAGAAATAAAAGAATACATCACAAGTCTAATGACACGATAATCATACCTGCAATCAGTAACATCCAATTTTTCCCCAAGTGCGTCGGAAACCAGTCTACTAAGGTCACAGTCTGGAAAAATATTTCCAGTCAGGAAGGAGCAAAGTACATCTCTAAATAGCAGTTCTATATTAATGACATAAACTATGTAGCAGTTCTAGATGGAAACATACCAGATGCATGTATAGGTACGAGAATGTACAAGAAAAGAAATATACTGGAAATACTGTAAGTAAATGCAGGAAGAAAAACGATATGTCAATGAGCAAGAAACCTATGACTAAGTGTGTGAGTACTAGCTTTAACATGTGATCGGCTTGGGACTAGTAAACTCATTACATGGGTTAGTAGGGCTAACCGATGTAACAGTGAGGAGGCATGTAAACTCATTACATGGGTTAGTAGGGCTAACCGATGTAACAGTGAGGAGGCATGTAAACTCATTACATGGGTTAGTAGGGCTAACCGATGTAACAGTGAGGAGACATGTAAATGGTCAGGCCGCACCCGACGTGAGATGTGGGGTGAGCTATGGTGCATATAAAGTTGGGTATGATCACATATCTACACTAAAGTACTCCCCAAAACCCCCGACTGGTATAGTAGATCCAATCATGGTACGCTATGGCACAGGATTCCCTAGGAAGGTAGCAAATCTCCCCGGGAATCAGTGTCTGTACATGCACAAGATATCAAGGAAACAAGTCTTGTACAAGCTACACCATGAATAAGGAATAACATCTCATGACGAGATCCGTGTATACCAATCCGTGTAACCAATGTGTCAAGAACATGGATATTTACACTAGATACAGTGAACATAGGAGATATCATAAATTAGAAACTAATCAGAGAATGTACTCGCCTTGGGTCCTTAGCTGGTAATTATTGATGTCCTGTTCCAGAGTATCCCCCTGGGGGAACCAACAGTCCTAAAATATATCAAATACAACATTTGTATCAGGTGCTATACTAACACATCACAAATACATGAACTCAGGGCTCTGCCAGGTATGGCACTTAGTCAACTAGGGTCATCTAGTAGGTAGACCAATATATATATATATATATCTACATATATATCACACACATTAATACTATTTAATTATAATTAAAAGATACCTTTATAAATTACACACATACATATTATTCATTTGGTATGAAACTAGATATGTATTTATAGGCTTAAATAAGGCTAATACTTGTATAAAAATAATACTGTATGTTTAATTATATAAATCCACTAGGACTTACTTTACACCAGGTATACATATATATATATGCATATGAATACCCAAAAATAGGATTTACTATATGTACTAAATTCCAAAAATACAATTTAATACGCTAATATATTTACCATATATACTATTATATAATCTGTATATATATATATACATACATATGTACTGGTTTGAGGTTGTGAAATTACACATATACCAATCAATTGTATTTACAATATATATATGCCTTTTAAAATACCTATTTGATAGTTGAATATTACCTGTGTATACTCATACATAAAATACATTTTTTTAAATATATATATTGTTAATGTATTCATTTTAAATATATACTAATACTAATACATCACATTAAATACAAATACAATACATTAATTGTATGTACAATATATATATATATATACATTTATACTAATTAAGTCATTACTAAGCAATTAATGAATTTAGTACATACTAAGCATTTGGCACATTATAATGGGATATATTATATATTTAGAAATTGCTAACAAAATTTACTTATATAAAGTTGTGGCTATACTAAAACATGTATACACACACAAATTTATATACAAAGCTGAACATATGTACATAATTTGCATATGCGTATATTTACATAAAATAAGTTAGGTTGTAAAATGCTTATATTTTAACTCATATCTCAATACGTATATAACCAACAATAATACAAGTCTATATCTATATATACACTACTACCTAATTATACAATAAATAACCTTATGTATGCATCA
The DNA here is from genome assembly GCA_036927795.1 of Iris macrosiphon. Classification (NCBI taxonomy): domain Eukaryota; kingdom Viridiplantae; phylum Streptophyta; class Magnoliopsida; order Asparagales; family Iridaceae; genus Iris; species Iris macrosiphon. The sequence goes on along the minus strand of JAYESA010000006.1, from coordinate 164,577,301 downwards.
CATAAAAAGAGTAAGAAGGGAAGGCAAAATAGGGAATTACCCTCAATTTCTTATGTTAAGCCGTATGCTTGCTGCTGCTGTGTTCGATTCCATTGGAGTATCACAACTCCTCAGGAGAAATCAGTCGAGCACTGTTGGCCCATATAGAAGTCGTTAGAGCCGGGGAGGTTGTCGATCGCCGCTGTCTTCCCTCGATTCTCCGCCGTGGAGAAGATCTCGTCGAGGAACTCGCCTTGCCGCTCGCCGTTGTCTAGAACCGGTCGCTGCTCGCCGGAGCACTGGGAAGAAGTCAAGATCATCCCCGAGGAAGGAGCAGCCATCACGAGATGATCACTGAGAGGAAACTCTTGTCGGTCGTCGATGAAGCGACGCCTCTATCGTGCCCGTCGCCAAGGCACCGTCCACCGGAGTTGAACTTCAGGTGGGATGGAAGTACAGCCGGGAGTGGTGGAGGTAATGGTGTTGATGGTGATAATGGAGGTGGCGGTGGTGAAAACCAGCAGGGAGGAGCTCGCAGAATGCAGGGGAGGAGCAGTCGCTGTCCGGACTGGTAGGAATGGGGGAGGAGTTATGATGGGTTGCCGCCGGAGTTAACAGAGGAGCAGCGGCTGGGTGCAGTCGGCGGGTTCAGAGGGCCGCCGGAAATGTTCAATGGTGATGGTGATGGCCGCCCACCGGAGTAGTAGCAGGCTGGAATCGGAGGAGGGAAGCCGGCACAGAGGACCGGTGCAGCGCTGCCGAGGGATGGCTCGGCCGGAGCGTGCAGGCTCGGTTGCGGGGGACTCGGCCGCCCGGAGTACAGCAGCGGCGGAGGAGCGCAGCCGCGGGAGGGAGTTCGCCGAGGAAGATGGTCGTGTGTGGCGGTGGTGATAAGCTCTCGTGGTGGTGATAGATGGAGGGAGATGGAGGGAGAGCCGCCAGAAAATGAACAGGAACTGCGGCAGCAGCAGTAGACGGAGGAGTCTCAGCGGCCGCCGGGGATCGGGGCTTGGCCGGCCTGAGCAAGGATCAACAGGAACAGTGTTCCCCCCTTACAGTTCAAATTTGAAATTAATTTCAAAAAGGAAAAGAAGGAAAGGAAGAAAGGAAGAAGAGGAAGAAGAAAAGAAAGAAAGAAGAAAGAAGAAGAAGAAAAATTACCTACGTATGAGAGAGGGGATGTGGGGGCTTGTGAAGGTGGGGAATCCTAGGTTTCTTGGGATTAGGGTTTGAAGTGGACATTATATAGGGATGAGGGGATTTGGATGGAGGGTGAGGATGCATCCCTGGAATGGTTGGCTAGGATTGAACATGAAGGGAAATAATTCATGTAGGGATGAGGGTTTTTAATTAAAAATTAATAGGCTCCCTCATTGGTTAAAATAATTAGGTGTTGACACCTACAATTGAATAATTGCAACTTAGCCCCTTAAATTCGGGAAATTGCACAAACACATAAAATGATAAAAATTGGGCGGGCGATTCGGTGTCCGGCATTTTGTAGGGTCAGGGGGCACTGGACGATGGGTATGGGCTGAATTTGCAGGGCACTGGACTTAATTTGGGATTTTAAAATCAGATAAAATGGTATCCTCAAATTAAATAGAAATAAATGCAAGTTGTGTTCAACAATTAATTAGGAGTACTTGGGGTCAAAATCAGATCAAGTCATCAATACCAATATTGAAGAAGACTCAGAACAGAATATTACCCTAATTTGAGCCGCACGAAAAATAGGTCAAGATGGCCTCCAATTTTCGATTGGAACGCACAACGATACAAAATAGGAATTTAAAAATAAACGTCCGCGACGATTTTTGTGCGGCCAGAAACAATGCACAGGGAGCAAAATTATGAGTTGCAAAAATAGCAGAATTGAAGGCGGGCATGTCTAGGGCAAGATGGTGAAATTAGTTGGAAGACAAAAGCTAGGGTAGTGCTCCAAATATCGAAGCAAAGGCAAAGCGCAAAAATATTAAATAAAATACAGTAATTAATTATAAACTCCAAGAATTAAATTCTAGGTAAAATAATTAACCTCAAAATTCCATAATTCTATAATTCGGACAGGGGTTCGTCTACTGGGCTTCTAGGTCTAGTCTGCTAGCTAAAATAAAATAACTAACACTGCATATAATTATATATTTAATTACACATCACACATAATCAATTAAATCAATTTTACTATCAGGCAATTTATTAATATTAAATATTGTAAAAAGTCGAAAATACTCCTGTTTTCGGAACGTGGTAGTGACAAGTCTACCCACCTTAAAAGAATTTCGTCCTCGAAATTTAAAATCCTCATAGTAGCGTTTACTCATACACATTATTGTTTTCCATAAATTGTGAAATTCAACAACCCACAAAATCCTGAAATTATCCACCTTGTCATTTCACAATTTCAAAAAATTTGAAATTATTGTATTCTGAAAATCCTCAAAATTTATCATCGAACTCCATTCGTATCATAATCTCCTACAAAGCTGATGTTAGTAATTAAACCCGAATTAATATCTACTCCTCTAACTTAGTCCAACAATGCACATTTAAAATTTCCATCAAAACACTAATCCATTAGTGATCTAAATCCTTGATTCCTTTTTCCTCACAATACCCAAATAATATAATACTCGCAAAATCCTCAATTAATATTTTCAATTAAATCTTTATCTTCCAGTCCAATAAAATATAGTAATAATCTTCTAGAATTTCTCAAAAATTTTAATGATAAATATATCATAATCAATAATCATCAATCCTACCATATTAAATTCTCAACCTCTCATTTAAATTAATGTTTATCCTCGAAGTCTAATGGTAATTTAATCACATCTCAATCTTGATAAAATCAATGATTTATCAACTCTGCCATATTAATCCTTAATTCTTTATGCTTATCTTCCAAAATTTTAGCATCTCATGTCTCTTGTCAAGTCATAACCTTGTCATAGATCTTTGCTATGGTCCAAACCCCAACGATCATGGTTTAAGAAGGTTCTACCTACAGTCATGCAATCTAAAAATATATAGGTCATGCGTCCTGTCATGGTATTGCAGTCTCTGTCAGGGTGTACTACTAGCTACATTCTAACAAGTAAATCACGAATACAAACCACGGTACTAGGGAATCAATCAATCAGAAGACGAAAATAACATGAGAAAAGAAGGAACATGCTAACATTTTACCTGCAGTATTTCCTATCTCTAACATACACTTAGCTCTAGCAAATTCACTAACTAATTCATATTCCTGTACACCGGTACTCATATCAATTAATCATTAGTCCACAACATCCATGATTACCTCCTCATTGCATACATCTGCTTATTAACACCTAATTCTGATACCAAGATCCTCTAATATAACCATGGTTCAATATGCATCCAAGTTTGATACCTCTATCTCTTTAGTACCATACTCTCTGTCAGTTCCCGTTCCTACTACAATTGTTCATACTAGTCGTTCTTATCACTCAAGTATACGTCAAGTGCAACACCATACTAAATACTGCTCTTTCCAATACAACTTCAGATGGACACCCAAGTCAGTCTGCGGTGCCATCTCAATCATGCTCAAATCACCAGATCCTTACACATGTATATCCTCTACTCATATATTAATATTCATATCTCTTATCTACCATAAAATTAATCCTCAAATAATCGTCAAGGTTTAACTTCTCGATCAACTTGAAAATGAATTGTATATACCTCCTCAAAATTAGATACTCAACTTCGACACAAAATTTAATCACTTCTAAAATCTTTGTAGCCTTAACCATGTTTATTGAATTTACATTTGAAATCCTCAAAAATTTAATGACATAATCTCGACTCCTAGATTAAAAAATAAAACCTTATTTTCACCTTTTAATTTATAACTCCACAATGTACATATCAGTGCTCACGGTCTCTGATACTCAAGGTGCACTCAAGGCATCTAGTGTCTATAATTGTGTACTAAAATTGTACTGCCTGAATCACTTGTACTATTACCTCCAATGATCAAAGTTATCATCACCTATAATTTCCTTCATGATTTTAATTTATGTCAACTGGTATATCATTTAATTTTCATTACACAGAGTGCTTATTGTTTTGAGCGTCATTCCCGACTAACCCTCGAAATAGAACCATTAGCACTCTTGGTATTATATCACTAGCTTCATTAATGGATCATCTCATCAAGCTCATTATAACTCATGATTACATGTATCTTCTATAACACTCATGTTTCTTTACTCTTATGGGCAAGTATATGGTTCTCATCTCAATTGATGTATATGTATTTCCCTTTAACCTTTTATAGCCTGTTAAACTAATCCATGATACGCCTCACCATTTTCATTACCAATTCCGATATTTCTCCAATCATGACACCTCATTACAACTCTTTATGCATATATCCTTCTTTACTTTTAACATATCTGATATCAATCATCAAATTGAATCATGATCCATTAATTCTTAACACAATTTTCTTGATACCTAATTGTTCACGTAGATCATTCAAATGGCAAAATCATGATTATCCAGGACGGGTATGTTGGCTCTGATACTAACTCTTGAACTATCACTGATACTCTATACTCTCCTTCTACTCACAGTCTCTAATGACCTTATCCTAGAACCATTGGTACAAGGTACTATGCTAAGGGCTAACTCTAGATTAAAGCCTACTGCTCACATGCCCAACTAAGAAACACTTACAAATCACTAGCAACACAGTCAATACTAATACAAGACACAACAAAATTACAAGCCACTAATTACCATACTAACAAGGAATCCTCAAAGAAAATAAGCTCAAAAAGGAACTGGATCAAGGACGGAAGGTATCTTTACTGCTAGTAAAGAAAGAAGCGGTGGAACAAAGTCCTGGAATAACAGGAATAGATAAGTCTTGAGATGATATTTTAAGAACCAATTTAAGATACAACCTGATAATCATACACGTCTATCCGAAATCATGACACACAGAATCCTCGCCACGCCAGTAAGCATAGGTGCGATAACCGACAGGTTCCGTAACTAAGGTATGCAACTCTATAATCATGTCATCTAGAATCCTCGCCACGCCAACCGGTATGGCTGCGAGAGACCCTAAGTTTCATAACTATAGTATGTACATCCAAGTCAGGTTCCTACGTTCTCGTCACCACAGATAATATGGCTGCGATAAACTCTAAGGTCCATAACCAAAGTAGACGTCTTACCTTTCTCACTGTCCTTACCAACATATGTCATCAGATGATACCGTAAATTTTAGTCCGTAAAATTCATCTCAATTTGAAATCAACTCAACAACGATACCAGGAATTAAAGTTAACAACTGGTCAACAAGAATAAACTCAATAATGATACCAAGATTTAATTTAATAACTGCTCAACAAGAATCAAGTTCAGTGACAACAAGCGAGAACGGACGGAAACAAGGAAAAAGATTTAAATTGGAAATTATAATAAGATTCTCAAGGGGTCGTCCCAGGAATCTCTCAAGAATTTGTGATTGAGTATCCTCTCTCATCCTAGTATCCTATGTCCTATATTTAATAGCAGGTACGCAGTAGTACAACTATGGTGTCGCACTACTACGACATCGCACAACTTGCGAAGTCTGACCTGCATGGGCCACCACTAAAATGTGTCACGACCCGCACCCGGTATAAGGGCACGAGTGCGTGGGTACGTCCAGCCTACGCCGCAGCATCGGCGGTAGAACGCTGTCTAGGTCAAGTACTATCTAAACACTCTCACGCTAGTATCCAACTCCATAAGGAGACTCGGATAATACTATAAGAATATTAACAACATACTCAATCACAACTACAGCACGATAGGAATTTGAAGAAATAAAAGAATACATCACAAGTCTAATGACACGATAATCATACCTGCAATCAGTAACATCCAATTTTTCCCCAAGTGCGTCGGAAACCAGTCTACTAAGGTCACAGTCTGGAAAAATATTTCCAGTCAGGAAGGAGCAAAGTACATCTCTAAATAGCAGTTCTATATTAATGACATAAACTATGTAGCAGTTCTAGATGGAAACATACCAGATGCATGTATAGGTACGAGAATGTACAAGAAAAGAAATATACTGGAAATACTGTAAGTAAATGCAGGAAGAAAAACGATATGTCAATGAGCAAGAAACCTATGACTAAGTGTGTGAGTACTAGCTTTAACATGTGATCGGCTTGGGACTAGTAAACTCATTACATGGGTTAGTAGGGCTAACCGATGTAACAGTGAGGAGGCATGTAAACTCATTACATGGGTTAGTAGGGCTAACCGATGTAACAGTGAGGAGGCATGTAAACTCATTACATGGGTTAGTAGGGCTAACCGATGTAACAGTGAGGAGACATGTAAATGGTCAGGCCGCACCCGACGTGAGATGTGGGGTGAGCTATGGTGCATATAAAGTTGGGTATGATCACATATCTACACTAAAGTACTCCCCAAAACCCCCGACTGGTATAGTAGATCCAATCATGGTACGCTATGGCACAGGATTCCCTAGGAAGGTAGCAAATCTCCCCGGGAATCAGTGTCTGTACATGCACAAGATATCAAGGAAACAAGTCTTGTACAAGCTACACCATGAATAAGGAATAACATCTCATGACGAGATCCGTGTATACCAATCCGTGTAACCAATGTGTCAAGAACATGGATATTTACACTAGATACAGTGAACATAGGAGATATCATAAATTAGAAACTAATCAGAGAATGTACTCGCCTTGGGTCCTTAGCTGGTAATTATTGATGTCCTGTTCCAGAGTATCCCCCTGGGGGAACCAACAGTCCTAAAATATATCAAATACAACATTTGTATCAGGTGCTATACTAACACATCACAAATACATGAACTCAGGGCTCTGCCAGGTATGGCACTTAGTCAACTAGGGTCATCTAGTAGGTAGACCAATATATATATATATATATCTACATATATATCACACACATTAATACTATTTAATTATAATTAAAAGATACCTTTATAAATTACACACATACATATTATTCATTTGGTATGAAACTAGATATGTATTTATAGGCTTAAATAAGGCTAATACTTGTATAAAAATAATACTGTATGTTTAATTATATAAATCCACTAGGACTTACTTTACACCAGGTATACATATATATATATGCATATGAATACCCAAAAATAGGATTTACTATATGTACTAAATTCCAAAAATACAATTTAATACGCTAATATATTTACCATATATACTATTATATAATCTGTATATATATATATACATACATATGTACTGGTTTGAGGTTGTGAAATTACACATATACCAATCAATTGTATTTACAATATATATATGCCTTTTAAAACACCTATTTGATAGTTGAATATTACCTGTGTATACTCATACATAAAATACATTTTTTTAAATATATATATTGTTAATGTATTCATTTTAAATATATACTAATACTAATACATCACATTAAATACAAATACAATACATTAATTGTATGTACAATATATATATATATACATTTATACTAATTAAGTCATTACTAAGCAATTAATGAATTTAGTACATACTAAGCATTTGGCACATTATAATGGGATATATTATATATTTAGAAATTGCTAACAAAATTTACTTATATAAAGTTGTGGCTATACTAAAACATGTATACACACACAAATTTATATACAAAGCTGAACATATGTACATAATTTGCATATGCGTATATTTACATAAAATAAGTTAGGTTGTAAAATGCTTATATTTTAACTCATATCTCAATACGTATATAACCAACAATAATACAAGTCTATATCTATATATACACTACTACCTAATTATACAATAAATAACCTTATGTATGCATCACATAAAAAGAGTAAGAAGGGAAGGCAAAATAGGGAATTACCCTCAATTTCTTATGTTAAGCCGTATGCTTGCTGCTGCTGTGTTCGATTCCATTGGAGTATCACAACTCCTCAGGAGAAATCAGTCGAGCACTGTTGGCCCATATAGAAGTCGTTAGAGCCGGGGAGGTTGTCGATCGCCGCTGTCTTCCCTCGATTCTCCGCCGTGGAGAAGATCTCGTCGAGGAACTCGCCTTGCCGCTCGCCGTTGTCTAGAACCGGTCGCTGCTCGCCGGAGCACTGGGAAGAAGTCAAGATCATCCCCGAGGAAGGAGCAGCCATCACGAGATGATCACTGAGAGGAAACTCTTGTCGGTCGTCGATGAAGCGACGCCTCTATCGTGCCCGTCGCCAAGGCACCGTCCACCGGAGTTGAACTTCAGGTGGGATGGAAGTACAGCCGGGAGTGGTGGAGGTAATGGTGTTGATGGTGATAATGGAGGTGGCGGTGGTGAAAACCAGCAGGGAGGAGCTCGCAGAATGCAGGGGAGGAGCAGTCGCTGTCCGGACTGGTAGGAATGGGGGAGGAGTTATGATGGGTTGCCGCCGGAGTTAACAGAGGAGCAGCGGCTGGGTGCAGTCGGCGGGTTCAGAGGGCCGCCGGAAATGTTCAATGGTGATGGTGATGGCCGCCCACCGGAGTAGTAGCAGGCTGGAATCGGAGGAGGGAAGCCGGCACAGAGGACCGGTGCAGCGCTGCCGAGGGATGGCTCGGCCGGAGCGTGCAGGCTCGGTTGCGGGGGACTCGGCCGCCCGGAGTACAGCAGCGGCGGAGGAGCGCAGCCGCGGGAGGGAGTTCGCCGAGGAAGATGGTCGTGTGTGGCGGTGGTGATAAGCTCTCGTGGTGGTGATAGATGGAGGGAGATGGAGGGAGAGCCGCCGGAAAATGAACAGGAACTGCGGCAGCAGCAGTAGACGGAGGAGTCTCAGCGGCCGCCGGGGATCGGGGCTTGGCCGGCCTGAGCAAGGATCAACAGGAACAGTGTTCCCCCCTTACAGTTCAAATTTGAAATTAATTTCAAAAAGGAAAAGAAGGAAAGGAAGAAAGGAAGAAGAGGAAGAAGAAAAGAAAGAAAGAAGAAAGAAGAAGAAGAAAAATTACCTACGTATGAGAGAGGGGATGTGGGGGCTTGTGAAGGTGGGGAATCCTAGGTTTCTTGGGATTAGGGTTTGAAGTGGACATTATATAGGGATGAGGGGATTTGGATGGAGGGTGAGGATGCATCCCTGGAATGGTTGGCTAGGATTGAACATGAAGGGAAATAATTCATGTAGGGATGAGGGTTTTTAATTAAAAATTAATAGGCTCCCTCATTGGTTAAAATAATTAGGTGTTGACACCTACAATTGAATAATTGCAACTTAGCCCCTTAAATTCGGGAAATTGCACAAACACATAAAATGACGAAAATTGGGCGGGCGATTCGGTGTCCGACATTTTGTAGGGTCAGGGGGCACTGGACGATGGGTATGGGCTGAATTTGCAGGGCACTGGACTTAATTTGGGATTTTAAAATCAGATAAAATGGTATCCTCAAATTAAATAGAAATAAATGCAAGTTGTGTTCAATAATTAATTAGGAGTACTTGGGGTCAAAATCAGATCAAGTCATCAATACCAATATTGAAGAAGACTCAGAACAGAATATTACCCTAATTTGAGCCGCACGAAAAATAGGTCAAGATGGCCTCCAATTTTCGATTGGAACGCACAACGATACAAAATAGGAATTTAAAAATAAACGTCCGCGACGATTTTTGTGCGGCCAGAAACAATGCACAGGGAGCAAAATTATGAGTTGCAAAAATAGCAGAATTGAAGGCGGGCATGTCTAGGGCAAGATGGTGAAATTAGTTGGAAGACAAAAGCTAGGGTAGTGCTCCAAATATCGAAGCAAAGGCAAAGCGCAAAAATATTAAATAAAATACAGTAATTAATTATAAACTCCAAGAATTAAATTCTAGGTAAAATAATTAACCTCAAAATTCCATAATTCTATAATTCGGACAGGGGTTCGTCTACTGGGCTTCTAGGTCTAGTCTGCTAGCTAAAATAAAATAACTAACACTGCATATAATTATATATTTAATTACACATCACACATAATCAATTAAATCAATTTTACTATCAGGCAATTTATTAATATTAAATATTGTAAAAAGTCGAAAATACCCCTGTTTTCGGAACGTGGTAGTGACAGTCCATGTTCGAAAATGGCGTGATCTGAGGATAACTACTATGTATTATTTCTGAGATAGCCTCAAACTCCATAATAGCAAGCTGTATAAGTGATTGACTGTTATATAACTTGAACTTGGTTGTTATTGTATTATTCTGTTAGTAGTCTAGGGACATGGACTATCATAGTGTGATGGTCCAACCCTTGTCCTTGTTTGAATGTAGGGTTGGACCATTGTGCTACGATATGCTACAGACGTAAATACGACAAGAACACACACACACACACACACACACACATATATATATATATATATATATATATATATATATATATATATATATATATATATATATATATATATATATATATATATATATATATATATATATATTGCTTGGGTTTTTGTTTCTCCATTTCGTGCTTCCTTTGTGGTACTTGCTATTTGGGGTCTAACCCCACTGGGATTCATGGCGCGCACCAGTAACATGGCCGCCGAGGATAACGAGTGGGTTTTCTTCTTCCCTACTCGTCATTGTACATTTTAGCTTTTGGGCATTTAGCCACCGGCACCTGTTAGACGGCATATTTAGGCATTTAGCTTCTTTACATGATTGTATTAAATCAGACTGCAGCGGGTCTCGGTCATGTACTTTTGTTACTCTACCAACTTCTTATTTTGTACAACTGGTCTCCAGAATATTTTAAAAAAATATTTGGGATGCCTTTCTGCCTTATCATGTATTTTCTATAATTGTTGTTCTTGTTTGATTGATTGAGACGTAGATGTTCGTGTGACCCTAAGTGACTTGATTGTAGTATGCACCCCCTTGTCTAGTTACAGCCATAATCGTCGTACGACGTATAATACCTTGTACGGGGTAGCTGACCATGTCTGTCTCCGTATTTCGGTACTGGGGCATGACAAGATTTTAGTGGTGGTCCATGCAAGTCCCATGTTCTGCGGACTTGTGGGGTGTCTTGGTCATAGCAGTCTCAATTAGATATGATCCTTTTCGAAATTTCTGAATCCGTCCTCTTCGATACTCAGCTTGAATTTTTTCAGATTGGTTGCTTCCTTGTTCCTCCCTCAGATGTTGCAGCTACAGGAGAGGCAGAGTTTCCAGTAGAACGAGGTCCTGTAGGACCCCAGCCAGGGATTCAAGTTGAGCCCATGATATATGCGATAGAGCAACGGGCTCCAGATATTCCCGTACCTCCAGCAATACCGATAGTACTAGATACCCCGACCTTGCTAGTGATTATCCGAGGGATGTTGCTGCCCAACAACATCAGATGGTGCTCCAGATATATTTTGGCATGCTATTATGTATCTTGCTATGTCGCTCTGAGGACATGATTCCCTTTCAGGCATAGGGAAGGAGATCTACCCATAGAAGTACGACCCGAGAGTCTATTTAAGATCATACTAGTTGAGGATACTGTGATCTTTCCGGAGGAGTACCCCTGATCTATGGGACTTTCAATTTGGATTCGTATATCTTATCTAGATAACAAATATTCTGATTTGGTTAGCTTTATGTACTTTTCTCTTATTTCACTACATGTATTTACTTATTTGTTACCCTTCAAACTCAAAATTACTTATATTATGGTGGATCTATTTAATTTTTGTCTTTTATTCGAACATTTATATTACAGTCTTATTTACTTTCATGTACAATTTTATTCTTGCTTTATCTATGTTTGAGATTAGTTTACCGGCGTAAGACTTAGTACTCGAGGACTTGAGGTCACTTTCATATAGGAAGTATGCTTTGGTGGGACCAATAGGATTAGATCCCTCCATAAGTCGAATTAGCTTGCCAAGTCACTTGTCGGTCCCATGTATTTTGGGACTGGGACGTAATATTATGCTTCTGTCTAATCGATACAATCGACGATAACATATGCCCCTTTCATGACTACCAGGTAGCTCTTCATTATCTTTAGAAAACCAACTTGTCCAACAAATTTGTATCTTATTGCGTCCAACTCGCTCAAAGAAATGAAGTTCTTCTTTAGATCCGGAACTTATATCACACTCACAAGTGTATACACCATGCCATCAAACATACGTAGTTTGATGTTCCCTACATTAATAGTCTTCCACGTAGTATTATTTCCTATGAGAACAATACCTACATTGAACTCCTTATAGATATTGAACCACTTCATGTTTGGATAAATATGGTATAAACAACTAGAGTCAAGAATCCTAGCTTAATGTATCCTTCCCACTATGCACCATGAGTACATCAAATGGTAACTCATCGGCTTCCGACACAATACTGGTGTAACCCTAACTGCTTGAATTGACACCTTTATTTTCTTTTCAAATCACTGCTTGTACTTCGGACGTTATTTCTTTATGTGTCATGACTGTTTGTAAAAGAAATAAACATCACTCTTGCTTGGATGATTTGGACTTTCCTCGGCTACTCTTGCTTATATTCTTATTGTTCGACCCTCTCCTTTCATTAGAAATCAGCCTTATGACTTCTCGTTTGGATTTGGCATCTTCATAATCTCATTATGAAGAAGATTTTTAGTCACCTCTTCCATCTCAAGAGTCACCTTCTCTCAAGAGTCACCTTCCCATAAAAGGTCGTTGTCACCAAATGGTCATAAGACCCCGAAAGCGAACAAAGAAGTAAAAGTGCATTGTCCTCCTCCTCTAACTTTACGTTAAGACACAAAAGATCGTTATCTTATTGAAGCTATTAAAATGGATAAGAATTGTGTTCCCTTCTTTCATGTGAAACTGTAGAGTTGCTTCTTGAGATTCAACTTGTTAGACAATAACTTTGTTATATACAAGTTATCTAGCTTCAACCATAATCTTGTCATAAAAGTCTCAGTAATAACATCTTACATCACCACATAAGTCAAACCAAGCTCTATCATGCTTTGTTCTCTTTGATCCATGTCGATCCATACTTCACTCGTCATATTGGCAGGCTTTTTGTCCTTAGTTACGATGACCTTAAACACTCCCTCTTTCATGAGGATAACCTTGATCCTTCTCTGCCACAAAGAGAAGTTTTCTTTACCGTTGAATTATTTTTTATCTCGAACTTGGTACTATTAATCTTGTTACTTGTCATCCCCAAATTTCGAAATTGAGAAAATTTCCCTCGAACCTTAACAAAAAATGATTTCGAGAATCTCAATCTAGAAAGAAGAGCAGACAAATGTCGTCACCTACCATTAACCTAGATCCAAGAATTTGAATCCCAACGGATCCCTCAGATCTGATACCAATTGTTTCGAATTTCCAAATAATACGGAAGAGAACAAACAATAATCTTACTACGACAAGAATAACAAGGCATAAGTGGCCGAGTAATAGCAAGTTCAACCAAGAACACAAGTAAACACAATGGTTGAGTCAAGTTCGACTTATCCCATTGAGCAACAAGAGAGAACTTTTATTGAATTAAAAAAAAGAGAACTTTACAAAGATTACACACAAATCGTATTGCGAGAACCTCTCTTTCAGCCTCTCTCTAGATCTAGATTCCTTTATGGCCACTCAAGAAAATTCACTTGTTAGCCTTCTTAAAACTTGAAGCCACTGTAGGACATGAGAGCTTTATAAAGGATCTCCCACAAACCTCAAAGCCAGCAGGAGCAGTCTGAACCGTCAAATATAACATCTTGAATCTTGACCTTTCTTTATTTCAACCAGCCAAACCAAAGGTATAGAAAAAGATGGTAATCGGCCGACATGCTGCAAGTATGCCTAGTGAATGAAAACGCACTTTATGGTATGTCGATGAGCTGGTATATATGTCATCCTGATACTCTTGGTTGTTTCCAGCCCTGGTACACGTTCCAACTATTTCTTGACTTCTCCAATCATCGGACATCGCACGAAGTACTTCCTAGTTGAACACGAGCCACATACAAACACAATCTACATTGCTCAGCTACAACAACTACTTGGAGACTTCTAGTTCTTAGATTCGCATTAGTATGATTAAAGCAAATGAAAGAATTTGGAGAGGAAAATTAACCACCAGAACTTCTAGCAATTTGCAGCATAACTAGAGAGTTGAGGCTAATGAAGTTGATGCCTCGTCAGTAGCTACACACTAAATTTCTTCAATCTTACTCTTGAACTACACACTTGTACCAAACCAAAATCAGTTGCAACAAGAAAACTTCAATTACTCCAAACAAACACGTCTTCCTTGCTCGACCTGACCAACAAACGTTGCAAAATAGCAGCATAACTTCAATTGCAGTCTACTGCTGTATATTATCTTTAGGTAGGCAGTCTCTAGAAGTAGGCTGTTGTTATTGGTCTGTTGGGGACTTGGACAATATTAGAAGCACAAAGATGACGTATACATAATACATTGTCACATTTTAGTTGGGCACACATACTAATATGTAATACCATAACTGCTTCACGTATCCATAATGAATCAGAAACACATCCAATTTATTGCTGAGAACAACATTACATCAAGGTCATAAGTACTGCCACTCCCTATTATTTAATGATTCCCACCTTTTTACAGCAATTAGAGGTCACTTAAATATGCCTAATTGAATGTTGTTTGGAAGTTGCATCTGTCGAGAAATAAATAATTTTACCCACCAGAATTAAATAGAACCACATTGGTGGGACTCTATATATGTCCACTGTTTAATTAGGTGAGTACTTGTGGAATTAAATCCCCCATAATATTAAGGCATTAACTAGCCAACTCCACATAGTTATCACAAATATCTAACTCTTTAAATGAGAGCTTAAATGCTCTTATCTTCCTTTTTGTAGTCCTTTGTGTGTGAGAAATTATTGGGTGCGCCGGACGCAGTGCACCCTTTTCATGCTGGGAAGGAGAAGGGTGCACTGCGCCCGGCCATAGAATAATTTCTCCTTGTTTGGAGATGGTAATAGGTGCCAGTGTAAGGTCTGGAATCACTGCTCTACATTGAAATCATCCTAGTAACGGCAATGTGCAACTATAAATGAAAACAACAATTCTGGGGTGAATTTATGGCATTTGTTCTTTCACTGATTGAAGCCAATTTTGATAGCAGTTCACTAGATTTCTTCTTTGCAATACATGGGAGAGAGTCGATCGACCCAACTGTAGTTACTTTTAGTCCAGTATATGTTAAAATATACTTTACTCAGATAGATACAACTCAGGAGGATCGTATCCGTGCTCGTGCCATGTCGGGCGTGCCTATGTCTAGGCTCCAAAGGGACCCAAAACATAGTTGACAAACATAACTGAGATATATATATATATATATATATAAAAACAATATTAATCATGTAGCATTAATCCTTTCTATGAACTTTTTGAAACTAGCTAGTTACTGTAAGAAACATGCTTAAATTTAGATATTTATAGGACGTAATGTATTAAATAGGTATAATTGTACCCATGCCCACACTTCCGAATCCGTATCCATGTATATGTATCCTACGTGAAAATGATCAAACCTTGCAACAAGGTAATTTCAGAACGAGGAGCAAGATTCTTTTTTTTTTTTCTTTTCAAGAAACAAGATTTTTAACTAGCAAGATAGCTAACAGACGCTTATTCGATGAAGATGAGTAATGTCTCAATCAGACACTTTATTTTATATTTTCAAGAACTCTGTAAGGAGATGTTCTATCAACATCTTGAACGGTTGAACCTACAATTGAAGTGATCATTTGCAATTGTAGTATATGTTTTTGTTGTGATGTGGGTTCCAAATCATCATTGGAGTCGGTCATATCACCGACGCAATAGAGTTGCGACAAAAGCCATGGACACAAATTCAGTAAGTGACATTCTGATATGCAGACTACAACCAAGCGTGTTTGAAATGCAACTTCTGCTACAAGGAAATATGAAGTGACAACATTTGTTTGTATGCAATACATGATGCAGGATGATATGGTGTCATTTATGGTCCAACTAGATACTGACACGGGATGTCTCATGCAAAAAGTCACCAAAATCTAGACACCAGCACACAATTACATGTGTATCTTTGTAATTCTACATATACTAATTAACATGAATAATTTTCTTTGTTGAACTAATTGTGTTTGGCTAGACTACAAAACTGGAAAAATATTTTGAAACATTATGGTATTTACTAAATAGGACATAGAACTCTTCATCTGATGGATATCTTATAATTCATAGCGATACAAGTGTCAGACACAAGTGGGCATGTCTGTCGTGTCTGTCCCTGATTATAATTCATAGAAAGACAAGTGTCAGACACAAGTGGACACATCTATCTTGTTAGTGACTTATTGATAAAACCAATTTTGGTAGGGATAAACATTGAAAAATTGTACTTGATATCTTCAGCCCAGAAGGAAATATAACCTTCTTCTTTTCCTTCTTGAAGGTATTAAAGTCTCTCCTCATCAAGTTTGGTTTACATGCCTACCAGTATGACTGTAGTTTTAATAGAGTCATGGTCATAGGTATAAATACCATACATATCAGTCATATATAACAGTACTCATCAATATCACTCATGTAAGGATTATGGTAGCCTCTTTGCATATGTTTCTAAAACTATTGGCATTCATTGTGGCATTCATTTAGGTTACTGACACTTGGTGGCATGTTCCTTATGGTTGCATTGGTTCTTCCCTTCTTTATCCTCGAGGAACCCACCCACTTGAAGTTGTAGGGTTGATTGGTATTTGAGTAGTTGGAAAACATAAGGCTGCATAAATTGTTGCATATCCAAAATAAGCTATATCAAAATTTTCTGTAAAATCTTGAATAGTCTTTGGCGAATTTTTTTTTTTTGTTTGGTCTCCCCTAGCCCTCTATGGTTGAATTGCGGCATGTTGTATGCAACATATGTTACTTTTTTACCTATGTTGAAGGAAACACAGAAAAATGGTATATGTATTCATATCGTGTCTGCCCTCGTAATCTGTGTCCGTATTTGTACAAAATAGATTGGTAACTGTATTTGCACATATATGAATAGCAGTATCCTGTAGCTAGGTAGCTATATTGTACATATATGAAGATAAACAGTATCTTGTATCTGTATCTTGCCCATATATACTAGTATCCGACATCTAAGATGTCCTTACTCGTATCCATGTTTGTATTGATTGTTAACAATTTCAGTAATTTGGGTGATGCAAATTGGGTCATTACGAACAGTCAATTGCAAAGCACTAGATAAATCTTTGTTGTACAAATTAAGTTTAGGTACGTAGTCGAATGTGAGAGGAATGTCCACAACAAAGATTCTAGAGGAACTCATGAGTTCTTAAATTTTAAACTCGGCCATTAGCAATCGTTGGATTACATGCATCTCATCTTTTGATTTTTTTTCAAAGAGCCTAAACGAAAAACGTCAAGGACCTAAATAGAAATATTTGTACGTGTGTCATAACGTAATTGTAAGTTCTTATTCACAATCGAGGTTCAGCTACGTGTCTAAAATAAGCATTAATGAAGGATTAGGTGTTCAACAATATGGTTACTAGCGCAATTAAATATCGGCAAACTACCAAGATTTAGAGACTAGGTGGTGTTGATGGCATTAAAGAGCACATGCATGATGCATGCTCAATTAGAGAATTGGATGATGAAGAAGAAACTAAGAGAACTATATTTACAATGGATATGGTGCCAAGAAGCTAGATCTCCCATATGTCTATAGCATATATATATTTAGCTTTGTTGTTACACTGTCTTATACAAATTCGTCTAGAAATTTATTGACTACACCAATCATGGGATGCACTATTCTTTTTCTTCTTGCATATATTGCCAGTAGTAGTATTGTATTGTGTTACCAAATAGAAATCATAGACAATGGTGTAGTAAATGAGCTACACTTCTCTAAGTATAAAATCAATACTTGTACCTAACGTATAGGTGATGGATTGGAACGTCTTGGTCACTCTCGGCCAAATCGAGTACGCATTAAAGTTGGGTTGTTTTGATGAAGTTGACATTTGGAAGGGAAAAAATTGGAATAGAGCATTTAATTATTTAGGTGTCTTTAAAGAAGCCTTCGAGTCAAAGAAAATATGGGTTTACTTCAAGGGAAAAAAAAAACATTAATAACGAAAGGAATGGGGGAATGGTGGCCTGGTCAATACTTGGAAAAGAAATTAAAAAACACAGTAGTAGGTTTTGAGGGTTAGATGTGTAATTGGCGATGGAAAAAGGGACCTGGGTGCCGTTTGTTTAAAGGCATGTGGAATTGAGTGAACCTTGGAAGTCAAGAAGTTTATATTCATTATTTCAAGATTAGTAGGAGTTTCAAAAATCTTAGAAACTCATGAGTTCTTAATTTTTAAAACTCGACCATGGAAATTCGTTGGATTACATACATCTCATTTTTTTAATTTTTTGTAAGGGTCTAAACAAAAATAGTACATGGTTAATGTTAGTGAAATTCTCATGTCATATTTATATTGCAAGTTCTTATATTTCGAGTTCTTACACTACAAGAAAAATGACCTTTTCCGACATTAAAATTAAGGCGTGCATAGGAATGAACACTGTAATTAATGGTTTTACGACGCACATTTTAGAGCACGCCATGAATAAGTCAGACGGTCTGTGCCATGTTTTACCTTAATACGACGTACCTATGTGCATCGTAATATTTACGGTGTACATTCTGCACGCTCATAATCAAAGACGACACAACTTGCATGTCGTGAATGATATAAAAATATAGTAGGAATTACTTTTGTTTGCCGCTCAAAATTCTTGCCCAAAATTAAAAATGCCTATACTTTTTTCATTCCATTTGCTATCCCCTCCAAATTCCTCTCCTCCAGAATCTCCATTTCTCCTCTGTATGCACCTCCGGTGGATCCCCTCTATCCCGAGCACCCCTCTCCCATGGTGGTTCACCCTCTTTCCTCCTCGACATCCTCTTTGGCCCTGCCCCTACGACTCTGGCAAGTACTGTTAGTCCCGAGGCTTAAGCAATGATGAAAGAACGCGTGGTCGAGATCAGTGGTTCACAAAAAAGTTTTCACTCTAACTATTCTCGATTTCCACAAAGAACTATAAAAGGATTCTGATTACAACTTGCTCTCAAGATTACAAAAGAATCAGAATAAACCAAACTTCTCGTTCTTCCTTGCAATCGCAGTTGCAGACGGACAGAACAGAGTTACAATAAAACAAAAACTACATTCGTTCTTCCTTGAAAAATGCAGTTGCAAGCCGATAGAACGAACCAAGAAGAAAAATGAGAAGAAGAAAAAATAAAAAAATTCTTGTTGAGGTGGTGAAGACCACTGTTGCTCAAAGCAAGATTCGTCCTCTATCGACGATTTTCTCCCAGGAGCCAGCAAGTTCATAAGAGAACTTCTAGAACGATCGTAGTCACCTCTTTGTGTGACTCGAACGGACTCCTTTGGACTCCTCTTTCTCAACTTTTGGTCTGTCTCAAAAGGAGGCTATAGGGCTCTTTATATAGGGAATGATGGAAGCCCATTGTCAGGCCCCAGTCCCAAAATATCAAGGGACTAGCCACGTGGCAATGGCCAGCAGCACACTCCGATGGACAAACCCAATTTAATGGATCCATCGGGGCATACTTAAGCTGTATTACAATGATCAGGGTATACTATTCTCATCCACAGATAAAATACAGCAATATCAACAAAAGGTATTAAACAACATCCAGTCACAAGTAAATAAAATCGGAGAACAACCCGATATTAGTCTGTTACAATTGTTCAATTAAACAGGAATAAAAGAGTTTATTTGCCATTTTAAAACTGAGCAGAGAAGCAGATGGTCAGGAAAAGTCCTCAGCGATCACCTCGTCCTCAAGTGCTGGTACTGTTCCGAGAAGTGCTCCTGTTCCGTATACCTCTGGATAGACCTCGTTTGCTATTCCTGGGGACATAATCCGGATCCAGGTCCTCAGGGGACATAGCAAGGTACAGATAATACAAGCCAAAATAAATGCAGTGCAGCAATAAATGAATCAATAGGGTAAACTATATAACCATCTATGTGAAATGCAAGTTGAGAGCATCACTAGAACTTAGGCTGATACCACTACAAGCTATGTGTCGGGAAGACGGTAGCAGTTATACTATGCTATGTAATTTACTATGTTATGGCATATATATATATATAATCAGCATGTAGCCTGTGTGTCTCTCCCCACCCAATGTAATCATACGTCCCATGTCCACAATGCCTCATGTCCATGTCACGTAAGATCATATCTAATACAGTGAGTCATACTATGTCTATGAATATAATGTCTAAGAATATCATGTCTATGTCATAAATCCTGCAACCTACACAGAATAACCTTGAATATTTCAGAAAGATTCTGTCTCATGATTCGTGTCAGGTGTCCTAGGTATA
This sequence comes from Iris macrosiphon, assembly GCA_036927795.1. Taxonomy (NCBI): domain Eukaryota; kingdom Viridiplantae; phylum Streptophyta; class Magnoliopsida; order Asparagales; family Iridaceae; genus Iris; species Iris macrosiphon. The sequence goes on along the minus strand of JAYESA010000006.1, from coordinate 164,556,869 downwards.
ACATACTTGATAATGTAAGTACGAGAATATAAAGGGTGTCGATATCCATCTCTAGGTGACGTTACACAACTCTTCGTACAGTGTTGGCACCCGACTATTAATCGGACGCTAAGTAAGTCACACGGTCCTAGGTTTAACCATGTACAATAATTATATATGTCAAGGAAATAAGTAGCAAAAAGTGCAGGATTTGGCAAGATACACTTGCCTGGGGTTCCGGCTTCAATTATGGCTCTGACTTCAGCGAAAATTATAGGCAGTTCTCCGGTTGCTGAAATAGTCATCAATATCAGATCCAGAAAATATCAATAAGCTAGAAACGCCTGTCCTTGAGACCAATTTGGACACAGGGGCAAAAATGACAATTTTTGGTCAAAGCGGGGTCCACATGTCGGCTGCGTTGCACCGAAAAATGTGTCAGAACCAAAGGTCACCAAATCTGTCAAACTCAGTGTCAACAGGTCAGGAACGATGATACGAACCCAACGAAACTTCCAAAAATGGATTTCGATGAGCCGTTCACAAAATCGCCCGTCAAGTGGAGCCTGTGGGGCCCACGATACGCAATTTTGTTAACGTTCTCAGAATCAAACCAAACTTGGGTCACAAGACCAGTGTATTGCTATGAGTCTGATGGCGCAAGTTTCGTCTCGATCCAACGTGTGTACACAAAGTTACATCGAGATTCAGAAAGGACGGATACGGGGCGTTGTCGGCGGATACGCGTTAATTCCGGTGTGCACGCACACCCAAATCAACTTCTGCAAAATCTCGCACGACCGTATCAACGACGCGCACGTATCAGTGAAGACCGCACGCGACCAAGTCGTCCCGTTTGGCGGGGCATACTCAGTTCCGGGGTAAAACAGGGCGTTGGTTTTCCTGTTTTTGGATCGCGGTTTGCGATCGCCACAGGACGCGATGCACCGAGCGGGTTGCACGGACATCGAGAGGGTCACGCAGGGTTCGCGTTGCAACAGATGGAACAGAAAATGGGACAGCGAGGAGAGAGATCGGGTTACCTGAACATGGCTCGTTGAAATCGAATTCCCGTATCCGAGTCGTGTCCGAGTCCGGTGTCCGCCTAGGTTAGGGTTAGGGTTAGGTTTCCACCGGAGCTGCGACGACCGGAGGCGGGCCGGAGGCAGCGGAGGTGGCACTGGCCGGAGGCGGCGTCGAAGCAGGCGGCGCTGCTGTGGGGCGGCTGGGAGTGAGGCGGCGGAGGCGGTCGCGGGCCGAGGGGCTGAAGGCGACGGCGACTGGGGACGGGTGCGCCGGTGGTCGGCTGGGCGGAGGGCAGGAGGAGTCGGGGCAGCCGGAGGGGACCGAGGGTGGCGGAGCTCTGGAAGAGGGCGGCTAGGGTTTTCTGGTCGGTGGTCGGGGCTGCGGGGGAACGGAGGGAAGGAGGAGGTGGAGGAGAGTTTATATAGGCGGACGGGAGAGGAAGAGGTGGGGACGGCAGTTACGGGTAGGGGAGGAGAAGAGACGCCGTTGCCGGGGAAGACAGGGAGCTGCGGCGGACCTTCGGGAAGCCGGAGGGTCGGCCGGCGGAGGCGAGCCAACGGTCGGGGTCGGTTACAGGGAAGGAGAGGGGATTTCGGTTTCGGGCGGGTCCGGGTCTAAGCGGGTCGGGTTGAACCGGGATCCGACCCGTTAGGGCCTAAGCGGTTCGGTTCGGTTTGGTTGGACTGGGTTCAGCCCGGTTCAGACCGGTTTGAGCCCGGTTCAACCTGGTTTATTTGGGTTTAATTAAAAATAGGATTTTGGAGCAGTTAAAAATATTTTCGGGGTCCAATAAATTTCAGAAAAATTACCCTAAGTTCATTATTTTATTTTACACCCAAAAATATTATTTTTATAATATTTTAATATTATTTAACATCATTTAAAAATTATTTAAATTCAAAATACCTTAGTTTTAATTAATAAAAATCCCAAAAAAATTCTAGAAAATTGTGAAAAATTCTAAATTAAAAATTCTTGAAAATCAGGGGGTTTACAATCTACCCCCCTTAAGAGGATTGCGTCCTCGCAATTAAAGAATAACCGGTCAACAGAGATGACACGGTTAAAAACATTATTCGAAGCACATCACAATTTAAGGAGATCAAGTTGAAGATTAAATCACATAGGGAAAATCATTTCCCTAAGCAAATGGAAGTTATAAAATTGCCCGGATGAAGAAAATCTAAAAAATTACAGTTTTAGAAAACCAGGTTATCCTTCAAAATATATTAGACTAACAATTATAAAACATACTAGGTTATCACTAGGTTATCCATTATAAAAACATATTAGGTTAACATTAATTAGCAAGTTTAAAACTATCAGGTCAAGTCTAAGGTCACGAACCAGCAGGCACGAACTATAGCAAATCTAGAAGCAGATACTATAAAAACTTACGCGCATTAGCTACTCCAAGAGTCTGCACGTCTTCCAAGGTCATCGCAAAGGCTTGTCCGCGTCCTTGTGGTGGATTCCTTTGTTGCTGCTGGGCCTGTTGGAAGAGTGCTGCTTGTGGTGCCAAGGGTGGCCTTGGTTGATACCCTCCTGGTGCTGGTAGAGCTTGTTGGTTTGCCCTTGGTATTCCTCCTCGATGCTGAGGATAATCCTTGGCTAAGTGTTGATTGGTTCCGCAAATCAGGAATAATCCCAACTTGCGTCGGCAGTCCTTCTCAATATGGCCTACCTTGCCACAGTATTGACATGTAGATAATATCTGCGGAGAGGCTCTGGGTGGCTGGTGTATGTGAGGTCTCTTTGTAGCTTCTTTTTGTGGTGCTTTGGCTGATGTGGAAGACCATTTCAGACTGGTCTCTCTCCTGGTGACACGTTCCATGCGTCGGGCTGCAGCGAGAACGTCTGAGTAAGAGGTAGGTACGACGGATCCGATGAGTCTCTGTAGCTCGAAGTTTAGTCCGTCGAAGAACTTCTCAGCCTTCTCTTCTTCCGTCGGGATCAAAGTAGGGGCGAAGCGACTCAGACGAATGAATTCTGCGTTGTACTCTTCCACTGTCATACTGTCCTGAGTGAGGCGATTGAACTTGTCCCAAAGTTCTGATCGTGCGATAGCCGGAATGTACATCTCCTGAAAGAGTATGGAAAACTCTTCCCAAGTGACTCGGTCTGGTCCGAGTCGGGTCTCTTCAGATAGCCACCAGTGATGAGCATTGTCCGTCAACTGCATTCTAACGGCAGTCATCCAACTTTCTCTTGGAAGCTCAGCTGCTTCCATCTGGTATTGTATGTTGGTGAGCCACTCATGAACTTCGGTTGGTCCCTCTTTGCCAGAAAAGGTACGGGACTTGAGCTGATGAAAATTAGTGATAGAACCCGTCGCTGGTCGCCTGGCTTGTGGGTTCGCCTGCTCCAATGCGGTTACTAGGCTAGTCCTCAAATACTCCGCCTCGTGACGCTGAGTCTCTTGATGAATTTGCTGTTGGGCTTGCATCATTGCGTAGATCATTTGAAATATCTGCTGCCCGTCAATTGGCTGCCCTTGTGGAAATACAGGCATCGATGGAATGAACTGCGGAGGCGGCGGAATGTCATCACGCCGGAACCTTGAAGTATGCTGGCCCGCTTGATTGCTTTGAGCTGATTGTCCTCTATTCTCCGGTGTTACTCCTTTATCGTAGGTGACCACAGCATAGTGCGGTGTACTTATGGGATTCTCGTCGCTGGTTCTCGGATCCATTGCTCTGCATCAAAAATAAACTATAAGAAGCGCACAGGATTCAAGCCAAGATGCAAGTCAAAAATTAATTCGAATACGATACAGATATCAAGAATGATTCAAGCAAGTGGATGAGATCCTAAAAACTTATCATATTCTTATTGCAGGCCTGTTCGGTCCCTAAGTTGAAACCAAACAATTTAGTAGTTGACCTGCATGGGCCACCACAAAAATCATGTCATGCCCCAGTCCCAAAATATCAAGGGACTAGCCACGTGACAATGGCCAGCAGCACACTCCGATGGACAAACCCAATTTAATGGATCCATCGGGGCATACTTAAGCTGTATTACAATGATCAGGGTTTACTATTCTCATCCACAGATAAAATACAGCAATATCAATAAAAAGTATTAAACAACATCCAGTCACAAATAAATAAAATCGGGGAACAACCCGATATTAGTCTGTTACAATTGTTCAATTAAACAGGAATAAAAGAGTTTATTTGCCATTTTAAAACTGAGCAGAGAAGCAGATGGTCAGGAAAAGTCCTCAGCGATCACCTCGTCCTCAAGTGCTGGTACTGTTCCGAGAAGTGCTCATGTTCCGTATACCTCTGGATAGACCTCGTTTGCTATTCCTGGGGACATAATCCGGATCCAGGTCCTCAGGGGACATAGCAAGGTACAGATAATACAAGCCAAAATAAATGCAGTACAGCAATAAATGAAACAATAGGGTAAACTATATAACCATCTATGTGAAATGCAAGTTGAGAACATCACTAGAACTTCGGCTGATACCACTACAAGCTCTGTGTCGGGGAGCCGGTAGTAGTTATACTATGCTATATAATTTACTATGTTGTGGCCTATATATATATAATCAGCCTGTAGCCTGTGTGTCTCTCCCCACCCAATGTAATCATATGTCTCATGTCCACAATGCCTCATGTCCATGTCACGTAAGATCATATCTAATGCAGTGAGTCATACTATGTCTATGAATATAATGTCTAAGAATATCATGTCTATGTCATAAATTCTGCAACCTACACAGAATCACCTTGAATATTTCAGGAAGATTCTGTCTCATGATTCGTGTCAGGTGTCCTGGGTATAACGTACTTGATAATGTAATTACGAGAATATAAAGGGTGTCGATATCCATCTCTAGGTGACGTTACACAACTCTTCGTACAGTGTTGGCACCCGACTATTAATCGGACGCTAAGTAAGTCACATGGTCCTAGGTTTAAGCATGTACAACAATTATATATGTCAAGGAAATAAGTAGCAAAAAGTGCAGGATTTGGCAAGGTACACTTGCCTGGGGTTCCGGCTCCAATTGTGGCTCTGACTTCAACGGGAATTGCAGACAGTTCTCCGGTTGCTGAAATAGACATCACTATCAGATCCAGAAAATATCAATAAGCTAGAAACGTCTGTCCTTGAGTCTAATTTGGACACAGGGGCAAAAATGACAGTTTCTGGTCAAAGCGGGGTCCACATGTGGGCCGCGTTGCACCAAAAAATGTGTCAGAACCAAATGTCACCAATTCTGTCAAACTCAATGTCAACAAGTCAGAAACGATGATACGAATCCAACGGAACTTCCAGAAATGGATTTCGATGAGCCGTTCACAAAATCGCCCGTCAAGTGGAGCCTATGGGGCCCACGATACGCTATTTTGTCAACGTTATCAGAATTGAATCAAACTTGGGTCACAGGACCAGCGTATTGCTACGAGTCCGATGGCACAAGTTTTGTCTCGATCCGACGTGTGTACACAAAGTTACATCGAGATTCAGAAAGGACGGATACCGGGCGTTGTCGGCGGATACACGTTGATTCCGGTGTGCATGCACACCCAAAATAACTTCTGCGAAATCCCACACGTCCGTATCAAGTCGTCCCGTTTGGCGGGCGTACTCAGTTCCGGGGTGAAATAGGGTATTGGTTTTCCTATTTTTGGATCGCGGTTTGCGATCGCCACAAGACGCGATGCACAGAGCGGATTGCACGGGCATCGAGAGGGTCACGCAGGGTTCGCGTTGCAATAGACGGAACAGAAAATGGGGCAGCGAGGAGAGAGATCGGGTTACCTGAACAGAGCTTCGTGAAATCGAATTCCCGTGTCCGAGTCGTGTCCGAGTCCGGTGTCCGTCTAGGTTAGGGTTAGGGTTCCGCCGGAGCTGCGGCGGCCGGAGGCGGGCCGGAGGCAGCGGAGGTGGCACTGGCCGGAGGCGGCGGCGAAGCAGGCGGCGCTGCTGTGGGGCGGCTGAGAGTGAGGCGACGGAGGCGATCGCGGGCCGAGGGGCTGAAGGCGACGGCGACTGGGGACGGGCGCGCCGGTGGTCGGCTCGGCGGAGGGCAGGAGGAGTCGGGGCAGCCGGAGGGGACCGAGGGTGGTGGAGCTCTGGAAGAGGGCGGCTAGGGTTTTCTGGTCGGTGGTCGGTGGTCGGGGCTGCGGGGGAACGGAGGGAAGGAGGAGGTGGAGGAGAGTTTATATAGGCGGACGGGAGAAGAAGAGGTGGGGACGGCGGTTACGGGTAGGGGAGGAGAAGAGACGCCGTTGCCGGGGAAGACAGGGAGCTGCGACGGACGTTCGGGAAGCCGGAGGGTCGGCCGGCGGAGGCAAGCCAACGGTCGGGGTCGGTTACAGGGAAGGAGACGGGATTTCGGTTTCGGGCGGGTCCGGGTCTAAGCGGGTCGGGTTGAACCCGGATCCGACCCGTTAGGGCCTAAGCCGTTCGGTTCGGTTTGGTTGGACCGGGTTCAGCCCGGTTCAGACCGGTTTAAGCCCGCTTCAACCTGGTTTATTTGGGTTTAATTAAAAATAGGGTTTTGGAGCTGTTAAAAATGTTTTCAGGGTCCAATAAATTTCAAGAAAATTATCCTAAATCCAATATTTCATTTTACACCCAAAAATATTATTTTTATAATATTTTAATATTATTTAACATTATTTAAAAATTATTTAAATTCAAAATACCTTAGTTTTAGTTAATAAAAATCCCAGAAAAATTCTAGAAAATTGTAAAAAATTCCAAATTAAAAATTCTTGAAAATTAGGGGATTTAATCCCATCCTCCTCCTTTTTTTGATATGGGACTAGAAAGCCAATATACAAAATTGATATCCCACAATCGTAGCCCAATTCATAGCCTACTCAGCGCCCGTTCAGCACCCACTCAGTGCCCATCCAACGTCCGTTCAGTGCCCACTCATTTAACACGCACATGTAACCCGAGCATGGAACTCACGCATAAAATGATCGCACGAGCGCAACAACAGTGCACACGCGCCTTGTGACGATACTGACATGCAAAGTGCAAAGTGCGCCAATAAAGCACCACTTTGCGCCCTTGAGCCCGAGTCCGAGTCCGAGTTCAAGTCCGAGTTGTTAAGCCCCTTTTGGGCTTAGCTCCTATGGAAATAATTTCAAGAGCATGACAAAAATCATAAATGCTTTCATGAGGAGTTAGTCCTTTTTTCTCCTAGAAAAATATCCCCACATGGCATTCATGTGCCCCACCACACCCCATGTGCACACCTCAACTCATACAAAGTATTATATTGAAATACCCACTTGATGTTGTAGCCAATGTGGGACTATATTTACTAGTCCAAAGGCAAAAATACCAACAATCTCCCACATATCTCAATATATATGGGTTGAGCGTGTCACGACCCGATTTCTTAGAATCGTTTGAGGCGTCCCCCGAATCGTGACCGCCGTACGGGCCTGGGGTTGCGCCCGCACAAGGCTTTAATGATTTGCATAGCAAGCACATATTCAGAGTACGCAGATAAATTGAAACACAGATTTTAAACATGGAAAAGTTCTCTTTATTGATAATGAACATCTATTACAAACTCTTGAACGAGTTAGCTAATATGCCGAACGGCTTACAAAATAGATGACTCAAAATGAGATAGCAGTCATGTACATTACATCCCTTTATAAACTCAAAATGATAAAGACCTCCAGGCTGGAGGATAGCTTTGCCACGGAGCTGCTTTTGTGTATGAAGAGTTACAGCTTCGGACTTCAAAAGGCTTCAAGGGGCGCGGTAAAGATGCGCCAACAGCTGGACTGGATCGGGAAGACGACTTCGGCTCCCCGCTCGGTTCGCCTTGGTGCGGAGAACCTGTTTCAACGAGGGTTAGCATATCGAAACATGCTGGTGAAGGCGAGCTAGCCTGACTATACCAATCAACACGTTGTTTTAATGAAGCATGCATATTTGTGGATTTCTATCTTGCCTTAGTTCATTTACAAGTAAGCAGCATATAGAATTTACTGAAATGAACGTGCCACCGTTCGGTGGATTTTTACCTGCCCGTCTGAATTACCTGCACAATACTTACCATGCCTTCCCTGCCACGAAGACACAAGTTAGTTTGCAACAGGTTTAAATATACAAGATGATCACTGGCTTGGTTGCCATTTTGGACGGTAGTCTTTGACGTGAATGGTATGCAACGTAAGAACAAGAGGCGCTGCAAACCATTCCGCCAAACAAGAGACTAGAACAATATGTCTCGCCCGGACCGGATCGATGCCAGTGCCCCAGCATCGTCCGCGAGACTTGACCATGTGCACAAGTTGTCCATGATCGAACGAGATACAAGTAACAAGTTATTGCAGTTAAGGCAACAAGAGTACAAGACAAGCAATTGTACAAGACAAGCAATAATTCATGATTTATTCCCAAGCGAACAAGCATGCCATTATGTATCCGTTCGTGCAGTTTATTGACAAGCATATAAACCAAGTCTATTCTCTTTTATCTTGGTTTCTTTTATTATTACTTGGTATCGTTTGATCGGGGCAAAGAAGAATGCAGATTTATTAGATGTGAAGCTTGGAAGCAGGGCTAGCTAATCGGGTTGGTAGCCACTCACTTAGATTGATGGAAGGAGAAGGAAAGAGGCGCTTCACGACTCCGCTCGCAAGCCGCCTACTGCTCGTTCACCTGCACACGAACAGCTTGATCAATACTTCTTCCTCTCTTTCCAATCTCGGAATAGAAGTGCAAGTCAATGAACGAAAATAATGAAAACCATCGAAACCATTCAAGGAAAACAAGCAAATCCCAAAACCAACTCAAAGCACGAAAGCAACAATCGACATCGAAAACCGAGACAATAAAAGATAGCAGCGGAGAGGTCCCTCCTGACTCTGCCGCTAAGCCGATCCTTGGGGCGCGGTCCACTGAATATGGGAATCGATTCCGAAGAAACAAATCCATAACGAGGACGAGTTCTTAATTCAATCTATCCCGATCGAACGATACCGTCTTGTGTTTCTTAGCCGCGATCTCCGCACTGGGAGAACGGGGAGCTACATCCTACCCAACTAATTGGAAGTTTTGTCCCGAAACTTAGGGTAGAACTTACCGTTAGGGATTATTGCGTTCGGGATGGCGATCATGACTCAAGGAACAATCACGAACAGAATGGTCTGATCCGCCACAGGCTAGGCATAAACCAAGTTTCATACGACATTTATCGATTGTATGCCCTAACTTTTTACAGAATTTACTGGAGGGCATTGTGTTCCCTTTGTGTGAACCACCGTCGTTTCATCGCTTTGCCGCGTTGTTTCCTCTCTCATCGCTTTGGCGTTTGTAACTGGATGTATGCACAGCGCCGGCAGGAACGTGAGGATAGTGTGGTTCAAGAGATAGGGCATGATTCATGACTTCACGCATTGTACGATACTGATGAACGGCTACATGCCCATGAATGGCAGGGCGTAGTCCACCATCAAACCTTCTTGCTCGACTCGCTGCATCAGGTAAATAGGCCCTAGCGAATTTGGAGAGTCGGTTGAATTCGGCGGAGTACTGCTTAACAGTCATGCTGCCCTGCCTCAGTTGTACGAACTCGTTTTTCATTTGACGTTGTACTGGAGGGGGTACAAACTCCTCTTCGAACGCGGCACGAAAAGTCATCCACGAGATCGCCTCCTCTCCGTGATCAAATTGAAGAGATCGTCGATGCACGTCCCACCAATCGTGCGCGTTGAGGCGGAGCTATAGTTGCGCGCAGGCGACGTGCTTCTCTTCGGAGACCTCTAACAGAGCGAAGTGATCTTCAAGTTCAGCCAACCAATCTAGAGCTACGACTGGGTCCTCAGTCCCGTTGAATGGGGTATTGCAGACTTTCTTGAAGTGGCCAAAGTCGAAGGTAGTCACGTCCCTCGTCCTTGGAATTTGCGGCGTCTCTACTTCAAGCGCAGGCTGTTCCACCGGAGTCGACGTTCTTGCCGAAGAATGGTTGGAAGCCAAAGTCTGAACGATCTGCTGCAGGGTATCTACCTGCTTCTGTTGGACTGAGAATCGTGCTTCTATATTTTCTTGAAACTTGAGCTGACTCTCTTCCGCCCGCTTCTCGGCCCGTTCATAGCGAGCCTCGTCCCTTTGTTGGTTTTCCTCCAACATCTGCAACATTTGCTGGATGGGATCGATGCTTGGCGCGGCTCGCTGGCTCCTTGAACTTCCCGAAGTATCCGAACTACTTTCTTGGCCTTGCGTTTCGTCCGGTGTTTGCGCTGCAGATTGCGCTGGAGCCATTCCTTCAAAAGAAGGTAAATTACATTAGAATCATAATGTATTATGGACTTATTGCATGAACGTATCTCATTTTGGCCTAGCGAGTTCAAGAGTTCGCACAGGAATTTGATCGTTTAAAGGAACTTTTCCAGCACGAAGTCAAAGGAACTTTGAATCTGTGCTCTGATACCACTATGTCACGACCCGATTCCTTAGAATCGTTTAAGGCGTCCCCCGAATCGTGACCGCCGTGCGGGCCTGGGGTTGCGCCCGCACAAGGCTTTAATGATTTGCATAGCAAGCACATATTCAGAGTACGCAGATAAATTGAAACACAGATTTTAAACATGGAAAAGTTCTCTTTATTGATAATGAACATCTATTACAAACTCTTGAACGAGTTAGCTAATATGCCAAACGGCTTACAAAAGAGATGACTCAAAATGAGATAGCAGTCCTGTATATTACATCCCTTTATAAACTCAAAATGATAAAGACCTCCAGGCTGGAGGATAGCTTTGCCACGGAGCTATATTTGTGTATGAAGAGTTGCAGCTTCGGACTTCAAAAGGCTTCAAGGGGCGCGGTGAAGATGCGCCAACAGCTGGACTGGATTGGGAAGACGACTTCTGCTCCCCGCTCGGTTCGCCTTGGTGCGGAGAACCTGTTTCAACGAGGGTCAGCATATCGAAACATGCTGGTGAAGGCGAGCTAGCCTGACTATACCAATCAACACGTTGTTTTAATGAAGCATGCATATTTGTGGATTTCTATCTTGCCTTAGTTCATTTACAAGTAAGCAGCATATAGAATTTACTGAAATGAACGTGCCACCGTTCGGTGGATTTTTACCTGCCCGTCTGAATTACCTGCACAATACTTACCATGCCTTCCCTGCCACGAAGACACAAGTTAGTTTGCAACAGGTTTAAATATACAAGATGATCACTGGCTTGGTTGCCATTTTGGACGGTAGTCTTTGACGTGAATGGTATGCAACGTAAGAACAAGAGGCGCTGCAAACCATTCCGCCAAACAAGAGACTAGAACAATATGTCTCGCCCGGACCGGATCGATGCCAGTGCCCCAGCATCGTCCGCGAGACTTGACCCTGTGCACAAGTTGTCCATGATCGAACAAGATACAAGTAACAAGTTATTGCAGTTGAGGCAACAAGAGTACAAGACAAGCAATTGTATAAGACAAGCAATAATTCATGATTTATTCCCAAGCGAACAAGCATGCCATTATGTATCCGTTCGTGCAGTTTATTGACAAGCATATAAACCAAGTCTATTCTCTTTTATCTTGGTTTCTTTTATTATTACCTGGTATCGTTTGATCGGGGCAAAGAAGAATGCAGATTTATTAGATGTGAAGCTTGGAAGCAGGGCTAGCTAATCGGGTTGGTAGCCACTCACTTAGATTGATGGAAGGAGAAGGAAAGAGGTACTTCACGACTCCGCTCGCAAGCCGTCTACTGCTCGTTCACCTGCACACGAATAGCTTGATCGATACTTCTTCCTCTCTTTCCAATCTCGGAATAGAAGTACAAGTCAATGAACGAAAACAATGAAAACCATCGAAACCGTTCAAGAAAAACAAGCAAATCCCAAAACCAACTCAAAGTACGAAAGCAACAAGCGACATCGAAAACCGAGGCAATAAAAGATAGCAGCGGAGAGGTCCCTCCTGACTCTGCCGCTAAGCCGATCCTTGGGGCGCAGTCCACTGAATATGGGAATCGATTCCGAAGAAACAAATCCATAACGAGGACGAGTTCTTAATTCAATCTATCCCGATCGAACGATACCGTCTTGTGTTTCTTAGCCGCGATCTCCGCACTGGGAGAACGGGGCGCTACAGAGCGTTCCCTACAGTGACTGTCTATCATGTATTAGGATAGATGTCGCTTCGACTTGAATCTTTCCGTATGGGTCGAACAACAGTATGATACAAGAATGGACTAAGCCTTGAATTCTGCATCATAGTTACAATTCTTCTCACTCACACAATAACATCAGATGTGCTTTCGATTACACATTAAAGGCCCTATGCATGCCTAGTTTCGGTGTATATATTTTGGGCGTCTACAAGTTTTCCCTCAAGAGACGGCCTATATATCTTTCCATACACTCTAGGTGAGTTCTTTTAAAGAGTCCTTGGCATGAAGCCTCGAGCTTTTTTGTGGTGCTACTCTGCTATGACATGGCCCAGAGCCGAGGCTACACCTCATCGTGGTGTCATGCCACTGTAGCATGAGGTCCTAACCTCTTTGTAGTGCCAGACTACCCAGTATGAATCCTTGCGCTTCCTTGCGGTGTTATGTTACTGTGACATGGCTCGTGTAGTCGAGGATTTACATCTTTTACCTCTGTGGTGTAATACCACTATAATATGAGGATACCGGCCTCTTTGTAGTGCTGCTACACTCTTTATTCTACAGCATTAGGCTACCTACCTATGTGTGGTACTACGCCGTTGTGACATGGCTCACGAAGCCGAGGTATTACCCTTACCGAGGAACCTCTTGGTGGTGTCACCCACTATAGCATGGAGACCTTACACTCCTTTGTAGTGCTGTACTATCGTGCTTCCTATTAAGCACACCAGACATTCAAAATACCTGAGAACTCATTAAGGCATCTAAGTCATCATCCCACGGGACTTGTTCTACACAAAAGAATAATTAGTAGACAACAGTGGTTCTGGGTCCATAACCCCTCAATTTCTCAAAGGACTACCCACTGTTCCTGATATTCTTTCAGTCAATGATCCTCCCTTGAACCAATAGCTAGATGTCTAGAAGATTTTTCTTTGAACTAATAGCATAAAACTAAATGGTAGGATTACAAAGACACAATATCAGAGGTCCTCCAAGCCCATATATGCTGTGTCATTGACTATATGCGGTGTTACGCCGTTGTGACATGACCCGAAGCCGAGGTTCACTCCCTCTTGTGGTGTCATGCCACTGTAACATGGAGTATTACCCTCATTTATAGTTCTTGGGATCAGATGGCGTTAGAGGCCTTACATGAAGGATCTGTCAGACCCTCCTGGCTCCGATCATCAAATACTGTAATGATCCATGCTAGCTGCGCTCATTCATTGTCCTATACTGGTCCTTGAAGCCTATCATGAACGGATCCAACAGATTTGCCTGACTCCGATCATTAAAGCACTATAATAATCTACGCAATATACGCTCATTCAGTGTCATGTGTTCTATCCACATAGGTCTTTTTAAACCGTTGAAGAGATGAACATATGCCACTATTGTAGCTTCCAGATTTTTTCAGTATATCGGTATCACCTGAATATGTGTACTAATAATAAGAAGATCATCTGAGAGCTTCCAGAGCTATTATGCTTTACTTGCTGTATTTTGATAGTGCAAAGAACTCTGAGAGTAAAGACTGCTTTTTCGACTTTCACGATATAGCAACACCACCCCTGGAGAAGTCACGTCCTCCTGTGGTTTTTTTACTCTTCTTTTCTGAGCACCAACTGGCATCACCGAAGCCTTCCATCATATCTGGATAACTATTGTAGCACAGGATATACTACTGAGTTCTCCTGAGAATTCTGACGACTCTCTTCACAGCTTTCATTGTTTAACACATATACTGCTTGTGAGATGACTCGGCATCCCTACAGCAAAATCTATGTCAGGCCTGGTGGTACACGCAGCTTGAATCATTCACCTGATGATGCTCAAGTACACCAACTGTCTGACGTTTTTTCTTGGATTTGGCTTTATATTCATGCCACACCTAAGGAGTATCGTCCCTGATACCCAAAGCATGTGATCAACATTTCATGCTGAGAGCTTATGACTAAGCAAGCCCACATGGCATCCGGATTATCCTATATCCTCAGGATGACATCCGCAATCCTATGTCCTGAGTTTGGACAAAAAGAACATCTTTGTTCTAGTGACACTTCTATGTCCACAACTGGGACTAACAAGTCGTCCAAATAGATACAAACGATGACTCATCCATTATCAGCGAACTTCGTGTACACATATTTGTCCGTCTCGCCGATCCTGCGACAACTTTGACTATATGACTTGTCAAACTCCTGCTGCTATATCCTCGAAATTGTTTTAGGCCGTATCGAGATATCACCAACTCGTAGACTATCTTCAAACTTGAATGACAATAATTCTTACTGTTGTCCGTGAATCTCTCATATCTGTCTTCATCCAAGACTTGTTGTCTTTTCATCATCTGATAAATAATCAGCTTGTGAATAGCAGCTACAAAAATTATCATCCTGATCTATGACACCCTCATCGAGGTGCCAAAGAACTTAATCCCCTATTGTCTGAGAAAACCCCTAGGCAAATAGCCTTGTCTTGAACTCAACTGTTCTGTCTTCTTTCATCCTCATCGACTTGAAGATCTGATAAGCATCTGATTGGTTTAGCTCCTTTAGGCAGATTGACCAACACCCAAATATGGTTAGACGTTATTGAGTCATACTCATTGTTTATATCCTCCCTCTAGAAAATAGCATCTCTGGTCTTCATCGCCTTATCATAGGTAAGCGGATCTGCTTCCACATGATAGGTGACATAATCTTCTCCGAAGTCCTTCACTCTCCTCACTCGCTTAGACACTGGCTCTGTGAGTTCTGGTTTGATCGTTGTCGTTAGGATAGCAACTTCTTCTTAGACTACATCTTCATTGGAAGCTTCAGCCTCCTGTGCACTCACACTATTTTTTGGAATATCCACGATAACAATGCTCTTGTGCCTTGCAAATTTGTCTTCGAGGAGTTCTGCGTCGCGAGATTCAATGATATAATTTAATTCGATATCAAGATATCTTCTAGCATTACTCTTCTCAGCATCACCCTAAATGATTGTCTTCGTAGTCCTCGATTCTAGCTTCTGAATCTTTAGTTCCAGAAGCTTCACAGATGCCAGATACCCCCACACTCGAATAACGTTCAAGTTGGGTCTGAATCTGAACCAGATTTCCTGAGGAGTGACATCGGAAGTTGCGTATGGCACTCTATTCAGAATAAACGGAGCCGTCATCACAGCTTCTCTCCAGAAGTAGTTTGGAAGACCCGTAGTCAACAGTATTGAGTTCATCATCTATGTCAACGTCCTGTTCTTTCTATCAGCTACTATAATTAATTGAGGAGAATATGGAGCAGTTGTCTCATTGACAATTCTATGTTCTTTGTAGAACGATGCTAATTCAATAGACCTATAATCTCCGCCTCGATCACTTCTGAGTCTCATGAGTCGTTGCCCTATTTGAAGTTCAGCCTCAACCCTGAACTTCTTGAACTTCTCGAATGCTTCATCTTTTACCTTGAGCAGATAGACGAACGCGTACTTAGAGTAGTCTTCGATGAAAGTAATGAAGTACTTCCTCTTGGACTTTTTGGAGAACTGCTTGAGGTCACAGATATCTGAGTGAACCAACTCCAGAAGATCTGTACTTTGGTTTACCCGTTTGAACGGATTTCTTGTGATCTTTGTCTGTGCACAGACCTTACACTCCTCCACCTCCTTACCCCCACATTTGGAGATAAACCCTAGACTAGACATCTGGCAGTACAAAGTACATGTCCTAGTCTGGGGTCCCACAACTTTTACAATGAGACTTTAGTCACAAGCAGAAGCTCGAACATCCATTTGAAACTAAACACCTTGGTTTAAAGTATGTCTCCTGCCAAGATATCACCATCTGACAAACATGGATGTTCACCCTCAAGTCTGTAACATACTTTCTGAGATTAGGTCCTTGGTAATCACTGGTACATTGCTACACGCACTCCTTTGACTGTAACTTCTCGAAGTTCAGAACCATTGTCTCAATCCCCAGATCCTCTGCTTGATCCTTGCTTGCCATCAAGACCTTCACCACTGAAAGGTTCGACCTTGATCAATAGATCTTCCTAAAGCAAATGTGGCTAGATGCATCAGTTTCCATCCACTGGTCAGTAACCACACCATAGGACTTAACCTGCGCAATCATAGCAACCAAGTTAAGTAATCAAATGAACCAAGTTTAGTTATACCTTGCTATATTGGTTCGGATTGGTTCTACTTCCAAGTTCCAATTTCAACCATGCGTCAAGTCCTGTACAGTGCAGTGACCTTCATGTGCATAGGCCACCACACACCAAAAGTAGGGATACAAAGTGTACTTTGATTTTACTGCGGTGAGGATGATACATTTTTCAAACTGCACTTTGATTTTACTGAATGAAAAAGAGAGTATGTTAGGGTCTTTCTTTGTTATTTATTTGAGAGTATATTCAGAGGTAGTTTCTGATATTTGCAGTATAGATCTTCTTAGTGGCTGCTAGGTGTTTGATAAAATGCTAATAAAATTTTTTTCTGAAGGAACTTCTACCACAGTATCATTATCAGCTGAACCCGTCACGGTAGTGAAGCACCTAACTATGTCGTTTGAGAGACCAACAGTCAAGGATGGAATTGTTTCAAAAGTAGGGATACAAAGTTAAGTTGGTGAATTGAAGTATAGAACAAATGGCAACTTTTCTATACTGGAGCATTCCAGAAATGGGGAGAAATGTACTACTACAAAGCAAAAGATGAAAAGAACCAATAATATAAAAGAAAATAGAAAAGAGGATGTTTTCAGGATTTTTAAGGTATGCTGTTTTTTTTATTAGCAGTAGCAACTGCATGGTGCTTTAAAAAAATACTTTCCGTTGGAAGGACCATTTTTGCTCATATCAACTTTATTCTTTGTAGAGTAATTTGGAGTCCAAATTGATGCCGAATTTTGAATCATTTGTCATAGAGGAAGAGGAAGGTTCAGGTAAATTATATGTTCTTATTTATCATTTATTTATAGATACTTTTCTCGATTGCTCTACACCATTATACATGTTGAATGCCTGAAATGTGTATGTAGGTGGTTATGGCACTGTCTACAGGGTTAGAAGAAAAGAGGACAGGAAAATATTTGTTGTTAAGTGTATGTGCCGAACCATTTTTGTCATAAATTACCCTAGTATCTGAATGTTGTTATAATTCATCCCATGTGATGCTTTGTGTTGTTGTGAGATGCTAGTTGCTTTTCCTTACATTTTTTAAGTTGAATGATGGTATGTTTGCAGTAAATGGTATTCATGGTATCACATTCTTGTAGGCATGTTTTGGTGGTATATGCTTACCCTTGAAGTACCCTTAAGCCCCTATCCTATCAGTCGGATGGTTCACACTATTCCTCAATTATTTAACATGATAAAGGAATTGTCCGTAGTAATTAGGATATGATAACTCTAGTCTGGTATCTGTTATAAAAATTGATAACAAAATATATATTATTTTTCAGAGATTTATACGAGCACAAAGAAACAAAAGAAAATTGTTACCGGTCTCCGGGGAAGTCGTGCACGAAGCACTGCCCTAAAAGTTGATCCGAAGTCTATGTGCAGACGTTTCTCGGAATCTCCTAGTGGTAAAACCCCCTGACTACAGGGTTCTCTTCATTGCACACAACTCGGAGAGAGAGACCGAACTTAGCTCTGCTCAAAGCAAGAATTTGGAGAACAGAATGTGTTTGAGAGAGAGAGTTTTCACGTAGTAGAATTTTTCTGTGTAAAAATAAAGAAGGAGAAGGAGACCAAATAAATAGGCTGAAGCTGTTGCAAGGTTCAATGAATCTGGACATGAGCCACAGACAGGGTACTTAATGGCTCATAAACAGGCCATTAAGGAGCAAATAAAACGTGAAAAAATTCTGTCAAAAGAGCTGTTGCAAGGTTCAATGAATCTGGACATGAGCCTCAACGTTCAAATTTGAAAGAGCCAAATGGTTCAAAAAATAAAGAGCAGCAAAAAGACTTTTTTGGATCCCAGCCCGAACCCGAAGAGAAAATTGGATCGGCATTCGGCGCCCGCAGGTGTGAGCACGTACCCGTACCCGTTACGCGCGCCGAACCGAACCGAACCGAACCGAACCGAACCGAGCCGAGCCGAGCCGGGCCAGGCGGCGGCGGCGGCGCGCGCGTGTGGCCCAAGGAGTTCCCCACTCAACAACTTTAAGAAAGCAAAGAAGATGAACTAATATTTGTACACAAGGAGGGGTTGGCCCATCCGATGTGGGACTAAAGGAAAGAAAGAAATTGAGCTTTTGCTCAAGCAAAGCTAACAATTTCCCCCCAAAAGGTCAAGATCCGAAATATAAGTGACAAAGAATTTAAAAGGAAGAGTTTCTGGGCAGTTATATACTATGCATAGATGAGATAGACGACAACCTTGAATCTCACTTAGTGACTATTGTCTTTGTCTGAAGAAGTGCTTGATGGACTATGCCTTGAATCAGACTTCTTTCACCAGATTCAGAAAATAGCACACATAGTACGCTAGAGGTTATGGGTCTAACGGGTGGCGCTTTTGGTTGGCCATGCGCACTAATTTCAAATTCCTAAGAGTTGTCTGGGATTGCCCTGTCCCATAGTCGCGGCCTTCACGGCCTCTCATATAGGTAAGTCCTTAAGGGTTGGTGATAGGTTTCAACCCCGCATATAAGCTTGGACCTATTAAGAGTTTTAAAAACTTATCCTAACCATATCACTCAAGAACATTGTCACCATAGGGATGGGGAATCATTGTACGCATGTACAACTGGGCAATATATAATGAGATTTTAATCTCGGGTCAGTGTTCCATAAAAGTCACCTAAGTCCAGCTTGTTCCTACCCATTGAACCGGCTTCTTGGGATCTCCAGTCAGACTCGGTTGGGTTGCCAGGTGACTTTACTTATGGGCTTAACCCCATCCCCTCGATGATTCTAGGATCAAAGTCCTAGACAGACCCTTCGTCAAGTGGTCTGCAAGATTCTTTTCTAACTTTATATAGTCAAGAACCACATATTTGCCCAATAGGCTCTTTATAGACTTGAAGTGCTGTCACCCCCACTTTTTGGATTAGGGATATTTTCGTCTTTTCATAATTAATGAGTAAATGATTGCATGATAATCAATTTCTTTAAATTGCGGTAACCGTTAATTGATGCTTGTGTCCCACGTAAATCCAGCCCTTGTACTTCTATTTAATTGTAGAACACCTCCTTGCATTTAATTTTAAATAAGCAAACAATAAACCTATTTTATGCAAATTACAATTATTGGCACTGTTATGTAAGAGCATTAAGTATACACTTGTTTGACACGACAAGCGTTATAAACCCATTTTTCTCCTTCATTGTATTTTCCATAAATTTTGGGATGTGTAATTTAACATCAACCCCTTGAAACCATGGCCTCCAAACCCTTAGACCAATGAAATTCTCGCAATTACATCCGAACCTAGCCCATTGGAGTATCTCCATAACAAGCCAAGGCCGTTTCTAGTATTGACCAAAGTCAACATATTCTAGGTCAAACTTAACATCACACACACACACACACACACACACACACACACACACACACACACATATATATATATATATATATATATATATATATATATATATATATATATATATATATATATATATATATTCCCTTCTTTCCTTTTCCCCTTAACCCTAATCAACTCCTAGCCGAATTCTCCATCCCATCCTCTTGCTCATCTCCTTCCAAGCAACCCGACCGTAAACCCGCCGGCACCGAGAGCCCCGACCGAACCTGTCGGCCCTCGACGCCGGAGCAGCCTAGCCCCTGCGTTCCTTCCCCCTCACCGCCGGCGACTGTCACGAGGAGTTCACCGGAGCCGCTGCCATCAGGCGACTGAACCGAGGAGTTCATCGGAGCTGCTGCCATCAGGCGACTGTCACGAGGAGTTCACCGGAGCCGCTGCCATCAGGCGACTGTCACGAGGAGTTCACCAGAGCCGCTGCCATCAGGCGACTGAACCGAGGAGTTCACCGGAGCCGCTGCCATCAGATCGACTGAATCGAGAGCTCGCCGGAGACGCTGTACACGATCCTGACTCATCCCCGTTGGCCAGACTGGACCGATCAACAAGGTGTGAATACCGCTGTTGACGACGACCCCGACACCGAACCATTCGCTTCCACGTGCTCAGGTTCGAACCATCGCATGCATGAACATATACACATATACACGTACTCCTCGTAGTAATCCACACGTATTAGCCGTATAGTATCCAGTACACGCACGGTATGTACATATGGTGTATGTATTGTTATATGATAGACATATTCGGTATATAGATATATGTATGGTGTATCTCCATCGCATGCATACAGATGTAAATGCCCTGTATATATATACATACCGTATTGTGCTCAATTAACCTAAAAGCATACGTATAATTATATATACAATATAAACCCTGTTAAGTACTAGATGCATACTTCTGTTATAATGATAATTAATTAAGCATTGATGTTTATGATTGATAACAATAGGCATTATATACCCGTGTACGAGGTGACCTTAACAAATTACGAATACCCGTAGCTATCCCAACCTGTGACCTATAGCGTAGCCCGTTGAGACCATTATGTTGATTGTGTGCTAGAGTAATGTCTGATGAAGAATTGTATTATATGCTATGTCTATAGGACTGTTGGATCATTCAGACGACACCTTGGAACCCGGATAGTGGTATTGCCAGCTAAGGACCACAGGCGAGTACATTCTCTGACAGTTTCCATTATGTTGATTATCTCTATAATTCTTGTTGTATAGCGTACATGACTCTGACACTGTTCTTTACACGAGTTGGCATCATTGAGACCTGTCACAAGGAGTCATGATTGGAATCCATCGTGCTAGCAGGGGAAACAGGGAAGTATTAGTAGTTTATGTGATCATACCCAAACTTTACATGCAGCATTAGCTCACCCACATCTCACGTCGGTGCAGCCTTACCCTTACATGCCTCATTGCTGTTACATCTGGCTAGCCTGACCTGTTGGGGATGATCGCTAATCCATGTAATGAGTCATATAGTCCCAAGCCGATCACATGATATACTGATATTTCACACACTTAGATAGATGATTTCTTGACATATATCTTGATAGATTGATCTTGTATTTCCATATGTTCTAGTTGTTGTTCTTATACACACTTACATACCAGTTCTTTGTACTTGCGTACACTTGTAGTTCTATTCCTTGTCAGATGCATATTGATGATGATGTTTCAGAAGAATCAACTTGGGAGAGAGAGGACGAAATGCGCGAGCGATATCCATATCTCTTCGAGACTTGAGGTATAATTCATTAATTGATTGCTTGATTCTTGTGATAGTTATTTTAAATTTCGAGGACGAAATTCTTTAAGGAGGGTAGACTTGTCACCCCCACTTTTTGGATTAGGGGTATTTTTGTCTTTTCGTAATTAATGAGTAACTGATTGCATGATAATCAATTTCTTTAAATTGCGGTGACCGTTAATTGATGCTTGTGTCCCACGTAAATCCAGCCCTTGTACTTCTATTTAATTGTAGAACACCTCCTTGCATTTAATTTTAAATAAGCAAACAATAAACCTATTTCATGCAAATTACAATTATTGGCACTGTTATGTAAGAGCATTAAGTATACACCTGTTTGACACGACACGCGTTATAAACCCATTTTTCCCCTTCATTGTATTTTCCATAAATTTTGGGATGTGTAATTTAACATCAACCCCTTGAAACCATGGCCTCCAAACCCTTAGACCAATGAAATTCTCGCAATTACATCCGAACCTAGCCCATTGGAGTATCTCCATAACAAGCCAAGGCCTTTTCTAGTATTGACCAAAGTCAACATATTCTAGGTCAAACTTAACATCACACACACACACACACACACACACATATATATATATATATATATATATATATATATATATATATATATATATATATATATATATATATATATATATTCCCTTCTTTCCTTTTCCCCTTAACCCTAATCAACCCCTAGCCGAATTCTCTATCCCATCCTCTTGCTCATCTCCTTCCAAGCAACCCGATCGTAAACCCGTCGGAACCGAGAGCCCCGACCGAACCTGTCGGCCCTCGACGCCGGAGCAGCCTAGCCCCTGCGTTCCTTCCCCCTTACCGCCGGCGACTGTCACGAGGAGTTCACCGGAGCCGTTGCCATCAGGCGACTGAACCGAGGAGTTTACCAAAGCCGCTGCCATCAGGCAACTGTCACGAGGAGTTCACCGGAGCCGCTGCCATCAGGCGACTGTCACGAGGAGTTCACCGGAGATGCTGCCATCAGGCGACTGAATCTAGGAGTTCACCGGAGCCGCTGCCATCAGATCGACTGAATCGAGAGCTCGTCGGAGACGCTGTACACGATCCTGACTCGTCTCCGTGGGCCAGACTGGACCGATCAACAAGGTGTGAACACCGCTGCTGACGACAACCCCGACACCAAACTATTCGCTTCCACGTGCTCATGTTCGAACCATCGCATGCATGAACACGTACACGTATACACATACTCCTCGTAGTAATCCACACGTATTAGCCGTAGAGTATCCCGTACACGCACGGTATGTCCATATGGTGTATGTATTGTTATATGATAGACATATTCGGTATATAGATATATGTATGGTGTATCTCCATCGCATGCATACAGATGTAAATGCCCTGTATATATATATACATACCATATTGTGCTCAATTAACCTAAAAGCATACGTATAATTATATATACAATATAAACCCTGTTAACTACTAGATGCATACTTCTGTTATAATGATAATTAATTAAGCATTGATGTTTATGATAGATAACAATAGGCATTATATACCCGTGTACGAGGTGACCTTAACAAATTACGAATACCCGTAGCTATCCCAACCTGTGACATATAGCGTAGCCCGTTGAGACCATTATGTTGATTGTTTGCTAGAGTAATGTCTGATAAAGAATTGTATTATATGCTATGTCTATAGGACTGTTGGATCATTCAGACGACACCTTGGAACCCGGACAGGGGTATTGCCAGCTAAGGACCATAGGCGAGTACATTCTCTGACAGTTTCCATTATGTTGATTATCTCTATAATTCTTGTTGTATAGCGTACATGACTCTGACACTGTTCTTTACACGAGTTGGCATCATTGAGACCTATCACGAGGAGTCGTGATTGGAATCCATCGTGCTAGCAGGGGAAACGGGGAAGTATTAGTAGTTTATGTGATCATACCCAAACTTTACATGCAGCATTAGCTCACCCACATCTCACGTCGGTGCAGCCTTACCCTTACATGCCTCATCGCTGTTACATCTAGTTAGCCTGACCTGTTGGGGATGATCGCTAATCCATGTAATGAGTCATATAGTCCCAAGCCGATCACATGATATACTGATATTTCACAAACTTAGATAGATGATTTCTTGACATGTATCTTGATAGATTGATCTTGTATTTCTACATGTTCTAGTTGTTGTTCTTATATACACTTACATACCAGTTCTTTGTACTTGCGTACACTTGTAGTTCTATTTCTTGTCAGATGCATATTGATGATGATGTTTCAGTACTTCATTCCAGCATTTCTTTTATTCCAGTATTTCTTATTGCCAGTTGTTCATATCTGTCTTGTATTTCTTTACACTGTGTTATAGTTTTTGTCAATATAAGTGGAACTACTGTTAGAGGTGTATTTTCGTTCTAATCCTGACTGGATATTTTTTCCAGAGAATCTTGAGGATTTCTGTACCACGCACTACGGACCAGGTATAGATGCAGATTATGTACCAGAGATCCTAGAGGAGGCCCTGCCCCTAGATGAGGTATTGCCTACAGCTATCTAGATAGTATTATTTATGCTTGAGACTTATGGAGGTTATTTCTGTTTATGTTTAGACCTATGTTAAGTTTAATTGGAGACTTGTGTCGGACAGCTAGACTGTGATTTATCTTTATGTTGAGACATGGTGTTTAACTATGTCATTTTCTTTTATCTTTTATCGTGCCTTATAGTTGTTGTGATTGAGATACATTGTGAGATTATTGTGAGATGTATATTGACCTCCTTATGGAGATGGATATCATTGACAGGTGTTTAGCTATATAGTGTTACTGTGACCTAGACAGCGTTCTACCGTCGATGCTACGGCGTAGGCTGGACGTACCCACGCTCTCGTGCCCCTATACCGGGTGCGGGTCGTAACACGTTTTTAGTGGTGGCCCATGCAGGTCTAGTTTCGCAAGTTATGCGATATCGTAGTAATGCGACAACTTAGTTGTACTGCTGCGAGCCTGTGCTAGGATATAGAAAATAGGATCTAGGATGAGGAAATGCTCAATCATACTAGGAAATTCTGAACTTCATATTGCTATTCTAATGGATTGCTTCCTTTAGCACTTTAGTGTCCTTCCTTGATAATATCACATCTATCACCTTAATTGATTCTTTGATCTGTATTCAGGATGTCGCCGAATACTAGATCCATGAGAATGGGAGCAGCCAATTCAGAGAGGACTGCCACCTCTCAACCTGATGAACAGATACCTGGAGATCCTTCTATATCTCCTGTTCGTGTGGGAGTGTCTGCAACTAACGGGATTCCTCCTCCACCTATACAGAGGATTACCCCAGCTATGACAGACAACCTTCCACCGCCACCGACACCGATTTTCGGAGGAGTGCCCGCTGACGGGGCACAGATGTTCGCACTGATACAGGGCATGCTAGAGGTCCAGAGAGTAACAGCAGAGGCTCAGCGTGTTCAAGCTGAGGCTCAGAGAATGCAAGCAGAAGCACACCAGGCGCAGATCGAACTGATAAGAGAGAGCATGGAGAATGCTCATCAGGTGACTCTCCAAGCTGTGGAGAGAGTAGCACGACAACCGCAACATTAAGGTCAACAACAACAGAGGCCCAGTACCATAGTGGACTTTAAGAGGATGATACCTCGAGAGTTCAAAGGCACAGAAGGAATATTATATGCTGACGAATGGTTAGAAGACATAGAGAGGAATCTGCGCTTATCACAGATTCCAGAGATTCTTCAGATAGAGGCCGCTAGCAGTCAGATGTTTGATATCGCACTGACATGGTATCGTACAGAGCCGAGACTCGCCGCTGAAGGACTTACTTGGGAGGACTTTAAGGAACTCTTCAAAGAAAAATTATTTTATGACGTAGCCTTGGGAGCATTAGAAAGTCAGTTCCATGACTTAGTCCAAGGAGGCATGTCAGTCGACGAATATGCTGCAGAGTTTTGTCGATTGAGTCAATTTGTGCCATCGATGGTTCGAGACCCAGGAGACAGAGCTCGGAAATTCAGGAAGGAATTAAATAGGGAGATCAAGTCTCGTACTTCGGGACGTCGTACCGCTACATTTGAGAGTATTCTGATGGATGCCCAGATTGCCGAAGACGACTTGGACCTCAGGCCCAAGAGAGGACGAGATATTTCTGGAGCAACAGGAGGTAACACAGGACCAGCCAAGCGCACACACTTTCAACAACAATATAGGCCGTACCAACAATAACACCAGCAACAACACCAGCAACAGGCACCAGTTCGAGGACATGCTCAACAACAGCAACCACAAAGACATAATCAACTCGTTGCCCCATGTTCGTATTGTGGAAAGATGGGACATACAAGAGACATCTGCAGAAAAAGGTTGGGCACTTGCTTATCGTGTGGATCAGCAGCACATCAGCTGAGGGACTGCCAAACTATTCAGACTCGCCAAGGAGGAGGAACCGCTCAGAGAGGACCAGCCAGAGCACCTATTGTACCAGGAGGCCAGCGGAGAGGACCTCCACTTCCATCGCAGCAGGAGAGGTTTGCTCAGCAGCAGCAGCAACAGAGAGGAGCACCACAAGGACGAGCTTACGCCATAACCACCGAGGAGGCCGAGCCAGTTGGAGACGTGATTTCAGGTTCAGTTTTACTTGATTCTATTCCAACACTTGCATTATTTGATTCTGGTGCTTCCCATAGTTTCGTATCTGTATCCTATGTCGTTAAACATCATTTAGAAATGGAACCATTAGATAGGACTTGCAAGATCACGACAGGAGGAGGCATTATCCTAGTCCGTGATTGTTGCAAGGACCGGAGAGTGTCATTGGAAGGCCGAGAATTGAGCGTGAGTTTACTCGTCATGCCACTTCCAGAATACGATAATGTACTCGGAATGGACTGGTTAAGTAAACACCATGCTTCTATAGATTGTCACGGAGGTAGAGTAATATTTCGACCACCAAGAGAGCCAGAGTTTGAGATTGCCAGAGGAGCAGAGGAGCGGAGCAGAGGCACTTTTTGCGGAGCCAGGGTGGAAGAAGAAGAGATACCGCATCCACTTATAGCGAAGTTTCTGGGTGTATTTCCAGAGGAGTTGCCAGGTTTGCCACCAGACAGAGATGTTGAGTTCTCTATAGACTTAATACCAGGAGCGGAGCCTATTTCGCAACATGTCTATAGAGTTAACAACAATGATTTAGTAGAACTAAAGAAACAAGTTGAGGAGCTGCAAGACAAAGGTTTTATTAGATCCAGTTCATCGCCATGGGGAGCACCGGTATTATTTGTACCGAAGATGGATGGCACAGTACGTATGTGTATCGATTATAGAGCTTTGAATAACCTCACTATCAAAAACAAATACCCGCTGTCGAGGATAGATGATCTTTTCGATCAATTGAACCGAGCAAAGGTATTTTTAAAAATAGACTTGAGGTCAGGCTATCACCAGGTGAAAGTAAAGAAAGAAGACATACCGAAGACCGCCTTTCGAACCAGATATGGCCAGTTTGAATTTACAGTAATACTGTTTGGTTTATCCAATGCACCAGCAGTATTTATGAACTTGATGAACAAGGTGTTCCACCAGTACCTTGACAAGTTCGTAGTGGTGTTTATTGACGACATTCTAGTATATTCAAAAACCCCAGAAGAGCATGAAGAGCACTTGAGAATAGTCTTAGAAATACTCAGAAGAGAGAAATTATACGGGAAGCTTTCAAAGTGTGAGTTCTTTCTTGAAAAGGTTAAATTTCTTGGACACATGGTAACGGGTGACGGAATTTCAGTTAACCCAAAGAAGATAGAGGCAGTGAAGTCATGGGCTACCCCCGGTACGGTAGCTGAAATCAGGAGCTTTCTCGGACTAGCAGGATACTATAAAAGATTTGTACAAGACTTCTCCAGGATTGCAGAGCCAATGACTAGGCTGACCAAGAAGGATGTGGAATTCATCTGGACAGAAGAATGCCAAGCCGCATTCGATGAGCTGAAAAGGAGATTGACGACAGCACCAGTTTTGACGTTGCCATCAGGGACAGGTGGATTCACTATCTACAGTGATGCTTCAGGAAAAGGGTTGGGATGCGTTCTTCAACAACACGAAAAAGTAATTGCCTATGCTTCAAGACAATTACGCCCTCATGAAAAGAACTACCCCACTCATGATCTGGAGTTAGCGGCAGTTATCTTTGCCCTAAAGCTGTGGAAGCACTATCTGTACGGAGAGCGTGTGAAGATCTTCACAGACCACAAGAGCTTAAAGTACGTGTTTACACAGAAGGAGCTGAATATGAGACACAGAAGGTGGTAAGAATTGATGAAAGACTTTGATATCTCATTACAGTATCATCCAGGGAAAGCCAATGTAGTCGCGGATGCCTTGAGCAGGTACCCAATGGCTATGTGTTTGACTTCGGATAGACACTTATTAGCTGATCTTGAGAGCTTGGAAATTGAGGTATTAGTTCCAGGAGCTGAGTTTCAGATGTAGGGATTGCAGATTCAACCAGAGCTGATAGACAAAATTAGAGCTACGCAGTACGATGATGAGACTCTAAGGAATATTAGGGCACAAGTTTAGGCAGGACTGATAGATGATTTCACTATTGCGGATGATGGATCCTTACGACATGGCACAAGGATGTGTGTGCCAAGCGGAGAGCTGCGCGAAGAAGTTTTACAGGAGGCACACCGCTCTCAGTACTCGATGCATCCCGGAGCCCACAAGGTGTATCGAGATTTGAGGAAGCATGTATGGTGGTATGGTATGAAGCGCGAAGTAGCACGCTTCGTATCCCGATGTTTAGTGTGCCAACAGATGAAAGCAGATCGACAGAGGCCAGGGGGATTGCTTTAACTTTTACCCATTCCAGAATGAAAGTGGGAGCACGTGACTATGGACTTCGTTTCAGGACTTCCTCGTTCTCCAGGAGGAAAAGACGCAATTTGGGTCAACGTGGTTAGGTTGACCAAATCAGCCCACTTCTTAACTTTTAAAGTGGGTACTTCGACAGAGAAGCTAGCAGAGATGTACGTATAACAGATTGTCAGATTACATGGAGTTCCTGTGAGTATTGTCTCAGATCGGGATAGTCGTTTCACTTTTCATTTCTAGAGGAGCCTGTAGTCTAGCTTGGGCACTCAGCTCAAGTTCAGTACCGCATATCACCCTCAGACAGATGGGCAGTCTGAAAGGACTATTCAGACTCTTGAAGATATGCTACGCACTTGCGTATTGGATCTCAGAGATTCTTGGGAGGATCATCTACACTTGGTAGAGTTTGCTTACAACAACAGCTACCAGGCCAGCATTGAGATATCACCATTCGAGGCTTTATATGGACGGAGGTGTCGTACCCCTTTATCTTGGGATGATGTTGGAGAAAGAGCCTTGTTAGGACCAGAAATAGTCGTGGATGCAGCAGAAAAGGTAAAACTTATCAGAGACAGACTGCGAGTGGCGCAGGACAGACAGCGGCATTGGGCAGATAGTCACCGTAGACCCCTAGAGTTTCAGATATTGTTTTGATTTATTTTGTTTGGTTTGTGATTGCTTTGTTTAGGTTGCATGTTAAGATCGTTGTTCTAGGTTGGCGATTTGGTATTCCTCCGGATTTCTCCGACACGGGGCACGATTCGTTTCGGCAGAGGAGGAAAGCTTAGTCCACGATACATCGGGCCCTTCAGTATTCTTGCAAGGGTCGGTGCAGTGGCCTATAGACTTGACTTGTCGCCTGCTCTAGATGGAGTGCATAATGTGTTCCACGTGTCACAGCTGAGACGGTACGTGGCAGATCCTAGTCACGTATTAGATCACTCGGAGATCGAAGTTGGACCAATACTCAGCTATCCCCAACAACCGGTGGAGATCTTGGATCGTAGAGAGAAGATATTGCGGAACCAGACTATTCCCTTGGTTCGTGTTGCATGGAGAAATCACTCTCCAGAAGAATCAACTTGGGAGAGAGAGAACGAAATGCGCGAGCGATATCCATATCTCTTCGAGACTTGAGGTATAATTCATTAATTGATTGCTTGATTCTTGTGATAGTTATTTTAAATTTCGAGGACGAAATTCTTTAAGGAGGGTAGACTTGTCACCCCCACTTTTTGGATTAGGGGTATTTTTGTCTTTTCGTAATTAATGAGTAACTGATTGCATGATAATCAATTTCTTTAAATTGCGGTGACCGTTAATTGATGCTTGTGTCCCACGTAAATCCAGCCCTTGTACTTCTATTTAATTGTAGAACACCTCCTTGCATTTAATTTTAAATAAGCAAACAATAAACCTATTTCATGCAAATTACAATTATTGGCACTGTTATGTAAGAGCATTAAGTATACACCTGTTTGACACGACACGCGTTATAAACCCATTTTTCCCCTTCATTGTATTTTCCATAAATTTTGGGATGTGTAATTTAACATCAACCCCTTGAAACCATGGCCTCCAAACCCTTAGACCAATGAAATTCTCGCAATTACATCCGAACCTAGCCCATTGGAGTATCTCCATAACAAGCCAAGGCCTTTTCTAGTATTGACCAAAGTCAACATATTCTAGGTCAAACTTAACATCACACACACACACACACACACACACACACACACATATATATATATATATATATATATATATATATATATATATATATATATATATATATATATATATATATATATATATATATATATTCCCTTCTTTCCTTTTCCCCTTAACCCTAATCAACCCCTAGCCGAATTCTCTATCCCATCCTCTTGCTCATCTCCTTCCAAGCAACCCGATCGTAAACCCGTCGGAACCGAGAGCCCCGACCGAACCTGTCGGCCCTCGACGCCGGAGCAGCCTAGCCCCTGCGTTCCTTCCCCCTTACCGCCGGCGACTGTCACGAGGAGTTCACCGGAGCCGTTGCCATCAGGCGACTGAACCGAGGAGTTTACCGAAGCCGCTGCCATCAGGCAACTGTCACGAGGAGTTCACCGGAGCCGCTGCCATCAGGCGACTGTCACGAGGAGTTCACCGGAGATGCTGCCATCAGGCGACTGAATCTAGGAGTTCACCGGAGCCGCTGCCATCAGATCGACTGAATCGAGAGCTCGTCGGAGACGCTGTACACGATCCTGACTCGTCTCCGTGGGCCAGACTGGACCGATCAACAAGGTGTGAACACCGCTGCTGACGACAACCCCGACACTAAACTATTCGCTTCCACGTGCTCAGGTTCGAACCATCGCATGCATGAACACGTACACGTATACACATACTCCTCGTAGTAATCCACACGTATTAGCCGTAGAGTATCCCGTACACGCACGGTATGTCCATATGGTGTATGTATTGTTATATGATAGACATATTCGGTATATAGATATATGTATGGTGTATCTCCATCGCATGCATACAGATGTAAATGCCCTGTATATATATATACATACCATATTGTGCTCAATTAACCTAAAAGCATACGTATAATTATATATACAATATAAACCCTGTTAACTACTAGATGCATACTTCTGTTATAATGATAATTAATTAAGCATTGATGTTTATGATAGATAACAATAGGCATTATATACCCGTGTACGAGGTGACCTTAACAAATTACGAATACCCGTAGCTATCCCAACCTGTGACATATAGCGTAGCCCGTTGAGACCATTATGTTGATTGTTTGCTAGAGTAATGTCTGATAAAGAATTGTATTATATGCTATGTCTATAGGACTGTTGGATCATTCAGACGACACCTTGGAACCCGGACAGGGGTATTGCCAGCTAAGGACCATAGGCGAGTACATTCTCTGACAGTTTCATTATGTTGATTATCTCTATAATTCTTGTTGTATAGCGTACATGACTCTGACACTGTTCTTTACACGAGTTGGCATCATTGAGACCTATCACGAGGAGTCGTGATTGGAATCCATCGTGCTAGCAGGGGAAACGGGGAAGTATTAGTAGTTTATGTAATCATACCCAAACTTTACATGCAGCATTAGCTCACCCACATCTCACGTCGGTGCAGCCTTACCCTTACATGCCTCATCGCTGTTACATCTGGTTAGCCTGACCTGTTGGGGATGATCGCTAATCCATGTAATGAGTCATATAGTCCCAAGCCGATCACATGATATACTGATATTTCACAAACTTAGATAGATGATTTCTTGACATGTATCTTGATAGATTGATCTTGTATTTCTACATGTTCTAGTTGTTGTTCTTATATACACTTACATACCAGTTCTTTGTACTTGCGTACACTTGTAGTTCTATTTCTTGTCAGATGCATATTGATGATGATGTTCCAGTTCTTTATTCCAGCATTTCTTTTATTCCAGTATTTCTTATTGCCAGTTGTTCATATCTGTCTTGTATTTTTTTACACTGTGTTATAGTTTTTGTCAATATAAGTGGAACTGCTGTTAGAGGTATATTTTCGTTCCAATCCTGAATGGATATTTTTTCTAGAGAATCTTGAGGATTTCTGTACCACGCACTACGGACCAGGTATAGATGCAGATTATGTACCAGAGATCCTAGAGGAGGCCCTGCCCCTATATGAGGCATTGCCTACAACTATCTAGATAGTATTTATTTATGCTTGAGACTTATGGAGGTTATTTCAGTTTATGTTTAGACTTATGTTAAGTTTAATTGGAGACTTGTGTTGGACAGCTAGACTGTGATTTATCTTTATGTTGAGACATGGTGTTTAACTATGTCATTTCCTTTTATCTTTTATCGTGCCTTATAGTTTTGTGATTGAGATACATTGTGAGATTATTGTGAGATGTATATTGACCTCCTTATGGAGATGGATATCATTGACAGGTGTTTAGCTATATAGTGTTACTGTGACCTAGACAGCGTTCTACCGCCGATGCTGCAGCGTAGGCTGGACGTACCCACGCTCTCGTGCCCCTATACCGGGTACGGATTGTGATAAGCACAGTTGCAGGTGCCTGTTCATCTTAGCATTCACAGAATTATGCTTTAGTAGTTCCATAACAGATTTATTATCACAGTTTATAAAAATTGCAGGAACAGGATTAATAGAAACAGGTATATGCATAATAAGGTTTCTTAGTCATTCAGCTTCTGTACATGTAGTGTCCAAGGCTATTATTTCAGAGTCCATTATACTCCTAGCTATGATAGTTTGTTTACATGAGCCCCAGAAGATTGCAGCTCCTCCTAGAGTGAAAATATATCCAGTAGTGGATTTTACATCATGTGAGTCAGTTACCCAGTTTGCATCTGAATAGCATTCTATGATATCATGGTGTCTAGTATAGTGCAACATATAATCTAGAGTACCCTAAGATATCTAAATACTCTTTCTAATGTTGTCCAATGTAACTGATTTGGTTTACTAGTATATCTACTTAGTCTCCCAATAACAAATACAATATCAGGTCTTGTCCTGTTTGATATATACATGAGAGAGCCTATCATCTGAGAATATTTGTGTTATTTCATGGGAGAACCCTCATTCTTCTTGAGAACAACACTACTGTCATAAGGAGTAAGAGCAGGTTTCTTATCAAAATACTCAAATTTTCTTAGCATTTTCTCGATAGAGTGTGCTAAGGATAGAATATATCCCTCCTTGTACTTGGACAGTTGCATGCCTAATATCAAGTTGGCTTCACCTAGATCTTTCATATTAAACTGGCTTGATAAATAGTCTTTGGTATTAGTAATTAATTCTTGTGATGATCCAAAAATAAGGATATCATCTACATACAAACATAGGATGACACAACTTTCATCTAAAATTTTGGAGTATATACATTTGTCATACTCATTTGGTACGAAACCATATTCTGAGATAATTATGTCAAATTTGTTGTGCCATTATTTGGGAGCCTTCTTTAGACCATAAAGAGATTTAACTAATCTGCAAACTTTATATTCTTGGCCTTTAGTAATAAAACCTTCAGGTTGCTCCATGTAGATTTCTTCCTCTAGGTCCCCATTTAGAAATATTGTCTTTACATCCATTTGATGGATTATCATATTATGAATGGATGTTAAGGCTAAAAGGGTTCTGATAGAGGTAATCCTAGCTACAAGTGAGTAGGTATTAAAATAATCTAATCCCTTTTCTGGGTAAAACCTTTGGCTACTAATCTAGTCTTGTATTTCTCTATGGTACCATCGGCTCTAAGTTTTTTTTTTAATATCCACTTACAACCTATGGATTTACTACCTAAAGGTAGGTCTGCTAGAAACCAAGTATTGTTCTCCATGATGGAGTTATACTCACTGTTAATGGCTTCTTTCCATAAGGGGGCATCAGGAGAAGATATTGCTTCTTCATAAGTTGAGGGATCACCCTCTATCAAAAAGGGAAGAAACATTCTCCTAAGTTCTTTTCAATTCTTTCTCTTTTACTCCTTCTAGGTTCTATATTTTGTTCGGGTTGTGAACTAGATATTTGAACATGAGAGCTAGTGGACGGAGCAAGAGAGGAGATGGAGGAAGAGGAAAAAATTCTATCTTTAAAGGGATATATATTCTCAAAAAAAACTGCATCTCTTGCTTCTATAATAGTATTGTTAGAGATTTTATTTACTTCTAAGTGAGTGACAAGAAATCTATTGGCATTGCTATCTAGGGCATATCCTATGAATACAACATCTACAGTCTTGGGTCCAATCTTCCTCTTTTTAGGTTCAGGAATTCCTACTTTAGCCAGACATCCCCAAACTTTGAGATAATCAATTTTAGGAGCTCTACCTTTCCATAATTCATAGGGAGTCTTATCATTAGACTTAGTAGGAATTCTATTAAGGATATAACAGGCTGATAATAATGCTTCTCCCAATAAATTATCGGGAGCACCTGAGCTGAGGAGCACGGCATTCACCATATCTAACAGGGTACGATTCTTTCTTTCAGCAACTCCGTTGGACTGTGGTGAATATGAAGTAGTTACCTCATGGATTATTCTGTGTTCTTTACAGAAATTGGTCATATCATTTGATGTATACTCTCCACCACGATCTAATCTAAGAATCTTAATCTTTCTCTCTAACTGGTTCTCAGCTTCAGATTTATAGACCTTAAATCTGTCTAGAACTTCATCTTTGGTTTTGAGAAGATATGTATAAAAATACTTTGAATGATCATCTATAAAGGTAACAAAGTATTTTCTACCACCTCGGGTCAAAACCCTATTTGAGTCACACACATCACTATGAACTAGCTCTAGAAGGTCAGAGTTTTTTTCTACAGATTTGAAAGGTAGCCTAGTATGTTTGGCTTGAACACAGATCTCACACTTATGTTTATCATCTATTGGAGTCTTAGGAATAAGATCTAAGTTCATCATCCTTCATAAGGAACCTAGATTCACATGACCTAATCTACTGTGCCATACATTTGAGGATTCTATATTTGAAATAACAAAGGAAGGATCTAAAATTTTATTCATGGTACTCAAAATAAAAAGACCATCTCTTACAAATCCTTTTCCAATAAAGGAGTCATTCTTAGAAAATACTACTTTATTTGCTTCCATAACAATCTTGTACCCTGAAGCTACAAGGAGAGACCCACTAACTAAATTTTTTCTGATAGACGATACATGTAACACATCATGAAGAGTTAGAATTTTTCCTGATGTCATCTTTAGATCTATTCTTCCTCTTCCTATAATCTGTGCCGCTGAGCCATCTCCTAGAGTTACACCTCCTCCACATGATTCCTGATAGTTTAAAAAGCAGGAGCGATCAAAGAAAATATGAACATTAGCTCCAGAATCCAACCACCAATCGTCAGAATGGTAGGAAATGTTGACTAAGGGTTGATAACTTACAGACCTAAAGGAACTAGAAGAGCCGTTGAGAAGCATGTTTGCTTCTGGTTTGGCAGGACATTTTCCTTTAAAAGAAGTTTGGACAGCTTCCTTCTTCCTATGGAAATAGTTGGTGGCTATATGGTTTGTTTTATCACACACACAAAAAAAATCTCTTCTGATCCTGAGTCTGACCGAAGTTCCTTGGTTTATAGTGGTGATGGTTTTTATGGTGAGGCTGAGGGTTATGCTTCTTCTTGAAGAGGTTCCTTTTGGGTTTGTGGTGATGATTAGGCTTGGGTTTGCCTTGGAATTCTACACGATTTATCTTAGTTTTAGACTCAGACTTAGGATTAGACCTTAGCCTAATTTGTTCTTTTGTTCTAATTTTCTTTAGTACTTGAGCAAAGGTAAGGTCACCTTGTCTATGAATAAGGTCTTTCTTAACATCAGACCAAGAATAAGGGAGATTGTCTACCAAACAGGCTATTTTATATTCAGTAGAAAAGAAAGTACCTTTGGCTTGAATATGCCTAAGATATTCTTGGAATTCATGTATTTGGTCATTCATGGGTTTATTATCTACCATAAAGTATCTGTTGAATGAGGAGGAATTGAATCTTTCGATTCCAACATTATCACAACTATATTCATCTTCCAAAGCTTCCTAAATTTCTTTAGCACTTTTATATTCAAAGAATATTTCATATAATGATTCAGACAAAGCGCTTAGATTCTATGAAAGCAGTGGTAGTCTATTTCCTTAGGTGTTTTGGGTTTAGAGGAGCTGGTAGATTTGGACACTCCTACGTCAGACTCGGTGTCATCAGAATCATTTGTGTTGGGTGTGGAACCATCAATTTCTGAGATCAGCCCTAAAGTTGTGAGCCAAAACTTTATTTGACTCTGTCATCTCTTAAAGTAGGTTCCGTTGAACTTAGCAGGTTTAGCAGTGAAAGTCTCATCCTTGCCAGTCATGATTGCTATTGAGAAAACTAAAACTGAAAGATATGTATTTACTCAATAACAATGTCCAATGATTTAGAAAATAGTTTAAGTAATTTTGCTAATAAATCTTTAAATCTTTAGTCTATCAAGTGTAGATTAACTTGGGTTAGCTGTAGGGGCCGGTTCCCAGCTAACGGTGGTCCGAAGACACTTAAATACCGTGTCGCTTAGAGCTATTTATACCCGGTTGACAGAAGGACCCTTTCGACTTATTCCCAAATTTATCTTTACTTTTAGAATTAAGACTCAAAGGAATTTGCAGTTTCACTTTAACTATTTACTTTGACCTAAATTGTTTAAAGGAATTGGAATTAATAATATGCCAAAATAGAGTGAGCCAACAACACAATTTATTATGTTAATACACAACCAAATATGCCTATAAACAAAATAAATAATAAACTTGCTTTAGCAATACAAATTAATACTACTCTTGCTTTGGCAATACAATTAAAAATTAAACTTGCTACAGTAACTTTATATTTCTATCAGTTTGCTACCAGCAATTAATATGTACTAAATTGCTACAGTACTATTTTAACAGCAAGTAATAAAATTTGTTAACTATTTGCTACAAGAATTTTTTTTGTTACAAAAATTGATATGTAGCAAAATTGGACAGTACGCAAAATTGGTATGTAGCAAAATGTGCTATAGTATGTTAGGAGGTTATAAATAATTCGCTTAACAATCAAATATGCTAGTGTTTAACAGATATGCTACAATATTAAAACGTGAGCAAACTATTTGGTAGGAAATATGCTTTTATATTTGGTAACAAATAATTTGTTCTGTTCTTTGCAAAGCAACTAATTTGCAGCAATTAAAGGTATCAATGAAATTGTTCAATTCTTTACAAAACCAATAATAGCCTTCTACTACTTCAAATAGTTCTGTTCTTTTGTTTGCAAAGTCGGACCGAGCCGGGCCGGGCGGCGGCGGCGGTGCGCGCGTGTGGCCCAAGGGGTTCCCCACTCAACAACTTTAAGAAAGCAAAGAAGAGGAACTAATATATGTACACAAGGAGGGGTTGGCCCATCCGATGTGGGACTAAAGGAAAGAAGGAAATTGAGGTTTTGCTCAAGCAAAGCTAACAGTATCAACAATTTTGAATAAAGTAATATAAGCATTATGCATTTACTCCTGTGATTTGAACTTAATATGAAGTATCAGAATTATATAATCATCATCATGTAGACCTTCTCCCATTAACAGTTCTAAAATACTAGTAGTTTTTACTCTTTAGTCACTGTACTATATCATCTGTGGAGGTTTTATCACATTCATGTGTCCAATGTGCTTGGAGGAGGTTTTAAATATCCTGGTAATGGCATTATGATTTAGAGTTATTTCAATATGTTTATCTTTTGGAAATTTCTTTTATAATGTTCGAATTTATCTGTTAAACTGTCCATGCACCAAACTCTAGTGTTTTGAGTGATGATGGTTGTGTAGTTATATTATAAAACATGCCTAGGCACAAAAGTGAGACATGCGCTTGATTAAGGCAAGGCACA
The DNA here is from genome assembly GCA_036927795.1 of Iris macrosiphon. Classification (NCBI taxonomy): domain Eukaryota; kingdom Viridiplantae; phylum Streptophyta; class Magnoliopsida; order Asparagales; family Iridaceae; genus Iris; species Iris macrosiphon. Next base: position 164,519,083 of record JAYESA010000006.1, on the reverse strand, counting down.
TATATAATTAAGAAGAAAATAGAGGCCTTTCGACCTCAAAACTATATGTTGCTTTGTTCTACGTCTCACTTATTCACAACAAAACAAGGAAACTTCAACGGCACTTGAACCGTAGATGGGAAGTGTTGAAATTAGTTGATTATTTTATTGATTGTCTCATTGGCATTATATAGCCTTACAGTCATTAATACAATGATCTCAATCATTATGACAATAATCTCATAATGGAATATCCTGTGACATATTCTGGCATCCCAAATATGTCCTCAGGATATTCTCATGTGCTTATACTATACTTAAATATGACACCCAACATACCATATCAACACTCCCCCTCAAGATGGGTGAAAGATATTCACTAAGCCCATCTTGTCACATCCTCTAATCATGCTCACTGAGGCGAGTCCCTTGGTTAGTCCATCTGCTACTTGATCCCTGGTTGGAACATGGCCAAGCTCCAGTAATCCACTATCCAACTTCTCTTTGATGAAGAATCTATCAATCTCGATGTGTTTGGTCCTGTCATGCTGTACTGGATTGTTGGCGATACTAATAGCTGACTGATTGTCACACCATAGCTTTATCTTGGCTCCTTGATCCAGCTTCAGCTCACCAGCATATTCTTCAACCATAGCAGCTCTGCAACTCCCAAGGCCATAGCTCTGTACTCTGCTTCAGTTGTCGATCTGGCCACCACAGACTGCTTCTTACTCCTCTAGGAGACCAAGTTACCTCCTACAAATATGCAATATCCCGAGGTAGACCTCCTGTCATCAGCACAACTAGCCCAGTCAGAATCACAGTAGCCCTCGATGCTCACGTGATTGTTCTTCCTGAATATTAGTCCCTTCCCGGGAGCACCTTTCAAGTACCTCAGAATCTAGTACATTGCATCCATATGACCCTTACGTGGGTCATGCATGTAGCGGCTCACCACACTTACTGCAAAGCAGATATCATGACGTGTGTGGCTCAAATAGATCAACTTGCCAACCAGTCTCTGATATCTGTCTCGATCAACTGGTTCTCCAGCCTCAGCATCAATCTTGAACCTCTGATCTATTGGTGTCGCTGCAGGTTTGCACCCCAACATCCCAGTTTCTGTGAGAAGGTCCAGTGCATACTTTCTTTGAGAGAGAACAATCCCCTCTGCTTCTCGAGCAATCTCAATCCCAAGGAAGTACCGAAGAAGGCCGAGATCCTTCACCTCGAATTCCTTGCCAAGCTTTTTTTTGAGTTGGGCGATCTCCTGCTCATCATCTCCTGTGATAATTATATCGTCCACATACACCGCAAGCATGGTGATGTGGCCTCCACTCCGACGAAAGAACACAGTATGATCAGCATTGATCTGCTGATATCCCATCCCTATCATCGCCCTTCTGAATCTGTCAAACCACGCTCGAGGAGACTGCTTCAGTCCATAGAGGGACTTCTTCAACCTGCAGACCTTGTCTACTGTCTGATTGGTGCCAAATCCTGGTGGTATCTCCATGTACACCTCCTCCACTAGATCTCCGTAAAGAAACGCATTCTTCACATCCAGTTGGTGTAGCTTCCATCCACCATTGGCTGCCAGAGAAATCAGAGTCCTGACAGTGCTCATCTTTGCAACTGGTGCAAAGGTCTCATCATAGTCGATGCCGTACATCTGACTGTATCCTTTGGCTACTAGTCGAGCTTTGTAGCGCTCAACCTGTCCATATGGGTTCTGCTTCACGGTAAAGACCCACTTGCATCCAACTGCTCTCTTCCCCTCTGGCAGTCTCACAAGCTCCCAAGTGTGGTTCTTCTCCAGAGCTCCCAACTCCTCGTGCATTGCCGCTTTCCACTTTGGATCGTTCTTGGCAACCTGTCAATTGTTAGGTACAGTAATACTATCCAAAGATGCTATAAATGCTCCATGATAAGAAGTGATATGGTCATAAGAAACAAACTGAGCAATATCCCAACCATATCTGTTTGGAGAATTTTCTACATTGCTGCGAGTGGTCCTCCGTACAGATAGTGGTGTGGGAGGAGTAGAAGTAGGAGGAATGATATCTTGTGAAGGAGGGGGTATCACCTGAAGGGGGGTTGGTGTCGGTGCCTCAGGAGTTGGGATGAACGCAGGCAAGGGACTTGGCACTGGCACTGTCGGTACTGGTCCTGCAGTTTGCTTCTCTCTCCTGCTGTAGGTAAGTAACTCTCCCTGAGCCGTAGGCCTAACACCTTCACCTTCTTGTCCCTTCTCCGTGCCTCCATGCCAAACTTCTAAATCGGTTACCACCAAGTTCTCCATCTTCCCCTCTCGCCTAATACTGACAGTATTAGGCGTGTTGTGTGAAGTTCCGTCCTGGCGGTAGTATGGCTCATGCTCCCGAAAGTGGACATCCATACTGACAAACTTCTTCTTCTCTACTGGACTCCAGCACACATACCCCTTCTGGGTCGCCGAGTAGCTTACGAAGATGCATTTGACCGCTCTAGGGTCAAGTTTCCCAACTGATGGCCTGTTGTCCTTCACAAAACATACACACCCAAACACCTTCAGTGGGAGTATCCCACTATTATTGCCTTGCAATACCTCACATGGGGACTTCCATCCGAGGACCTTCGAGGGTATTCTGTTGATGAGTTGAGCTGTTGTGAACACTGCATGCCCCCACAGACTCTGTGGGACATTCATGTCGATCATCATACTTCTTGCGACCTCCAGAAGGTGTCTGTTTTTCCTTTCTGCAACTCCATTTTGTGCTGGTGTGTATGCACAGGTGGTCTGATGCTGTATTTCGTGTGCTGACAGGTATTCTGCAAGCGTCCTGTTGGTATACTCCGTTCCATTGTCAGACCTCAGTACCTTCACAACTGCTTTGTACTGAGTCTGGACATGCTTATGGAAATCCCGAAAACAAGCAAGTACATCATTCTTATTTTTTATCAAATATAATCAGGTAACACGATAGGCACACTCAATAAAAGAAACAAAGTACTTATAACCATTCATAGTGTTAGTAGCACATGGACCCCAGACATCAGAATGTACTACCTCAAAAGCAAAAGTGCTCCTATTACCCGTGCCAATATATGAGCTCCTAGTAAGTTTTTCTAACTCGCACGCATCACATACTAATTTCTCTTTATTTGTTTTTGCATAAATCTCTAGATACAACTTACTTAGAGTATCAAAGGAAGAATGTCCCATCCTCCGATGATGGAGTATCAAGGTATGCTCATTCCTCTGCTGCTGTCCTTCCATGCCAGCCTTCTCTGCCATAGATACCAATGCTGAGTCCAGTCCTTCTCGATCTAGGTATCACAGTCCCACATACCAAGTGCCAGTCCCAAGTCTTCGTCCTGTCCCTTTCTCCTGGAAGGTCACCTTAGGAATATCAAAAGAAACAATGCATTTAAGTTGGAGGATTATAGAACTAATGGACAAGAGACTGACTGGAAAGGATGGAGCATGTAAAACATTGGATAATCTTACTGAACCTGTACAATTAACAGTACCCTTACCGACTACTGGCTGGAAAGTGCCATCAGCTATCTGAATGTTGTCTGCTGATGCTAGGTGAGTGTAGGAAGAAAACTCACTAGCATTCCCTGTCGCATGCCGAGATGCTCCCGAGTCGATAATCCAGTCTGATGATTTAAGGGAAGAGATAGACGCAAGGGCAAGTGATTCGTCAGTACCTTCTGATGGATGGGCATACATGACAGCGTTGCCCCTAACAAAGAATGAGGTGGACGCCTCCTCTGTTCTACTTCTCATGTCTTCCAGTGTTTGGTCCTCCATAGTAAAGGTGCCATCAGGTTCTCCGTTCCCTTCTGATATCAGAAGGTTCGCCCGATAACCTCCTCGACCGCCTCGTCTACCCCCTCGACCACGACCACGTCCTCCATTATATCCTCGTCCGCCGAACGGTCCTCGTCCACCACCTGAATCTCCCTCCCTAGGTGGTTTGGTACAAGCATACCGATGATGACCCATCTCCCCACAGTTGTAGCACTGTCGGTTATGCTGCCAGGGCTCTCCCTTAGATCCTGTGTTTCCTGAGCTGGTGATCGCTAGTGCTGACTTTGCTTCGGGGGGACCACCTGTCCCGGCTTGCAGCCTGATGCGTGTCTCCTCCTGGATCATGGCTGAGATAGCCTCCTCAAGACTAGGGATCTTTGGTTGGGCTAGAAGTAGGGCTATCCTCTGTGCGAAAGCTACAGTCAGCCCTTTGAGGAACTTCATCGTCCTCTCCTGCAGACACACCTGTCTCTCCTTACACTTAGGATCCCCGCAGCTCGCCCGATCTGAGGAGTGATCATAATCCAACCACAGACGCTCCAACTCCGTGGCATACTCCTGCACCGTCTTCTCTCTCTGTACGGTGTCATCAATCTCCCCCTTTATCTGGAAGACCCGTAAGTTGTTCCCCACACCATCATAGGTCCTTCTCAACTTCTCCCATACATCTTTCACCATCTCAATACCGTCTACTGTGGCGGCAATAGACTGGACTAAGGAGTTCAGAAGCCAGATGTAGATCACCATATGAGTGGACTTTCACTCATCGCGTCCTGTCGAGCCTTCGTCCGGCTCTGTCGTCTCGCCCGTCAGGAACCCCTCCATATTTTTTCCTGCGAGGGTTCTTCTCACCCGCCGTGACCAACTCAGATAGGTGGCTGGTCCATCTAATTTCAGATCGATGGAGGGAAACTTCAACTCCGGCGACGTTCGTGTCGTGTTCTCACCAGCCGACATCGTCAACAACTTCATCAACGTCGCCACCTCTGCAGAATCTAGCTTCTTGATGATCTCCTCCATCGATGCGTCGTCTATCCAATCACGTCACGTCCGCTCCACGACTCACGCTCGTCCTCGTCGTCCGCTCCTAGATCCGAACATGTCCTCCCTTTTTTCAGATCTAGGCATCCCTATTAGGCGCTGTCTCATGCTGGTGCGGAGGAGGCGGCAGCACACATGTCACAGCCATCGTCGCAGCAGCAACAGCAGTCGCAGCAGCCGCAGCAGTAGCGGGACGGGGCAGCAACAGCGAAGGGCGGCCTGCGAAGGGCGAAGAAGGGAAGAAGGGGGGCGTGGAAGAGTTCGTTGGAGGAGATCTAGGAAATCCTCCTGTGGGTTTGTGGAAGCTTGGTGACGGCTAGGGTTTGTGGAAACTTAGCTCTGATACCATGTTGAAATTAGTTGATTATTTTATTGATTGTCTCATTGGCATTATATAGCCTTACAGTCATTAATACAATGATCTCAATCAATATGACAATAATCTCATAATGGAATATCCTGTGACATATTCTGGCATCCCAAATATGTCCTCAGGATATTCCCATGTGCTTATACTATACTTAAATATAACACCCAACATACCATATCAACAGGAAGTGTGAATGATGCTTTTGAGTCCTTGTGTAAGGTTGCAATTGTTTGCGACATAAAGCAAGCTGCTAGCTGAAGCGAGGCACAACCATTCTTGATGCTAGAGTTTCTTGCCTAGGTGTAGGCTTTCTTTTAATAGCTATGAGCAAGATTCAACCTGTCTTTGATACCATGTGGAAGTCCATGGTGAGGGATGAGAGTTGTGTATTTGTATTATTCAACAATATCAATACCTTCTGAGAATTCCATTGCATATTAGGATTATTCTATCAGCATTTGCTATATTATTGTGATACTCAATGGTACTGATTTTCCTATGTATACTTGAATCGGTGTTTGATTATTATTGATAACAACAAGCTTTGACTTATTTATAGAGAAAATAAATTCTGAATGTGATGGTGTTATCTCACCCCCCCCCCCCCCCCCCCCCCCTTTTTTTTTTTAGGCCCTCATCCAAATGCTCATTGACATCATGTCCACAATGAGATGAACATGTTAGAAAGTTTTGGGTAAGTACATAGTGAGGACCATCATACTGTTCAAATGAAATTTAATTGGTAGTATCAACTGTTCCAATGAATTTGAACATCGTTTCAATCATTGATATTTTTTTTGTTGCAGGGGGTCAGAATTTTGTGATTAAATACGAAGGCTCTTTCAAGAATGGACAATTAGAGTACTTTGTTTTAGAGCATGTGGAACATGACAGACCTGAGGTGATTATAAGAAATTCGTATGCTTCAAATTTTGATATTTCTAGTGTGCTAGAACTTTTGCTTTATGATTAGGTTTTGAAGAAGGAAATAGATGTATTTGGGCTACAATGGTATGGTTTCTGCATGTTTAGAGCGCTCGCAAGCTTGCATAAGTAGGTAAGAAAATATAATGGTTATCTTGGAAGCGCTCACAAGCTTTGCATAAGCAGGTAAGAAAATATAACGGTTATCTCGGTTAACTGGACCGGGTCAGTCAAAGAAAAAAAAAAGGAGAATGAATTACAATCAATCTCCTATGCATCAATCCATCAGTGTGTGTGTACTTTCATGTATGTGCATAGAAATGTTTGGACCATAACTAGATACAAACAAGGCATATTTAGCATGAGGTCTAATAGTGTATTTTTATTTGATGATGATACTATTTTAGATGATATGGCTAGAGTGATTAGCTTTTAAATTAAAATTGTTGGAGTGTCCCTGTTTCTTACTTAAGAGGAGAGTCCTCCTAATTTATATTGTTTTCATCTTCTTCTTTTTTTCCCCTAATCTTTCTGAAGTTAGCAGCATCGCTTGGCTGCAACCATGTCTTTTGCAAGTAAGATCAAAATTTTCTTCTTATGTTTTTTTGTTTAATTTACTTCAATAAACTTATGGAATAATTGGTTATTGATAATTCTGTAACCTGTTTTCATAATGATTTAGCTCGTGCATCATGGAATCGATGAAATCGGTTTTAGATTGCCCTATTTTCAAAGTTCCTTTTCGTAGAAGAGGTATGTTACTTCCATGTCGCATAAGAGGTATATATGTGTTTGGTCATGTTTACCTCACCGGCTTTTCTTGTGGGCCGGGGTTTGGTCACAGCTTTACTTGTGGATTTTGTTGTTATTCAAACAAAACATATGACCTTATCAATCTAGGTTCAAAAAGTTTATTAGTTTAATGTCATTATCACTAGAAACTATAACCTGGTAATTACGTAATTTAATAAGAAACTTACAGATTAGGTTCAAAAAGTTTTTTCTAAGCACGAGGATGAAGTAAAAACAAATCAAGTATATATCTAGTACACAATGGGCAAATTTAAGAAACTTCCAACCAGTTCCAGGAAGTTTCAGTCAACTTCAGTTAATCAGGAAAAGGTATTGGCCAATATCAGAAGTTCCGTCCAGTCTTTAGCCAATCTTGGTAAGTTATGGATGGTCAGCCAGTTTGGAACAGAAGTGCATAACCAAACCAATAACAGAAGTAAACTTTCTAAAATATGTGTGACATTGGAGTTTGTTGACTGATACTAGTTTTGTCATCACAAATTATGTTCTTGTTGCAATTCTTGCTTTCAAACACAGAAGCATCAATTGCTTTTGATTGATATGCACTGGATTTGTCGACATATGCATGCATTTTTTTTTTTTGATAAAAATTGCAAGAAACTGGATTAAACTTTTCTGCATATATGCTGATAAAATTAATTGTGTAGATGCTAATGATAAGATATATGAAATATTGTCATCTACAATAGTATGTTGACTTTCGTGCCGATAGAATTTCTATTGAAGTAGATATCTGCTTCGTACAGGAGAGACGTTTAATATGGGGAAGCAGGGGATGCCTGTGTCATTTAGGAGAAATGCCATATGTAGTTCCTAGCCAAGAATTAAGATGCCATTTTTGCTGCTTATCGATAAGAGGACAAGCCTCATACTGTTAAGGGTATTCCTCGTCATAAGTTTCACGTGTATGTGCCTACTTGTGTATGCATAACCCCTATTTTTTATTTCATTTTCCATTAAGCCGTTTGTTCTGTTGCCAATAGAGTTACGAGGAAATAAATGACTTGGAAAGAAGTACATTGTTAAACAACTAGAAGGTGAAATGGGCCAATCCATGGATATGGGCAACATTAATGCTGCCGACTTCTTGTAAGTTTAACCATTTATTACGGAAACTGTCATTTCATCTAGGTTCTTATAGTTTGATTATTATTTGTGCTTTAAACATATGAGCTATCCTATTTTGAGTTATTTTTTCCTCATATGGTTGCTGCATAGTGGATACTGTATTTATGGTTGCTATGGTTTCCAATCTGATTATCTGTCTTGAATTATTTACATGGATTTCATCAAAGGATTACAGAATAACTGCAATAGTTGGTTTGAACGAAACAAATAAGGTTCCATCAAAGGATTACAGATAGCAAGAGGACCATTATTAGTCATGTTAGAACTTTAGAAGAGAACTGAATGATAAACTATGAAACATAAATTGCAATGCAAACTTATAACAGAACACCGAGTAGTTGGGCATAACAAGGCTTACAGTATATTTGCATCCAGCTTCGTAACTTATTTTAAACTCTATCAACTTACCTTCTTTAATTAGATTGCTGACTTCATGTAGAATCTAGTTTTTACACATATTCAGATCCAGCAATAGTGAATGAGATGACAGATGAAAACTCTAGAAAATGAAGGACACAATGAAGATTCATTAAGTGCCGTAAGGATTTGGGTTATTGGCCTCTAGGATCTTTATGTGTTGTGCTTCTTGGATGTTAGTTTCATTTGGTTCTCAAACGTAAAAGAGTGTTCACGGATGGAGTAAGGTTAAGACAAACAAGAGGGCTTATGCTGGAGCACTAGACCAAAGGAAAATCTTATAAGTTTCACAATAAGCACCCTATACTATATTGAAGTATTTTCTGTTGATTAAAGAGCTTATATAGAAGCCTAATGATATAAGTTTTATAAGTTCCGATCGTCGCTAATATTTGTTAAAGTAACATGATTTATCCTAGTATAGTAAGAAAGGAGAATGATCAAATCACTGGCTGAAAGGGATGGTGCAAGCATTCTGCATCATCTTGACATAAGTGCAGCTGTGTCGCCTATAGCAAAACTTCATGCATTCTAGTAGATGTTTACATATGATTCAAGAAGTAAGGAAGGAGTACTATTCCAAGGTAAAGTTGGTCATCTTATAGGATGAGCCATTCATCAACAGCATATACCATCCGCAAGTAAGCTGAATTTTTGGTACTGTATACTGATGTATTGGAATTCAATTTACTTCCATCATAGCAGTAAGCGGAATTTTTGGTACTGTATACTGTGTTGGAAATGTAAACCAAATTCATTGTTGCATGTCTAGATGAATCTATGCATGAATGAATCTAGGAATAATTAAGTTCATTGTTGCATGCATGAATGTATTTAGGAAAACTAAGAGTCATGTTCATTGCTCTTGATGTATCTTGAGCCCTATTTGTAAGCCCCCTGATTTTTTTAAAATTTTTAAATACATTTTCTCACAGTTTTTCTGTAATTTGTGGAATTTAAAACTAAGGTATTTTGTGATTAAAGGATTTTTAGATGATGCTAATTAATATTAAAATATTATGAAAATAATACTTTCTAGTGTAAAATGAAAAACTAGACATATGATAATTTTTCGAAAATTTATTGGACCCCAGAAACATTTTAAAGCCCTAAAAACTAAGGTACATTTAAACCGAATTAAACCCGTGCCAAACACCCAACATCTCCATGAGAGCCAAAGCCAAGCCCAAAAAATGTGGACCAAGCCCTAATTCCTAGGTCAACCCAAACCAAAATCCTACATGTATATAAACACCTTTTTTTTCCCTTTTCCTTATAATTTATTTTTCCTAAGAAAAACCTAACCTAACTCTAACAGCAGCCGTCATCCCAAGTCCTCCCTACTGTTCATTCTCCTTCTTCATCCCGAGTCTTCCTTAGCCGGACACCCATGGCCGGAACTCTCTCCCGACCCCCGGAGCGGCGGAACCTCCACCGTCGATGTCTCCCCCTTCATCTTCATCTCCTCCTCCGCTCCTCTGTCCCGGAGCACGAACCGACGCCACCACGTCGACAAACCCTCACCTCCATCCCAGCACTCCCTCTTCCCCGACTCCGTCCTCCGGTGATCTCCCCCCCGACTCCTGATCACCTGACCCCGGGCGCCGTCTAGCCGAGACTCCCCGCAGCGGCCACGAACCCCCTCCTCTTCCTGTTCTCCTTCTCCCTCCTTCCCTTCCTTGCACAGACCCGACCGGACCACTCTCATCCTTCTTGAACTCTCTCTAGAGATCTGTTGTGGCTGAGTCTCTCTCCTCTTCCTACCAAGAAAAAGAAGAAGAAGAAGAAGGATATATATGAGTGATGGCCGCTGCGTATTTTCTGGGAATCATCTCATTGGTATTGTTGCTTTCCGCCACGCTACCATTGTCTCTGGGGTTCACTGATCCACAAGATGTGGCTGCTATAAATAGCTTATATGTTGCGTTGGGCTCCCCTGCTCTTCCTGGATGGATTCCAAATGGAGGTGACCCTTGCTTAGAAGCCTGGCAGGGTGTACAATGTATACAATCCATTATAAGTGCAATAACTATTAATGCTGCAAATCAGGGAGGCCGTGGGTGATGATCAGCGTGAACGACGACAGGGAGGATGACCACTTTCAGAAAGCGGAATTTAATCCAGAAGATTGCCCAATTGATTGTTCAAGGCCATGTGAAAGAGTTTGTCCTGCAAATGCAATTTCACTATAGAGGGTATCAGAAGAAGATGAATACACCAGAAATACTACTATTAACGTCCAGTGTGGAGTAATCACAGAACGCTGCTATGGCTGTGGGAGGTGTTTTCCAGTTTGCCCATATGATAAAATAAGAGCTGTGACTTATGTTAGGGATCCTACTTCTACATGTGAAATTTTAAAAGAGGGATGATGTGGATGCTATAGAGATACATACGAGTGGAAGGTACTAGGATATGCTTTTCATTCAGAGGACATGTCCAGCGTTTCCCCGCCGGCCTGTGCTTCCCCCGCACTCCGGCGACAGTGCCACTCCGGCCTCCTCCCTGTCCGACTTCTCCACCACCATCCTGTCATCATCATCACCACCACTCGGCACCACCCGAGCGCCGCCCGCTGTCCTAGCCCCGGACACGGCCAACCCGGACACAGCAGCATCCCCGTGACCCGAACACGGCAGATTCGGACCAGGACACGAAACAGCATCCCGGACACGTGAAATCTCGGTTTTACGGAGCACTGTTCAGGTAACCCGTTCTCTCTCCTCGTGATTCCGTTTTCCGTTCCGTCAGTTGTGTCGCGTAGACTGTATAACCCTCTCGATGCTCGTGCGTCCCGCTCGGTGCGTCGCGTCCTGTGGTGATCGCAAACTGCGATCCAAAAACAGGAAAACTAACGTCATGTTTCACCCCGGAACTGAGTACGTCCCGCCAAACGGGACTACTTGGTCGCACGCGGTCTTTACCGAAATGTGCGCGTCGTTGATACGGACGTGTGGGATATCGCAGAAGTTGATTTGGATGTGCGTGCACACCAGAATCAACGCGTATCCGCCGACAACGCCCCGTATCCGCCTATTCTGGAACACGTCGTAACTTCGTGTACACACGTCGGATCGAGACGGAACTTACGTCATCGGACTCGTAGCAATACGCTGGTCCTGTGACCCAAGTTTGGTTCGATTCTGAGAACGTTGACAAAATCGCGTATCGTGGGCACCATAGGCTCCACTTGACGGGCGATTTTGTGATCGGTTCATCGGAATCCAATTCTGGAAGTTCCGTTGGGTTCGTATCATCGTTCCTGACTTGTTGACACTAAGTTTGACAAATTTGGAGACCTTTGACCCTGACACATTTTTCGGTGCGAAGCGACCCACATGTGGACCCCGCTTTGACCCAGAATTGTCATTTTTGCCCCTGTGTCCAAATTGGACTTAAGGACAGGCATTTCTAGCTATTTGATATTTTTTTAGACTGTTGGTGATGTTTATTACAGCTTTTGGAGGAGTACCTGTAGGATCCACTGATACCGGAACAACTGTTGATATTCAAACCCCGGGCAAGTGTACCTTGCCAAATCTTGCAGTTCTTGTTACTTATTTCCTTGACTTATATATATATATATATTGTTGTGCATGCTTGACCTAGGACCGAGTGACTTACTTAGCGTCCGATTATTAGTCGGGTGCCCACCCTGTACGTAGAGTTGGGTAACGTCACCTAGAGATGGATATTCGTGACCCTTTACATTCTCGTACTTGTCTTATCAAGTACACTATGACCCAGGACACTTGACACTATTCATGAGACAGAGTCTTCCTGAGATATTCATGGTGATTCTGTATAGGATACAGATTTATGACATAGACATTATATTCATAGATATTATATGACTTGTTGCATTAGCTATGATCCCGCTTGACATGGACATGAGACGTTATGGTCATGAGATGCGTGGTTACATTGGGTGGGGAGAGACACACAGGCTACAGGCTATTTTATATATATCTACTACTATTGTGAGGTCGTAGACTCTCTAGCAGAGCTAGACACATTACCGGTTATTACCGCTACCGGCTCCCCGACACAGAGCTTGTAGTGGCTCAGCCTGAGTACTCGTGATACTCTCATCTTGTATTTCACATAGATGGTTACATACTTACCCTATTTATTTCATTTACTATTACACTGTATTTTGGCATATTAATTTTTGTACCTTGTTATGTCCCCTGAGGACCTGGATACCGGACTTTGTCCCCAGGACTAGCAGACGAGATCGACCTCGAGTTACACGGGACAGGAGCATTAGCAGGAGAAGAAGCAGAAGCAGTAGCAGGCACTGGAGCAGTACCAGATCCAGTAGACGAGTGATCACCGAGGGTATCTACTGGGTATAGGCTTTACCCATACTCAGTACTTGCTGTGATTATCTTTATTCTTTTATCTTGACAGATGTATCAGATTCATTATCGGGTTATTTTCCCGAGTGTATAGTTTATAGAGATTGATCTTGCTGTATGATTCTGATATTGTTGTATTCATTTATGTGGATGAGATTAGTATATTTAGACCATTATTGTTGTATTACAGCTTAAGTACGCCCCGATGGATCCATTAAATTGGGTTGGTCCATCGGTGTGTGCTGCTGGCCATTGCCACGTGTCTAGTCCCTCGATATTTTGGGACTGGGGTGTGACACTATTTATATAGCTATGTAAGCAAATGGTTAATGTAAGGTGGATAAAAAAAAATTCAAGCAAGCAAAGAAACAAGGTGATTCTATTCAGCCCCCTAAAATCAAATTTTTTTTGTGTTATCTTTGTATTCTACAAAGTGGAATCATAGCCTCCGTGTTCAGCGGATTAGCTAAACTTCCAATCAAACTAGACTCCTTGTAAAGAGGACAAGCTATCTCAATCCCCGTAAAGTGGTATCTGTGAATACCCCAACAATTGGTATCAGAGCCTAAAAAAAAATTGTCCACCTCAAACAGCAACCTTGTCTCTCTTGTGCCTCGCTTCAATGGAGAAAAATATGATTATTGGAGCAATCTCATGAAGCTATGTCTTGAATCTCAAGATCTATGGAGTGCCGTTGAAGAAGGAGTAGAGCAACCAACAAATGAAGGTCAACTATCCGAAGCACAAAAAAAGGGGTTGAAGGAAAAGAGACAAAAAGACAAAAAGGCGCTCTTCCAAATCTATCAAGCAATTGAAATTCCAGTCTATGAGAGAATATCCAAGGCAAAAAGCTCCCAGGAGGCGTGGACAACTCTTGAGATAGCATATTCTGGCCAAGATCAAGTAAAAAAAATACGCTTGCAAGCTCTAAGGGCTGAATTTGAGAAGCTAGAAATGAAAGATAATGAAAAGATTGAAGAATATTTTACTAAAGTGAACTCTATTATGAATCAAATGAGTTCAAATGGAGAAATTTTAGAAACTCAAAAAGTTGTTGAAAAAGTTCTTCGAAGTCTACCAAGCAAATATGATCATGTTGTAGTTGCCATTGAAGAAACTAAAGATCTTGCATCTCTGTCTTTGGAAAGTTTACAAGGAAGATTAGAAGCTCATGAATTTCGGATTAACAAAAGATGTCCGCAAAGTGTCTCTTCCCAGCCTGATCAAGCTCTCAAATCCAATGTTACGTCTACGGGAGGCCGTGGTTCTTCTCAGAACCGTGGACGCGGAAGAGGCAAGAATTTTCGAGGGCGAAGTTCAAATTTTCATGGCAAAGGAAAGGGTTATTCAAGCAATAACCAAAATGAAGAAGAAGAAAATTCCAACTCCAGATACCCACAAAGAGGATCACAAAGAGGAAGAGGTCGTGGTCATCAAAGAGGAAGAGGTCGTGGCTACATTGAATGCTACCATTGCCACAAACCAGGTCACACAATCAATGAATGCTGGTATAAGCAAGAGGATGACAAGAAAAAAGAAGCGGGTTACGTACATGAAGCACAAAGTAACCATCAAGATACTTTATTGCTTGCTTGTCATGGTGATAACTTGGATAATTTGTGGTATCTTGATAGTGGTGCTAACAAGCATATGACAGAAAATAAAAATTTATTTACAAACTTAACAAAATCTGACCGTGGCCAAGTGAAAATTGGTGATGACAGAGCATACAAAATAGAAGGAGTTGGTGAAATAACTTTCAAAACAAAATCTGTAGGTATCGAGAAGATGAAAGATGTATACTACATCCCAGGGCTAAAAAGCAATCTCCTAAGTGCCGGTCATCTCTTAAGAAAAGGGTTTGACATTCATTTTCGAAGCAATGCTTGTTTCTTGTCAAAGAACGGTCAACTTGTTGCAAAAATTGCTATCACAGAAAATAATATGTTTCCCCTAACACTACAATCCACTAACTTGTCATGTTTCAGTAGTGTTGATAGTGGAAGCTCCAAACTATGGCATGACAGGTTTGGTCATTTGAATTATGGAAGCTTGAGGCAATTAGTGACAAAGAAGATGGTCAAAGGGCTGCCCCAAATCTATTCCTCTGATGATGTCTGTGAAGATTGTCAAATTGGGAAACTTCATAGATCTTCATTCCCATTGCAGTCCACATGGCGAGCCAAGAAGCCACTTCAACTTGTTCATTCAGACTTATGTGGACCAATGCAAGTTACATCTCATGGAGGTAATCGATATTTCATCTCCTTCATTGATGATTACTCAAGAAAAGTATGGATTTATTTTCTCAAAGAAAAATCTGATGCTTTCCAAGCCTTTAAAGATTTCAAAGCTGAAGTTAAAAAATTTTCCGGGCTTCATATTCAAACATTAAGAACTGATCGTGGTGGTGAATATCTTCTAAATGAATTTGAAAGATTTTGTAGAGATCATGGAATAAAGCATCAACTAACTGCTAGATATACACCACAGCAAAATGGTGTTTGTGAAAGAAAGAACCGCACCATTATGGACATGGTGAGGTGCATGCTCAGTAGAAAAAAATTGGACAAAGCTCTATGGGCCGAAGCTGTTTCTTGTGTCGTTTACTTGATAAACAGATCACCAACAAAGTGTCTACAGAACATCACACCTCATGAAGCATGGTACGGATTGAAGCCAAATGTTCAACACTTAAGAATCTTTGGAAGTACTGCCTATACACACATTCCTGATGCTATAAGGACCAAGCTTGATGACAAGGTAGAAAAGTTTATATTTGTTGGCTATAGTGAAAGAAGCAAAGCCTACAAGTTATACAATCCAGCAACAAAGAAGATAATAATCAGTCGAGATGTTCGATTTGACGAAGCTTCAACCTATGAAGGTGATACAAGTACAACTCATACTCTCATACAAAAAGATGATGAAGTTGGCTTTCAAAATGAAACTGCATCTCCAACTTTACCAAGAGAAGATGTGCATCAAAGACCTTCTAGAAAAATGAGAAGTATATAAGAATTGTATGACTCAACTGAGCAAGTTGAATCAAATGATACTGTCTATTTTGCTTTCTTTGCAGGAGAAGATCCAATTTTATTTGAAGATGCAAATAAGGAAGAAACTTGGAGGCAAGCAATGAAGGAGGAGATAAAGTCTATTGAGAAGAATGATACGTGGGAGCTCACAGATCTTCCACCAAATAAGATTCCCATTGGTGTAAAATGGGTGTACAAAATCAAGAAGAATCCTGATGGCTCAACCAACAAGTACAAAGCAAGGCTCGTAGCAAAAGGATACAAACAGAAGGAATGAGAAGACTACACAAAAGTTTTTGCACCTGTTTCCAGAATTGAAACTGTTAGACTAATGGTATCTCTTGTAGCTCAAAACAGCTGGAAAATATTCCAAATGGATGTGAAGTCAGTATTCTTAAATGGCATCCTTGAAGAAGAGATTTATCTTGAGCAACCTCTTGGCTTTGTGAAGAAAGGAGAAGAAGACAAAGTCTACAAATTGAAGAAAGCTTTATATGGCCTTAAACAATCTCCAAGAGCTTGGTACAGTCGTATCAACTTATACTTTGAGAAGCATGGATTTCATAAATGTCCATATGAGCATACTCTTTACACCAAAGAAAGACTAGATGGAAGCTTTATTATAGTAAGTCTTTATGTTGATGATCTTATCTTCACATGAAACAATATAGAAATGCTGAGGGAATTCAAGCTTTCCATGATGAAAGAATTTGAAATGACTGACTTGGGAGAACTACATCATTTCCTTGGTATTGAGGCTCATCAATCCAAGAAAGGTATCTTCATTTCACAAGAAAGCTATGCAAAAGAAATTTTGAAGAAGTTTAATATAGAGAATGCAAATCCTGTCTTATCTCCATGCTTACCTGGAATGAAATTAAGTAAAGATGGTGAAGGCAAGCTTGTTAATTCCACTATGTTCCGAAGCTTAGTAGGAAATTTGATGTATTTGACTGCCACAAGACCAGACATTGTGTATACAGTAAGTCTGGTGAGCCGGTTCATAGAGAAGCCTTATTCAAATCACTGGAAAACGGCCAAAAGAATATTACGATATATCAAGGGAACTACTGACTATGGCATTTACTATCAAGCTAATGTTCCTGTCAAACTTGTCGGTTTTACTGACAGTGATTTGGGAGGAAGTATTGATGACTCTCGAATCACTTCTGGTTATGTCTTCAACCTTGGCAGCGGAGCAATTTCATGGAGTTCAAAGAAGCAACCAATTGTGGCACTTTCTACCACAGAAGCAGAGTATATTGCTGCATCTTCTACAGCATGTCAAAGTATTTGGCTAAAAGGTATTTTAGAAAGCATGAAGTTCAAGCAAAAAGGACCAACAACAATTTGTTGTGACAACAAATCAGCTATCTCTATCTCAAAGGATCCAGTCCTACATGGAAGGACAAAACATATTCGCATGTGATTTCACTTCCTAAGGGAACTTGTTCATGAAGGAAAAATTAACATTGAATATTGCATAACTGAAGATCAACTTGCAGATGTGTTTACAAAACCTCTAGGAGGACAAGTATTTAGAAGAAATATTGAAGCTTTAGGAGTCAAAAGCAAATTTGGTTTACGGGAGGCATTGTTGGAAATGTAAACCAAATTCATTGTTGCATGTCTAGATGAATCTATGCATGAATGAATATAGGAATAATCAAGTTCATTCTTGCATGCATGAATGTATTTAGGAAAACTAAAAGTCATGTTCATTGCTCTTGATGTATCTTGAGCCCTATTTATATAGCTATGTAAGCAAATGGTTAATATAAGGTGGATAAAAAAAAAATTCAAGCAAGCAAAGAAACAAGGTGATTCTATTCAGCCCCCTAAAATCAAATATTTTTTTGTGTTATCTTTGTATTCTACAAAGTGGAATCATAGCCTCCGTGTTCAGCGGATTAGCTAAACTTTCAAACAAACTAGCCTCCTTGTTAAGAGGACAAGCTATCTCAATCCCCGTAAAGTGGTATCTGTGAATACCCCAACATACTGATGTATTGGAATTCAATTTACTTCCATCGTAGCAGTAAGTTGAATTTCTTTAGATTGTTGATTTGTAACTTATTTTAAGCTTTATTTTCTAATAGTGGACCCAAATTTTTTGGAATAAAGACTTTATTATTGTTTTAAGTTTGTAACAATATTAGAAGTTTGGTGTCAATCTAAAAAAAAAGTTACCGACTTTTTTATTTAATTCTACAATAGACCCTTTTTTCTTGTAGTACTTCTCTATATATTTTTTTCTATTTTTGCTAATAGTTGTTTTTATTCTATACATTTTGAAATTTATATTGACATGATTTGTTATTGTATATAATAGGTTATATAAGAGATGCTATTTTTTGCTGCAATCCATATGTTGTTTGTCTGGAGGCGGACTTGAGCACTTTTGATGTAATGGCGATTGAAGATGACTCTAATTATGCTGCTTCTTGACCGTGAAGGGAATGAAGGAATTAATATATTTTGTATAGGCCTAGGTTAAGTATATGACCACATTTTTGTAATATTTTACTTGGTGATTTGAGATTCACATGATTTGACATGCATTATTTTCGTCTAAAGTGTTTTATGACGCGCATTGAGTGCCGTAAAAACTCATTTTTTCTGTAGTATTATTTGAGTTTATGCATTCGAAAGCATGGGGGATTGAGAAAATGATTAAGGAGATAGTGGTTAAGTAAATCATTTATCTATCAAGATATCTCAGGCACTTGATTTAAGAAACCAAAGTAAATCATGAAAACAAAACTTTTTCGACCATCAACGAAATTTTGAATGTTGAAAGTGGTTTGTCACGTACAAAATTTTTCTTTCCACCAAGACACTTTGAACAGTTTATAAAACTAGAAGATTACTTGAAGGAAGCCTCGAGAACAATCTAGAATTACATATGGAGTCTTTGAAAAGATTAATTGGATATTTTTCTTGAATATTTCGCTTAAATATTATATGGAACCTTCTTGGAACATTTAGAAGTTCCACGAGGATTCCAATCAGGGCCGACTCTTGTCCAGGACAGCCAGAACAACCGCCCAGGACCCCATGGGCTAGGAGGACCCCAAAAAAAAATCAATTTAAACATATAAATGATTGTGTATCGAAAATAGAAGTAGTATGTACTATGGACCTTTCTTATTGCAAAGCAATTATGATGTAGTGGTTATTATGTTAGACTTCCATATAAAATGTTCATAGTTCAATTCTTGGTGGATATATTTTTTTTATTTTACTTTTCTTAAAAAAAAATTTACATTATGTATGGGGCCCTATTTTGAAAGTTCGCCTCGAGCCCCCATGAACTCAGGGCCGGCCCTGATTCAAATCACTATAGAAGGCAAGATATTTTGCATGGTTGTAAATAATTTTCATATTTTTACTATAAATATTTAGGTTCTAGAATGCAACCTGTCACGTCACACTCATGAAATACGAGTCAAGTACAAAACAAGCATCCCAGGCTACGGGACATACGAATACTCCAGTATCCGTATTTTTAATTGTTGTTTGTAAGATTTTAGAATAGGTTTACCAAGGATCATCCAAGACTAAACAAGACTAATATATATATATATATATATATATATATATATATATATATATATATATATATATATATATGGACTTCCACATGGACCAATAGAAATTAAGTGATTTTAAAAAAAATCAAGAAAATAATTTTAATGTTAATGTTAATATTAATGTTTATTTTAATATTAATTAATTTTAATGTTAATGTTAATGTTAAATTTAGTCTTAATTTTAATTTTAATTTTAGTTTTAATTTTAATTTGATGATAATTTTAATGTTAATTTTTACTTTTAATGTTAAAATTAACACTAAAATTACAATAAAATTAATACTAAAATTAACATTGAAATTGAAATTAACATTAACATTAACAGTAATATTAACAATAACATTAACATTAATATTAATATTAAATTTAATTTTAACATTAGAAAAATTAACATTAATATTAAATCTATATATACTTTCTAAATCACTTAATTCCTATTGGTCCATGTGGGAGTTTGACATGGCTCATTTAAGAATATTGGCTCATATTCTTAAATGATCCATGTCATGTGGACTCACACATGGACGAATTATATATATATATATATATATATATATATATATATATATATATATATATATATATATATAAATTTAAATTTAAATTTAAATTTAAATTTTAGTGTTAATTTTAATTTTAATGTTAATATAAAGGGTAATGTTCATATTTAATATTAATCCGGAAAAGCTCTCTTCACTACCTAGTTACAAGTATCCAAATGTGTGACTCGTCTCACTATTCCGTATGCCTGTCCGAGATACGCGTTTATTATGTGTATGGTTGGTTAGTGTTTTTGCTTACTTTATGCTTATTGTCATTTCATATATTGTTTGTGATATTTATGTAAAGTTTTCTTTGAATGCATGCTATGGACCGTTGTTTCCTTAGTCTTCTTATGAGAGGCTAGGATGTACCCGGGTGAGGGACATGGATTATGATACAATGGCCAAAAGTCAACCCTTTGGCTATATAAGCCCAACCCCTCTTTTCCTTCACTTTTCTTTTCTTTTTCCTTCTCTTTCCCTCTTTTTCATCCTTCACCAAGAGCATCCGAGCTTGGCCTTGGCAGTGGGTTGAGCTTTTGTAGTAGTTGCTAGTAGACTTACCCGTAGGTAAGTACATCTTGCCAATCGAGTGAACCCCTGATTGGTAGCTTCTTGATAAACCTAAACTCATATTTAATTGTTAACTTAGCTATTTGCATATCTTGAGTAGCTTAGAACTGTGGTTTATATCTGATGTGGTAGCTTAGAACTCATTTGCCTGTAATTTTAGTCTTTTTGCCTTTGTTTTGGAGTTCTTTGGAGAATTTGGTGAAGAACTCAAGTCAGAGCGTAATGAGTGCTTGCCGTAGAAGAAGGAGCAATTCTATGAAATACGCATGAAACCCTTGGCGTATAAGTGCTAGACTCAACTTGAGCTCACTGTGTGCTGTCTCAAAAGATTTTCTTGAGTATTTCCCTCGATGGGCGAGCCTTGACTTCTGCACTCCTCGATTTCTTTCGTAATCTCAACTACTGATCCATTCTTGGAATTTGTGCCTTGTATTTTAGTAGACCTTCTCACGCTTGTCAGGATACGCCAACCTTGCTGCTGGCCTACTTAGTGAAAGTATGCCAAGTTCTTGGCGCGCGTACTGTAATGCCCCACTCTGCGTCGGCATTATATATCAAGGTGAGTGGGCAGAACTTTGTTCTCTGATTCTTGCACGTCTTAATAATAAATCTGAGTTTTTGCTTGCATATTTTTATAAGAGAATGATAGAACCTGCCTTGCATGCTAATGAACGAACTTACCTAGCTTGTCTTTGAAACGAACATGTCTGCTTAACTAAGAATCCTGAAACGCTTGTCTAAGTATATGTTTGCATGAACATGTTCACTATCACCTATGCTCCGAGAGAACCATATCGTTTGTCTGCATGTGTTCAAAGATAAGGCGGCTTGCCCCCGCAACAAAGATTATAGTCTGATGGTTTGTCTCGTCTGCATCCTAAAGTTTATTTGATAGTGTTTTCATGCATTCATATCGGTCAAAAAATGGCTATTGGTGGAGAGCTGAACTGCATGTGTCACGGATGCTACAGAGATAGTGGAAAGCAACCATGAGTCACAGCTGCCATTATCATCAGAAAAATGAGTCATTGGTATGCTGGACCAACAGTTGCCGATCCTGAGATACTCGGGGACCGCACTTCATATAGCTAGTTCATTGTGTTAGCTTGGATAGATGGATTGCACCTAAGATATGCATGTGTGTCTAGATGTGCATTTGTCCCTAGAGTCTCATGAGATACGCTGCGCACACCCTAAAATAGAACGAACGGCTTGTCTTGCTTATATCGCATATGAAACTCTGTTTTCTAAAAGATGTTTCCAAAATAATGTAATATGACTCCGTTCTTCTATTGCATGTGTCACGACCCGCACCCGGAAATTCGGGCACGAGTGCGTGGGTACGTCCAGCCTACGCCGCAGAGTCGGCGGTAGTACGCTGTCTAGGTCATATCCACATTTAACTAGTCTAGCTCATTCACAATCAACATAGGCAAGATAATAATGAGAATCAGATACTTAAGATTTCAATTGAAATAAATGCGACAACAGATTCAAATGTTTAGTACAGAAGTTCAGAATGAAATCGGGGACAAACCCGATTACTAAGATAAAGAGCAAAAACTAAGATAACTACTGCTAACTACTCAGCAGGAGTAGCTTCCTGTGCGGGAACTGGCTCTGCAACTGTGTCACCTGCTGCCTCATAGGGGCCATAATAGGTGGGGGCAAGGTTCTCATCATCGCCTAAACAACAGATCCAGTCAGGAAAGGAGCAAAGTACACAGTGCACAACAAGATTAAACTAAATATTTATGACAATTAAAATGAGCATCATATTGAGAAAGTTGCATAAAAGAACACCAATATCTCAGAGTTAATGCTTTTAAACAGGAATACGAGAAAACCGAAATAAATGAGACAGGAAAAGAACTACAACAGTCTGCAAGAATTATAACAAGATCTAGAAACTATCTGTGTGAACTTGTGTTTGTTTTAGAATACATAGTTGGCATATAGGGGTTTATAAGGCTAATTCGGCCGTCATAAACGGCTATTAAACATGAACAATCGAGATCCGGCTGAGGGTACAGTCGCGTACCAACAGCTATTAAACAATAAGGGGAAGGGTAAACTACATGCCTCCTAGTACTCTCCCACCCGACATGAAAAATCAAGACATGAACTCCAATATTCAAGACATGAAATCCAGTGTTCTAGCACTACGTGTAATCATCAATGGTACTAGTAAAACAGGGAGTTAATTATCACAATATAAAGATTAACTTGAAGTGCAGGTACTTGCCTGTTGTTTGGATCTGATTAATAGTTCTCGGGGAAATTTTCTAGGGATGAGTCCAAAAGCTGAAATAGACATTACCATCACGCTCAGAAGATGTCAAATAGCTAGAAACGTCTGTCCTTGGGTCCAATTTGGAGACAAGGGCAAAAACGGCAGTTTCGGGTCAAAACGGGGTCCGCCGGTGGGCCCGCTTTGCACCGAAAAACGTGTCCGGGTCAATGGTCTCCAAATTCACCAAACTTAGTGTCAACAGGTCAGGAATGCTGATACGAACCCAACGGAACTTCCAGATTTGGATTCCGATGAGCCGAACACAAAATCGTCCGTCGAGCGGGGCCTGTAGGGCCCACGACACGCGATTTCGTCAACGTTCTCTGAATCGAACCAAACTTGACCCACAGGACCAGCGTATCGCTACGAGTCCGATGGCGCAAGTTTTGTCTCGATCTGACGAGTGTACACAAAGTTAGGTCGAAATACAGAAAAGGCAAATACGGGGCGATGTCCGCGGATACGCGTTGATTCCGGGGTGCACGCACCCCCGAATCGACTTCCGCAAAATCCCACACGTCCGTATCGACGAGGCGCACGTATCTGTGAAGACCGCACGCGATCAAGTCGTCCCGTTTGGCGGGGCGTACTCAGTTCCGGGGTAAAACAGGGTCTGGTTTTTCCTGTTTTTGGATCGCGGTGTGCGATCACCACAGGACGCGATGCCCCGAGCGGTTTATCCGGGCACCGAGAGGGTCATACAGGCTTCGCAACGCAATTTACGGAATTGAAAATGGGGCAGCGAGGAGAAAGTTACACGTACCTGAACCGGGCTCGAGAATCGGGTCTTCACCGTGTCCGTGTCGTGTCCGACACGGAATTTGGGAATTAGGGTTAGGGTTAGGGTTTCACTCAGGCGGCCGGAGGACGGCAAGGCAGGCCGGGGCAGGGCTGCACGGCGGCTGGCTGGTCGGCGGCGAGTGGCAGGCGCCGGGGGCGGCGGGCCGAGGCTGGCCGGAGCTCTGGCCCGCTGCTGCTGGACTGACGAGGGGAGGAGGAAGGAGGGGCGACTCCGGCGGCTGGGCAGTGGCGTTGTCCGGTGACAGCGACGGCGGAGGGGCGTCGGCTGCGCTCGGGGAGGGGTCGCCGGACGGTTAGGATTCCGGTGGGTGGAGATCCGGTGGCTGAGGGGGAGACCGGAGGAGGAGGGTTTAATAGGCGAGGCGGAGCTGCGGCAGGCCGAGAAAGGCGGTCGAGAGGGGTGGCGTGGCGTCGCGAGGCGGCCGGAGCGCCGGGCGGAGCGCCGCGCGGAGCGCCGGGCGACGCGGGCACGGGGACTGGGGAAGATGGAAGCCGGGTCGGGTCCGGGCGGGTCGGGTTCAGGCGGACCCGACCCGACCCGTTAGGTCAACGGGCCGCAGGCTGAATGGGCTGGGCCCAACGGGCTGGGCTCAGGTTAATAATAGGAATAATAATAATAATAATAATAATAATAATAATAATAATAATAATAATAATATTAATAAATCAGTTAATTAAATAAATAATTAATAAATACTTTTTAGGTATTTTAAAAATAGGTCCGGGGTCCAATAAATTCCAGAAAAATTACCCTAAGTCCAATTTTTTATTTTACACCCAAAAATATTATTTTCATAATATTTTAATATTGTTTAATATCAATTAAAAATTATGTAATAATTCAAAATCCTGATTTTAATTTCAGAAAATTCCCAGAAAATTCTAAAAAATTGTGAAAAATCCTAATTTTAGTATTTTTGAAAAATCAGAGGCTTACAATCTACCCAACTTATAAAATTTCGTCCTCGAAATTTAAATTATGGCAGGGTTCTCTCTGTCCAAACTCACTTGATTACAGTCTAACGGGTTTCTCTCAGGTGGACATTGCGGTCGCTACCCAACTTAGAATTCTACCCATATCCTCTAAGGCTGTACAACTAGTAAAGCTAGGTCTCAACTTAATAAATTTGGGTATTGAATCTTAAGTTTGCAACACAAAACACAGCACCTAGGGTCTTGTCTTAGTCATAAAGGGTTATCGTCAATTCGTCCGGTCTGAGGGGTATGTCTAGCACTACAAATCAACTTATACCAACCACAGGTTTTTGTCTTCCCGAGACGAGGATCAATAATAAAGAGTTTAAGGGCGAGGTGGTAGAACAGAGGTATAGGGATCAAGACGTTTAAGGAATTCTAATGGGAATTGTCAGGCGGTTATGGATTGAGATTCTATTCTGGTAATGATGATACGATATGCTCGGACGTATTTAGGGGGCAAGTATACTAGTCAACTATATATCTCAATCCACGTAAAGTAGTTGTGCGAAGTGCGAATCAAAATGCACTAAGGTTGATCAGACCGTAGTACACTGATTCTGAGTAGACCCTTGTATTAGTGGGGTTGATCAGGCCTCAATAATACAGGTGTCGTGAACAAGCCCGATAAAGAGTAGGCTTGCAAAACTAGGCTAAAAATAGCAGCATCAGTCGAGTTCAGCAAAATTAAGTGCGCTAGATGATGATGAAAAGAGGTACAAATTTATTGAAGTCTACAGAATAACACAAAATAAGCACAATAGCAAAAGCCTAAGGAATCTATACAGTTATCAAATTTAAAAGCATACTAGGTTATTTAGCAAGTTCAAAAATTACTAGGTTGGGGCTGGCACTAGTTCTTCCTACTTGTTACTATTATTGCAAGGCAGGCCATGTTGAAAAGAAATGCAGATGCAAATGGGGATTATGTTTAGCTTACGAATCCAGCCAGCATTCAGTCAGGGATTGCCCTGAGCGTCGAAAGAGAGCATTGTTGATTCATCGACCAGCCCTACCAGCACCAGTACCAGGACTTTCTACTTGTCATTATTGTGGCAAGGTAGGCCATCTCGCCAAGGAATGTCGATGCAGATTGGGATTATACTTGGTTTACGGATCCAGCCAACATTCAGCCAGAAGTTGCACGGAGCATCGAGGAGAAACACCGATGGTTCACCGACGAGCACCGATTGTTAACCGACATACTTTACCAGCACCGGAAGGATATCAGCCGAGGCCACCCTTGGCATCGCAGACAACACTCTTCCAGCAGGCCCAGCAACAGCAAAGGGCACCACCACAGAGACGTGGACAGGCTTTTGCGATGACAGTGGAGGAGGCACAGACTCGAGGAGTAGCGAATATGAGTAAGATTTAGTTTTATCATAGCTAGCTATAGTAGCGAATATTACTAGTAATACTTTAGCATGTGTCTATTAGTTCCATTCTCTAGCCTAAACCTAGTATTATATTAGCATGAAATTGTTAGTCTAGATTAGTAATATGTAACTGGTATCCAAGTTTTCAGAAGCTGTAGTTCATCTTCGTTCTAACCAGGCTCCTTTACTCTTGAGTTACTTATCTCTCATTGCCTAGAGAAATGTTTTCATTGCTTCCCTACGTGTTCTACTTGAACAAAACACTCACCCTTCCTCTCAATTTTTTTCTTGTTCATGGTCCTTTATCCTTTGTGTTGTGTTTCAACAAACATGTCTTGCAACTGCATTATCTCTTCTGGAGCAAACCTATAATGACACGTTCTGCTCAAGCGGACAGCCGATTCAAACGGTAAAAGTACAAATGACCCAACCCTTTTGCTCAGCGAGAATAATCGTTTGAGGTTAGAGGATTTCCCGACTTGGCCCTTCAGGAGTTCCGGCTTAGGCTTTCAGAGGCTCGCTCGGAGTATCGCTCGACCGAGGCGAATCATCGCTAAAGTGGGCGGCTACGATAAACTTGTCTTTGCTTAGCCAGCACACTTAAAATATGGATGATACATGCTAGTCGCTAGGTGAATCACCCCTTGCATGCTAATAAAGAATCCAACGCACCTAGCTAAGGGAATAATCCCAACTTATATTGCATGTGCTAGAACATGGAAATGAAACTTTGCTTATAATTGGCCCTTGCATACTAGCTTTGCCTTGTGCAACTAGACCCTGCTGTGCCTCGAGTAAAACGATATGTATGTACCGTTCGAAGTGCACTGCTTCACTTTCTACACTGCACGGCCCTAGATTATGTCGCTTGGTATGTCCCTTTACTATTTCACTCCTCGCTTACCCTTAGACCCGTGGAAAATGTAAATATTTATATTTTCATAAAAATGCATGCTTTCTTACTTATGTGTTAACTTATAATGTTGCCTCGATCCAATACTTGCCACAATAAAACTTATGCCATAATTAAGTAACACTATCGTGTATCATGCATGCATCTTGTTAGCCGAAAGACTATCAAATAGTCCCTCTATGCAATATAAAACTATAAGTATCCGAGACCGTTAGGTCGCCAAGGCAGTCCTCGAACCAGGGGAATGTATCAAGGCAAGTTGAACACTGAACGATAATCCTGCCAAGTAAATCAAGAATCACATCTCGTGGAGCAATGCTAGTTTAGAACAAGAATCATGGATTATCATGTCAGGTTGTAAAAATGAAATGACCCAAGACTTGCATGTCGCGGATAACTTGTTAACAAGTGAGATTTTTGGATCTCTATTCCTGTGGACGGTCTCTGGGGCACTGGGGCCGATCCGATCCTGACGAAACACCTGTTAGACTGCCTGTTTCGAACAGGATGGCGTGTAACGCCTGTGAACTATCCTTCACGCCATTCTCGCTCATAGACTAAAGTAGTCGCCTATTTCAGAAGGAATTACCTGTAGCGCTTATGATCCTTGCATTGTATGTCATTTTCTTTCATGTACTACACCCGTCCTTTATGGCTATGTCAGCGACTCCTGTTCATATAGATAAGTTATCCTCGCTTAGCAGCAATCCGCGTGTGAGTCATTGCATCGCATCCAGTGAATCGAAAACAACTGAACGATCATGGATATAAGATATGTGTACATAATTAAACGCTTGAATATACAATGCAACACACTTGAAAAATCCTTATAACTCGTGCACCCGAGAATGAAACCTCGCTCACAACACTTGTGTTTGCATATGTTATTGCCCCTGGATTCATTATATATATAATCGTGCTTGAATTAACTTGGTTTGCCTTGAACAGGAAAGGACAAATGGTAAGTTGGTAAGTCTCGTCATGTTCCTTTATATCGTACGGCGCACTGCCATATGAGTTAGACTTTTCATCTTTGCCATGAAACTAATCCTAAGGCAAGACTAGAAAGATAACTTAATAGATGGTGCACGGAACCTATATAATATGTTTGGATTTGTCGAGCGGGCGAGAAGCCTCCCCACCAGTGCATTTATGTACTGATAACCCACCAGATTGCTTGCAGGGTGTGGGAGAACCTCGTTCGGTGCGGATGCCTCATTCGTGCATGCTAAGGTGTAGAGTCCACTCTGAGCCTTGGAGCGTTGCATCCAGAACTGAAGCACATATACAGGACATAATGTTAGAACATCGTCTATGTATCATTCCACAAATGTAGCCACTTGGCATGCTTTTACTGTTTCAGAGAGAGAGAGGCTTGAGTGACTTGTAATCTCGGCCTAGCACCGCCTGTAACACTTGTTTCAATATCAATAAAGAGTTTGCTTTACTTTAATACTTGTGTTATTCAATGCTTCTGCTATTGACGACTCTATGAACTTGCTACCAATCGCCTATGCGTTTATTATTCTTTTACACTCGGATAATCAGTGCGACTCTATGGCTTAGACCTCTTACCACTTGCATGGACCACGGCCTTGCACGGGTGCGGCTTACGCTCGTGCGGTATTACGTCCAGATGGGTCAAGCGATCACCCTGGGAGCGTTGGCACGGTGATTCGTGTCCAGCGGGGATGGCCGATTATCCTGCGGGAGATCGAGGCATGGCATGTTGGTATCAGAGTATGGCTTTACGCCTTTGGACTTCGTTTCAATTTTCTCAGTTTCAAAAACTCGTTCGTGGGTTATGTGCATACGCTCTCTCTCAATGTCCTATCGAAATATTCCAAATAATGAGTTTAAATAATTTCAAAAAGTTGCATGTGAATTATATGATTGCTTGTATAAAATTATAATGCGAAGGCCTTTGTGCCGACCTGTGTTAGGCTTTGTGGAATAGACTCGTACTAGAATTTGCAAGTTATGTGCAAACCTGAATACCTATACGTGATTACCCAACTGGTTAGTGTACGAAATAGAATATCGCCCGAATGGTTAGCTATGCACACAGCCTTTTAGCTAAGTTGTGTTGAGTATTGTACGCCAAGACCCTTTGGTGCAAGCTAGTTGTAAACGAGATTGGGGTATCATTCAGGTAAAATATAAGTCAGACTTGGAATGGCAACCGATAGAAACCTTATCAGATTATCACTTAGGCGAATATAGAGAATCATGGTTGGATTTTGGGAAAATAACTCGAACGATATTTCGTATTGGAAGATACAAATCAGATATGGGTTACTTGGATGACTATAAACACGAAATATATGTGTACGAGACTAAGATTAATCAGGCGATACTTAAGTATCGTACAGGAATTCTAAGCAACGACTTGGTAAATATAGTAGCGATTGATAAAAATATCGATTGAGGATTTAATTGGGTGACTCGATTCTGAGTGGTGTATGGATCATTTAGAAATATCCAAACGGATTCATAAGTCTCACACGATAGTCGGATGGAACGATTGGAGAATGTCTTGAATAAATAATAAGGCTTATATCGAATAGGGACTCAGGGAAAGAAAATCAATATCTTGGTTAAAGAAACTTGTTAGAAACTTGGAGGATTGTACATGCAATTTGGATTAAAATAAACGGATTAAACTTGAACACAATATCGCTCGAATAGAAGTTAGCCCGAGAAAGAAATATAGTGGTTCGATGAAAGTGTAAGCGATAATGAATTTGGCTTAGAGTTTAGAAGAACGATCTTGAAATCAAGTTCGGAAATATAACCTTCGAAATCAGTTCTAGCGAGACGATTATCTTGCGGGAGCGCCAGCGTAGTGATTTCATATACGGTGGGGATGATCGAATTCACGGGAACATGTTCGGTGATTATTCCAAACGAACTCGATGAATGAAATATATCAAAAGATATAATAAAATTTGGCTTGAATATTTAAACTTAGTTATTTGAGGAATGCCAAAAGTAGACTATGGATTTATCGAACGATAACATTGAAGTTGGATTATTTTCTTAGACGAATTATAATCACTGCATGAACGGACTTGACTTGATGGATTTTATATATAACTTGGATGGAGCAAAAGTGAAATGATAAGGTGTCTCGATCGTGCCGAAGATAACCATATTGCTCAGCGTTCTTGTCTTGTGTGAGAGTAACTCTATGCTCGTACATGCGTCACATCTAAATTAAGACGATTATCTAGCAGGAGCGTTGACGTGATGATCTCATGTCCAACGAGGGTGATCGAACTTGTAGGAGATCAGAGCATGACAACTAATGGATCATCTTAACTTTTGGTTCGACACGATAAGACAAATTTGGAAATGCAGGTGAATCAAAAATATTTCATGGATAAGTTAGCCTAGAACCTAGAATAAATCACGCTTGATAGTTTCGTGAACGGATACATGAATCAGGTTGGACAACTTGGAGTTATAATCAAAAAGGTTTAGAATTGAATCTTGGCTTGGTGGTCTAGACTTGGAATGGATATATGGATTCTATCAAACATACTTGAAGAGATAGACTATGCAAATCACCAGGCTTGTCTTAGAACTTGGATATATCATAGATTTTACTGAACGGACTCGACCCCTGTGCAAACGAACGTGTTATTATGTGTAGGATAATTCGTGCTCGATGTTTAGAAATCTGAGTAAAACGAGCTTGGGTAGAATATCTCGTACAAATGAATAATGGTTTAACCCTAGGAATTGGGGCGTGCATCGTGCGACAAATTTGTACGATGAATCGTATGCTTGAACTTGTACCTATGACCCTGTGAGCTGCCCTAGTAATTAGGCAGACGACCATGTACTGAGTGAAGGACTTGTGTAACCGACCTTAGAACATTGCTTAAACGAAGCCATAGAACTGGGGCAACAAGACTTATAGTTAGACTTAGAACGGTAACGTGTGCTATGTTTGACCCGAACGGATGGACGCTAGTCGGTGGATCGAATAGATCGTGCTTAACGGTAGTGCAAATACTTGAATTGAGTTGGAAAGAAAATGACATAAAAATTTGATTAACCCTGTCGAAAGTATCATCGTGATTCATAAAATAAGAACCCTTGAGATTTTCGCAAGTAGCTTGTCCGATTTCACTATCTCTAAGTTTGGTTGAATGCATATGTTTGAGGGACGCCTTGAAAGTGTGTACGATCTAAGACTCAATGATATGTGAAACTCGAGTGCTAAGACTTCGCTATCGCTAAGTTGGTTGGCGTACATATGTTTGAGGTGCACTTCGAATATGTATACGATCCAGACTCACGGTATGCTGATCTCGAATGCTAGTGCAAGTGACTATCCGCATGGACAAGTATAACGACTTGTATAAGTTTGTCTCAGCCTAAGATTGTCATTCACGATAGATTATAACGTACCCCGCGTTAAGTGATATATATTTTGCGCTAAGACGCAATAGAGACTGAGTCAGAACTTGGATCGAATGATAGAGTCATTCAATGAGACCGACCCAGCATACATGCGACACAGTATAAGAAACGAGTAGGGAATTATGTTTGAATGGATCTAGTGGTACTGATTGCTATGCTTGGGATAGATTCGATAGTGCGATAGAACGGCTTGCGCTCAGGAAGTCTCGAGGACGAGACTTTTTCTGAGTGATGTATTATGTAACGACCCATTCCGCTCAAGTCGACAGCAGATTCAAACGACAAAAGTGCAAATGATCCGACCCACTTTGCTCAGCGAGAATACTCGTTTGAGGAAAGAGAATTTATTGACTTGGCCATTTAGGAGTTCCGGCTTAGGATTTCAAAGGCTCGTTCGGAATATCGCTCGACCGAGACGAATGGGTGGCTATGATAAACTTGTCTTTGCTTAGCAAGCACACTTAAAATATGGATGATACATGCTAGTCACTAGGTGAGTTATCCCCTGTATGCTAATAAAGAATCCAACGCACCTAACTAAGAAAATAATCCCAACTTATATTGCTTGTGTTAGAACATGGAAATAAAACTTTGCTTATAATTGGACCCTTGCATGCTACCTTTGCCTTGTGCAACTAGACCCCGATGTGCCTCGAGTAGAACGATATGTATATACTCTTCGAAGTGCACTGCTTCACTTTCTACAATGCATGACCCTAGATTACGTCACTCGGTATGTCCCTTTACGGTTTCACTCCTCGCTTACCCTTAGACCCGTGCCAAACGTAAATGCTTATATTTTTATAAAAATGCATGCTTGCCTGATTATGTGTTAACTTGTAATATTACCTCGATCCAATACTTGCCACAATGAAACTTATGCCATAATCAAGTAACACTATCGCGTATTGTGCATGCATCTTGTTAGCCAGAAGACTATCAAATAGTCCCTCTGTGCAATATGAACCTGTAAGTATCTGGGACCGTTAGGTCGCCAAGGCAGTCCCCGAACTAGGGGAATGCATCAAGGCAAGTTGAACACTGAACGAGAATCCTGCCAAGTAAATCAAGAATCAAGAATCACAGCTCGTAGAGCAATGCTCGTACAGAACAAGAATCATGGATTATCATGTCAGGTTGTAAAAATAGAATGACCCAACAATTGTATGTCGCGGACAACTTGTTAACAAGTGAGATTTTTGGATCCATGTTCCTGCGAACGGTCTCCGGGGCATTGGGGCCGATCTGATCCGGACGAAACACCTATTAGTCTGCCTGTTTCGGACAGGATGGCGTATAGTGCCAGTGGACTATCCTTCATGCCATTCTCGCTCATAGAATAAAGTAGTCGCATGTTTCAGAAGGAATGACCTGTAGCGCGCATGATTCTTGTGTTGCATGTCATTTTCTTTCATGTACTACACCCGTCCTTTATGGCTATGCCAGCGACTCCTGTTTATATAGATAAGTCATCCTCTCTTAGCGGCAATCTGCGTGCGAGTCATTGCATCGCATCCAGTGAATCAAAAATACCTGAACAATCATGGATATAAGATACTTGTACATAATTAAACTCTTGAACATACAATGCAACATACTTGAAGAATCCTTATAACTCGTGCACCCGAGAACGAAACCTCGCTCACAACACTTATATTTGCATATGCTATTGCCCCTGGATTCATTATATATATAATTGTGCTTGAATTAACTTGGTTTGCCTTTGACAGGGAAGGACAAATGGTAAGTTGGTCAGTCTCGTCGTGTTCCTTTATATCGCACGGCGCACTGCCACACGAGTTAGACTTTTCATCTTTGCCATGAAACTAATTCTAAGGAAAGACTAGAAATATAACTTAATAGATGGTGCACGAAACCTATATAATGTGTTTGAATTTGTCGAGCGGTCGAGAAGCCTCCCCACCAGTGCATTCATGTACCGAAAACCCACCAGATTACTTACAGGGTGTGGGAGAACTCGTTCGGTGCGGATGCCTTATTCGTGCATGCTAAGGTGTAGAGTCCACTCTGAGCCTTGGAGCGTTGCGTCCGGAACTAAAGCACATATACAGGACATAATATTGGAATATCGCCTATGTATCATTCCAAAAATATTGCCACTTGGCATACTTTTACTGTTTCAGAGAGAGAGAGAGACTTGAGTGACTTGTAATCTCGGACTAGCGCCGCCTGTATCACTTGTTTCAATATCAATGAAGAGTTTGCTTTACTTCAATACTTGTGTTATTCAATGCTTCCGCTATTGACGACTCTGTGAACTTGTTACCAATCGCCTATGCGTTTATTATTCTGCTACACTCGGATAATCTGTGCTACTTTATGGCTTAGACCTCTTACCGCCTGCATGGACCACGGCCTTGTATGGGCGTGACTTACGCTCGTGCGATATCACGCCCAGATGGGTCAAGCGATCGTCCCGCGGGAGCGCTGGCGCGGTGATTCGTGCCCAACGGGGACGGCCGATTATCATGCGGAAGATCGGGGCGTGGCAAAACCTTTCCTGACCGATTACGTTTTATTTTTTTAATTGCAAAGACGAAATTCTTTTAAGGTGGGTAGATTGTAAACACCCTGATTTTAATATTTTGAATTTTTGAGATTAAAGGAGATTTTCTGTATTTTTAGCTAATTATAATACTATGTTAGTTCATGGATTTATAATTATGTGTATTTAATTAATTATTAATATAGTGCAGAAAATATATTTTTGGTGTAAAACTATTAATAGAGTATTGTAGAATATTTCTGGAATTTATTGAGGTCCAAAACTATTTTTAGATATCTATATATATATATATATATATATATATATATATATATATATATATATATATTTATTTATTTATTTATTTATTTTAAACCAACCCAACCCAACCCAAACCAAACCAACCGAATCCCATACCCGAACCCACTAACCTACTACCCGATAACCCGTACCCGTAGGCCCGCTGTTATAGTAACCCCAAAACCCCCAGCAGCCGACCGCAACCCTCCGCTTCCCCTTCCGACAACAGCCTCGACCCCCTCTCTTCCTCTTCATGTAACCCCCCATGTACATCCCTATATATAGATCAGAGTATACCACCACCAGCATCTACCTGCGCTCCGACGAGCATGTCGTCGACCGTCGTCGAACGCCGGACCGCCATGCGCCACCGCCACGAACAGGTTGTCCGACTTTACGAGCAGCAGCAAGCAGTGAGATACTCTTCTTCTCACCCATGTATCTCCATACACAATAGACCTAACAGTGAACCGTCAAGTCCTATGCGAAGACCACATGACCCCCTTGAACCCTGTGTAATTAGTTTAGTGTGTCGTGTCATGTGTCGGTCGTAAATTGTGATGCAAAACAGAAAAAAAATTATTTTTAGGAACATAAACTATTCCAAGTGTGGGTGTTTGAGTCCCGTTATCTTCATAATGGTATGCGATTTTTAAATTCTGCTTGAACAGTAATTTAGACAACATAAAAAAGTTGTAATCTCTTCAATTAGTTTATATTAGTGTTGATTATGCTGTAATTTATTTGTTGTTGAATTTATCCAAAAACTTAGTTTTTTAAATCCAAATTTTTCTAAAATAGTGTGCATCCCGCTAAACGAGATGACTTCGTCGTGTGCAAATTGCACCGAAAGGCGCGTATCGCCAACGTGGACGTGTGGGATTTTATGAAAATTGATTTGGATGTACATGCACACCAGAATTAACGCGTATCTGTCGAAAAGTCCCGTATTGACATGTTCTGACACTCGTCATAATTTCGTGTGTGCCTGTTATTTCACAACAAAACTTGTGCCATTGGATTCATAGCGTTATCCTGGTCCTGTGACCCAAGTTTGGTTCGATTCTGAGAACGTTGACGAAACACCATTTCGAAGGCCCCACGGTTCCAATTGACGGGCGATTTCATGACCGGCTTATCGAAATCCAGTTCTGGATATCCCGTTAGATTTATATCATCGTTCTGGACTCGTAAACACTAAGTTTGACGAATTTTAAGAACTTTGTCTCTGGCACATTTTTCAGTGCGAAGTGGGCCATATGTAGACCCTGCTTTGACCAGAAACTGTCAATTTTGCCCCTGTATCCAAATTGGACTTATGGGTAGTCAATATTAGCTATTTTATGTATCTGAGAGCAATAGTGATATTTATTTCAACATCTGGAGGTGTACTTGGATATTCTACTTATATCGAAGCAACTTACGGAGCTTAGAACCCAGGCAAGTGTACCTTGCCAACTTGCAGTAGTTCCTGTGATAATAATTGCTTGTTCTTTCTATATACTTCTATGATGTACTTGTTCAACCTAGGACCGTAAGACGTTGTTTAACATCCGAACAAGATTCGGGTGTCGACACTGTATGCGAAATCGTGTAACGTCATTTAGAGATTTGATTCTACGATCCTACTTTTACGTACTTGCTTTACCAAATACATTATACCATAGGACACTTGACACTATTCATATGACAGTATCTTTCCTGAGTTATTCATGGTGATTCTGTATAGGATTACAGGATTCGTGACATTAGACTTACATATACATAGATATTATTATGACTCGTTGTACTAGTTAGAAGTCATGATCTTGCGTGTTATGGATATGAGACGTTGTGAACATGAGGCATGAGATTACGTTGGGTGGGGAGAGACACACAAGCTACAGGCTGATTATATACATATACTTTATTATTGAGGTGCTTTAATCTCTGTACCAGAGCTTAGCCTATTACGTAATATTCTTGCTGCTACGGGCTCCCTGACACAGGTCTCAGCCTGAGTACTAGTGATGCCCTCATTTGTATTTCACATTGCTGGTTATATAGCTTGTCCTGAGGATCTATTTTTATATTCTGTATTTTATTTTGCTTGAGTGTTTATTTTACCTTGCTATGTCCCCTGAGGATCTGGATCCGGATTATGTCCCCAGGTACAACAGAGAATGATTACTCCAAGATTTATGGGACAGGAGCTGACGCTGGAGCAGTACTAGCACCAGAGGACAAGGTTGTGTCGGAGGATTTCTCCTGAGTATTTTATTTCATACTCAGTTATTTATGCTCATGGTTATTTCATATCTTAACTCATGGACATATGTATTGACGTTATTCTCTTTTCTTATTTTGTCGGATTGTTTCCCGAGACACTACTTATGTTGACTTGATGATGGAATATTTCCTTTATCTATTATCTTGACTGATTTATCATATTGACTTGTGTTTACTTTCTGTGAATGAGATTAGAATTATACTATGATAGATGTTGTAGACTGCATTTATATTGATTACAGCTTAAGTGCACTATAACGGGTCCATTAAATTAAGTTTGCCCATTGGAGTTGTGCTGCTGGCCATTGCCACGTAGCTAGTCCCTCGGTATTTTATCTCTTGGAAGTGACAGTAAACTAGCCAGATTCTATGTCATACATGATCAACCCTAGGATATATCAATCATGCAAATGCCCGTAGGCTAACAGATAAAACTAAAATACGAGCTAAACACGTCCTCGGCAGCTAAACTCCAACAAAAGAAGAATGTACATTAGAGCGGGAAAGTAAGAAAACCTACTCAAGCGATATGGTGCTCTGGGTGGTCACCATCCTCGGGAAGATACGGAAGATCCTTTGGTGCTGCTACTGGATCTGGACATACAAAACCAGTAGGATCAGACCCCAAAATAGCAAGTACCGCAAAGGAAGCCAATCTAGTAACTTAAACCAACAACACAAGCAATACAAATACTGAAAGTAAGGACTAAATGAAAATAATCTCAGGATAAAATAAATACTGAAACCTGTAATAAGACATATCCTGAACTGATAAGCAATAAAGAATATCAAGTGCAGGAAGTAAAGGTGTGATAATGTAAAGCCTAGACTAATCATCATCCATCAATTACGGCAAATTATATAAGTATGGCTTGATACTTTATCTAACTAGGGTTATCACAATCTTTAATTACTAACATTTATAATGCAACTTGATGCTAGAGTTCCTTTTGATCGCATGCCCCTGCAGTCCGTTCAGGATATCCATACGTACAAACCACATAGGATACTCCTCAAGATACTCCACAATATAAACCATTGGATACTCCACAAGATAATGGTACGAATAAATGGGACTGCATACAATCTAGGAAAATCCTTAGCTAAGTACCAAGTGGATCTCTAGTTATTTACCCCTAGCAGTTTCTTGTATAAATTGGGGTATGATATTCCGCAGAATTTATCCTAGACATAATGTAGACAAATTAAGTTCTAATAGTAATATAATCCAGTTTCAATATACATTGCACAAACGGACTCATGTAAGTCATGACAACAACCAAGCTAGGTAAAACCAAGTGAAGCCAGGTAAAGCCAAGTGAAGACATGTCAATCCAGGTGAAGCCAAGTGAAACCATGTACCACCTTGTGAAGCCATGTAAAGTCATGCCAAGTCAAGTCAAGTCAACCATGTCACGTGTAGTCGGGCAAAGACGGGTGAAACCGAGTAAAGCCAAGTCAATTCAAGTCATTTGAAGCCATGTAAGTTCAAGTCTTGACAGGTCAAGTCAATAACGTGTCCAAACAAAAGCCAGAAGAATCAACAAAATCACAAAAAAGCAAAAATTCCTAAGGAAAGAGCAAGATCGGTATACCATCGATAAAGTCCAGTATATCGTCGGTATACCGGTCAAGTGATAGAAAAAATATAGCAAGTTCTGGATCCCAACAAACTAGTATACCGTCGGTATACTGGAGTATACCGTCGATATGTCATTCCAAGTAGGCAAGAAAGCTGCTAGAAATCAAAGTTCCACAAATCGGTATACCGTCGGCACAGCCCAGTGCACCGTCGGTATGCCGGCCAAGACAAATATCTTACAATGTCAGCAAGATCGGTATACCATCGGTACACTGTAGTATACCGTCGATATGCCGATAAGGTGCACGAAAATATCTAGAAGTCAAAATTGGTATTCCGTCAGTATAATGTAGTATATCGTCGGTATGCCAATTTTCGAGAAAAAAATAGGCCAAAGTCAGATCTGATTTTTGGGACCCAAATCAAATCAAATCAAAAAAATTACCAAAAACCAAGTCTAGCAAGAAGTCAAGTTAAGGGATAAGTCGCATATCACAATACGGACTAAACTCACGGTCACAACTCTGGTAGCGTCACCGTTACCGAGTTACAAAAAAGGGGACCGGAAGGATTCTACTATAAATCAAAACTGAGACGGTCAAAAGACTAAAAATCACGAGAAGAACAAATATAGTAAAGCAAGTATAAGATAAAAAGAAATAACCAAAGCTCCAGGAAAAACTGACAGAAAGTAAAAGAAGTTCATGAAATCGGCAAGGTGTACTTGCCTAAGGCGTGCTCCCAGCCTAAATCTTCTAGTTAACCACCTCGAAGGGGTTCAGAAACCACACTCCAGGTCTCAAGACCAAGCTCCAAGCTCAAGAGAAAAGAGAAAAGAGAAAAGAGAAAAGAGAAAAGAAAAGAAATTAAGTACTATATATAGAGGAATCTCAAAAGTGAAACAAATATCTCTAGAATCGGTATACCGTCGGTATACTATAGTATACCAATAATACAAATACTGTGAGACGAGTCTCACAACTCTCCCCTCCTTAGAAAAATTTTATCCTCGAAATTTCCATAAGG
This sequence comes from Iris macrosiphon, assembly GCA_036927795.1. Taxonomy (NCBI): domain Eukaryota; kingdom Viridiplantae; phylum Streptophyta; class Magnoliopsida; order Asparagales; family Iridaceae; genus Iris; species Iris macrosiphon. Next base: position 164,480,031 of record JAYESA010000006.1, on the reverse strand, counting down.
ATCCAAAATCAACTAGCAAGAAAATCCAAGAAAGCAAGCACGAACCTAAAACAAGCAGGTAACTCATGTGAGCATAAAACCTCCTGGCAACAACAAAAAATCAGGAAGGAAAATAATAACAGACATAACAGATAAGGTAACAATCAATCACATGCATAAGCTAAGATAGGACACGGGTATATGAACAAGTATACCTCCTAAGTCAAAGAAAAATGGATAACGAGTACGCATATCATCCTCGTGCTCCCACTTCGACTCGTCCAGTAAGTGATGCCCCCAAGCAACATGAACTAATCGGATAGTTCGGTTCTTGAGAACCTTCTCCCTCTGGTCTAAAATAGATACGGGCCTCTCCTCATACGATAGGTCGGTACCAACGATCAACTCATAATGATATAGGATATGGCTCGGGTCTGGAATATACTGGCACAACTGAGATACGTGAAAGACTTTATGTACCTCATGAACCGATGGTAGAAAAGCTAGATGATAAGATACATCTTCAACTCGCTTGAGAATATCGAACGGGCCAATAAACCTGGGACTAAGCTTTCTCCGCACTCCAAATCTGATAACTCAACGGGTAGACAAAATCCTCATAAATATATGGTCGCCGACAGAGAACTCAAGATGACGATGGTATTAATCCGCCTAATAACGCTCGCGATCCTGGGCCACTCTACGATGCTCTCTGATCTGTCTGATCACTCCAACCGACTGAGCAATTATCTCTAGACTAAGCATATGTCTCTCGCCAATGTCATCCCAAGCTAGCGGTGATCTGCATCTCCTACCATATAAAGCCTCAAAGGGTGCCATCTGAATGCTCGTCTGGGAGATGTTATTATAGGAGAACTCTACTAAATGCATGTGATCATCCCAAGATCCACTGAAGTCAAGTTTATAAGCTTGAAGCACATCCTCCAAGGTCTGAATAGTATGCTCTGACTGTCCGTCTATCTGCGGATGGTAGGATGAACTAAACTTCAACCTAGTACCTAGACTCCGCTGTAGGCTCTGCCAAAAATGAGACATGAACCACGAATCTCTATCTGAGACTATGCTAACCGGCACACCATGCAATCTGACTATCTGTCTCATATATATCTCAGCTAGCTACTCTGTAGAATAGCCCACTCTGAAAGAAAGAAAGTGAGTAACCTTCGTGAGTCGATCCACTATAACCCATATATCATCTCTGCCAAACGGGATCTAGTAAGACCGGTCATAAAGTCCATAGTAATATGGTTCTACTTCCACTCCAAAATTGGTAAAGGCTGAAGTTGTCCGACCGGTCTCTGATGCACAACCTTAACCTACTGACAGACTAAACACCGAGAAATGAACCGAGCTATCTTCCTCTTCATACCGTTTTACCAAAAGTGTTGACGAATATCCCGATACATCTTCGTCCCTCCTGGATGCACTGAGAACTGTAGGCCTCTGACATAATCTTCTGTCGGATATCTCCTCTCGGCACACAAAGTCGACCTCTAAAACTGAGGGTCCCATCCTCATGAATGCTCAACTCAGGTCTGCGTCCTGACTCATACTTCGATCTGAGCCGCTAAAGTCTGACATCACTAATCTGTTATGCTCTGATCCTCTCGACTATAAAAGACTGAACCTGTAGACTCGCCATCAAACTGGTATCACCAGGTAATACTACCTCGATACCCATCTCTTACAGATCCTCCAAAATGTGATATTGCTCCGTCAAGAACTAAGCTCCTCCTCTCTTGCTCAAGGCGTCTGCTACGATATTGGCCTCCATGGGTGATAATGAAGGTCAATATAGTAGTTCATAAATAACTTGAGCCACCTCCTCTATTGCATGTTAAGCTCCTTCTGTATGAAGACATATCTCAAGCTCTTGTGGTCTATGAAGATCACCACTCAATCACCATATAGGTAATGCCTCCAGAGCTTAAGTGCAAACATTGTTGCTGCCAACTCAAGGTCATGCATCGGATAACTCTTCTCATGGTCTCAAAGCTGCCAAGACGTATAAGCTATCACTCTACCATGCTACATGAGGACACACCCTAGTCGCACTCCTGAAGCATAATAATAAACCGAGAACCCACATGGTCCCACCGGAAGTGTCAGAATAGGAGCCAAAATTAAACTCTGCTTGAGCTTATCGAAAGAAGTTTGACAAGCATCTGACCACTCAAAGCACACATCCTTACACGTCAGTCGTATCAAGGGTGCGAAGATTCTCACAAAGTCTATCATAAATCGCCTGTAGTATCAAGGTAGACCCAGGAAATTGTGCACATGTAAAACTGTACAAGGTACTGGCCAACTCTCAATAGCCTCCACCTTCTTAGGATCTACCTCGACTCCTCCACCAGAAATGATATGTCCCAAGAATGAGATATGATCAAGCTAGAACTCGCATTTGCTGAACTTCGCGTGCAGCTGCTGCTCTCAAAGAATCGGAAGAACTACGCTAAGATGCTGCTCATGCTCTTTCTCACTCCAACTATAGACCAAGATATCATCAATAAACACTACCACAAACTGGTATAGGTAACGCATAAAGATGATATTCATGAGAGACATAAATATAGTTTGTGCATTGGTCATTCCAAATGGCATAACTAGGAACTCCCAATGACTATATCTATATCTGAACATAGTCTTGGGTATGTCCAGCTCTCTGACTCTGATCTGATGATACGTAGACCGCAAATCGATCTTAGAAAACATAGCTGCCCCACTGAGCTGATCAAACAAGTCATCTATCCTGGACAAGGGATACTTGTTCTTAATGGTTGCCATTTTAGTATTCTATAGTCAATAACAAAATGCGATGAACCATCCTTCTTCTTACCAAGAAATAACGGGGATCCCTAAGGTGATGCACTAGGTCGAATGAATCCCTCGGCTCTCAAATCCTTAATCATCTGGTATTTAACTCATATAGTGACATCCTGTAAACTCTCTCTAAAATTGGCTATGCTCCCAAGATCAAATCAATGTAGAACTCTATACCTCTAACTAGTGGTACACCTGGTAGCTCATCGGGAAATACTTCAGGAAACTCATAAACTACCCTAGGAAATTATGCCTCATCGGCCTCCGCCATCATCAAGGTTACCTCTGGTGACTCTACTACACCTTTCAAGAATGAGAACTCCTCACCACCAGGTACATGAAAGATAACCTTGCCACTATGATAATCTATCATCGCATGCCTCGCACTCAACAAATCCATCCCAAGGACGACATTATAATCGCCCATAGGAAACTCTATCAGCCTCGCGAAAACTCTCTCCCCCATACTATAACTCTACACGAGGGATATACTCTATCTACGTCTACGAGACCGTTACCAGTAAGTATATTCAATCTTACAGGTAAGGACTCAGACTTTAATCCAACTCGTGTCACAAATCGTGCAGATATAAATAAATGTGATGCACCAGAATCAAATAAAGCTAAAGTTAAATGAAAGTGGACGAGAATGGTACCTACTACCACCTCTTCTGCTGCCAAAGCCTCTGCCATCGATAGCAAGAATGCTCGATGGGGTCCTCCAGGTGTCGATCTCCTCTGTTGCTGACCTCTAGGTCTCGTCTGGTCCTGGGCCTCTGCATACTATTGCGGCCTCTGCTGGAATGCATGAGCTTGTGGAGGCAAAGGCCTTTGAACCTGCTGCTGCTACACTGGTGTTGGTGCCCTGTACTACGGCATTGCTGGCTGAACTACTAATTGGGCTGATGATGACCCAGTCTGGTTCCTCCTAGGACATGTCCCGACCGTGTGATCTGATGCCCCACACACCAAGCACAATCCATGTGCCCTACGGTACTCCGATATAATATGTCCAGGTTTCCCGTAATAGAAATAACTACGGAAAGAAGAAGAGGATGATTGCCTCTACTGAGGGCACGTATGCTAAGACTGTTGAGACGATATTGTCCTCCTTGAAGATCCAATCATCAGGGCGCGCTCTACTGGAGCTGGTGTTGATGACTGGGATGATGATCCTGGACCTCTTCTGGCCCCCAACTTGATCTGTGATCATTTGTGAAGTATAATCTAGCCTCTTGGCTGCTCGCATTACCCCGTCGAAGGTCTGAAACTCATGCTTCTCTACCTCCAGGATAATCTCTAAATGGAGTCCGTGTTGGAACCTCCTCGCCCTCTCCAACTCGGTCGCTACCATAGTGGGAGCAAACCAACTAAGTCTCGTAAACTCCACTGCATAGCTGTCGATGGTCCTTCCCTCCTGCCTGAGGTTGTTAAACCTCTACTGAAGCTAATAACGTGCCACCGCGTCAAAGTACCTCGCTTGAAACCTCTCAGTAAAAATTGCCCATGAAATTGGGGATGTGAGGGAAACCTCATGTGCTACCCACCAGTCACAGGAGAAATCCAATAACTGTAGCCTTACTACTGCTACACGCTATCTAGCCGGAGTCCCCGCTGCCTCCAGGATGCCCTTAGTATCCTGCAGCCAAGCATCAGACAAAATCGCGTCCTCTGTACCCAAGAAGAACAGAGGACTGAGACTCCAGAAGTTGGTCACATAGTTATGAATTTGATAACCATCCCGTTCCAATGTTATTTGGACCGACTGAGTGAGTACGTCACTCTGGTGCTACTGGGTTGCCATAAAACCTCAAAGAACATCCATCAGTGCTTCAATAATACCCTCTGGTTGCTCGGGCTGAATGGGGTGCACTGGCTATACTAGTGCTGCCAGCTGGTCCGATACTGCCGGCCGATCTGCCTCGGGATCTACTCTAGACCCTGCCCCTGAATGATGAGGTCGATCCCTAGGAATACGGTGGGCTCCTGAATGCTAACCCTCCTCGAGCTGCACTCGATCCATTTAGTCGATAGTAACAGGAACAATGCCCTTGAATGATAAGGACAGAAAAGTCAATCGAAGAACAGGATAGATCAACGAATAAGAAGGTATCAGATCATGAATCAAGGATGGAGATAAATGACTAGGGATCAAGGAGAATAGTTTAGGATTGAGACATCTAGCAATAGCAACAACCCCCCACATATCTGAAAACTAGACCTGCATGGGCCACCACTAAAACCATGTCACGCCCCAGAACCAGAATACTGGAAAGCGGGACTAACAAGGCCAGCTACATATACTTAGAGCACTCTGGTACTCCGCATATACGGTGAAGCTGTAAGATATGATGGGTCACTACTACAATCCAACAGTCAAACCTAGGTCCAACAAGCCCTTGTATCTCAATCACAGGAATAATAATAAGATGTAAGATCAGCTGAGATATAATAGTAAAGTGTCCCAAACTACAATATATAGATGATCATGATGCTAGTAAACACAAATGAGTAAAGTAGCCAGAGTCTATGTCATACATGATCAACCCTAGGATATGCCAATCATGCAAATGCCTGTAGGCTAATAGATCAAACCAAAATATGAGCTAAACACGTCATCGGTGGCTAAATGCCAACAAAAAAGAATGTACATCAGAACGGAAAAGTAAGAAAACTCACTCAAGAGGTCTGGTGCTCCGGGTGGTCACCATCATCGGAAAGGTACGAAAGATCCTCTGATGCTGCTACTGGATCTGGACATACAAAACCAGTAGGGTCAGACCCCAAAATAGCAAGTACCACAAAGGAAGCCAATCTAGGAACTTAAACCAACAACACAAGCAATACAAATAATGAAAGTAATGACTAAATGTAAATAATCTCAGGATAAAATAAATACTGCAAACCTGCAATAAGATATATCCTGAACTGATAAGCAATAAAGAATATCAAGTACAGGAAGTAAAGGTATGATCATGTAAAGTCTGGACTAATCATCATCCATCAATCACGATAAATCATATAAGTACGACTTGATACTTTATCTAATTTGGGTTATCACAATCCTTAATTACTAACATTTATAATGCAACACGATGTTAGAGTTCCTTCTAATCGCATGCCCCTACATTCCGTCCGGGATATCCATACGTACAAACCACATAGGATACTCCTCAATATACTCCATAATATAAACCACTAGATACTCCACAAGATAATTGTACGAATAACCGGGACTGCATGCAATCTAGGAAAATCTCTAGTTATGTACTAAGTGGATCTCTAGTTATTTACCCCTAGCAGTTTTTTGTATGAATTCGGGTGTGGCATTCCACAAAATTCATTCTAGACATGATGCAGACAAATCAAGTTCTAATAGTAATATAATCCAGTTTCAATATACATTGCACAAATGGACTTATGTAAGCCACGACAACAACCAAACCACGTAAAACCAAGTAAAGTCAGGTAAAGCCAACTGAAGCTATGTCAATCTAGGTGAAGCCAAGTAAAACCATGTACCACCATGTAAAGCCATGTAAAGTCATGCCAAGTCAAGTCAAGTCAAGTCAATCATGTCACGTGGAGCCGGGCAAAGTCGGGTAAAACCAAGTAAAGCCAAGTCAAGTCAAGTCATCTGAAGTCATGTAAGTTCATGTCTTGACAGTTCAAGTCAATCAAGTATCCAAACAAAAGCCAGAAGAATCAACGAAATCATGAAAAACTAAAAATTCCTAAAGAGCAGGATCGGTATACCGTCGATACAGTCCAGTACATCATCGATATACCAGTCAAGAGATAAGAAAAATATAGCAAGTTGTGGATTCTAACAAACTAGTATACCATCGGTATACTGGAGTATACTATCGGTGTGTCATTCCAAGTAGGCAAAAAAGCTGCTGGAAATCAAAGTTCTACAAATCGGTATACCGTCAGCACAGCCCAGTGCATCGTCGGTATTTCGGCCAAGACAGATATCTAACAATGTCGACAAGATCGGTATACCGTCGGTATACTGTAGTATACCGTCGGTATGCCGATAAGGTTCACAAAAATATCTAGAAGTCAAAATCGATATTCTGTACGTATAATGTAGTATACAGTCGGTATGCTAATTTTCGAGGAAAAAATAGTGTCACGCCCCAGTCCCAAAATGAGAGGAACTAGGACACGTGGCATTGGCCAGCTGACACGTCACTAAGGGTTTTATGGACCCACAGGAACGTGCTACGCTGTCCTAAAATTACTATAAGTCTAATATAGGCAAATCTATCTCATCCACAGAAAATATCAGGAAATAATGCTGAATATATATAATGCTGAGTCTGAAAATGTAATAATACACATCTTGTGGGAACAAACCCACTACAAAAATATAATAAAAGTACAGTAAACCAGATAGACTAAGTATCGTCTATCTAGCAAAACATCTCCATCTCCAAGAGAGCAAGCTTCTAGAATTAGGTAGACTCTGATGGTGTCTCCTCTAGTTCTTCCTCAGTAGCACACATGGTCTCCTGTCCGGGACCATATACCGTAGGATAGAATGCCTCGTCTAAATCTGGAAGGGAACCAGGTCCTCAGAGGGACATAACAAGATACAAGAAACAATATGCCAGGTATGTAAATACTGAATAAAATAAGTAAATACAGGGTGCTAACCATCTAAGTGAAATGCAAGTAAAGACCTTGTAGTACGTGTGACTACCACATTTTAGGAAAAATGGTATTTTAGTAACTTCCTATTTAAATAAATATTGTGCATGGTAAATAATTTTTGTTGTATTATTTAATTATTGTTGGATGTTATTTAATTATTTTGGACTTATTTTAGTGGACCCAACTAGTTTAGTTTGGACCCATGGCCCAACATGAATTAATTTGTTAGACTTGGCCCATTTAGAAAGCCCATAGTTAAGGAGATGGATTAAATTAATTAAATGATTAGACTAGAAGCTTCCTTCCTTAATTATTTCTTCATGAGAGGCCCCAAGGGGTACATTGGACATTTTACAATTGCTTGGGGGAGGGGCTATGGCCGGCCTATATAGGAGGGGGGGAAATTTCTCTCTCCTCTCATCTCATTCCAAATCTAGATCTAGAATTCTCCCACTACCAAATTCCCTCCATTCCCAATCCAATTCCCTACCAAATTCATTCCAAATTCTTCCCAATTCACCATTAGAGAAGGAGGAAGCAAGGATCTAGAAGAAGGAAGCAAGGATCTACAAAGAGGAGCAAGGATCTACAATTTGGAAGCAAGTTCATCTCAATTGGAGGTTTCATTGGGAATCCATCTCCCAATAGGTATAATTCAGATTTTCCCATTTAAATAGCTTCTAAATCTGAGATTTAATCATGTAAAATCAACCTATATGTATGTACTACCCATAGAACTTTGTTTTGTGTTCATAGGAGACCCATGGAGAAAGTTATGGTGCTTTTTGTGTCAATTTTGTTGGAATTCCGAATTTATATTTTGTTGTGTGTGTCAATTGATTCTATAGATCAATTGAACATGAGATTTGTGTTTGAGGCTAGTGTCGTGTCCATATTGGGATACTTGTGGTTCGTATCCCAACTATTTGGTGATACGTGTCATTTGGGGGTTTTCCTCCGACACGGGGCTTTGAACATGTCGTATTTTGACACGGACACATAGATCTACTTTTGACGCTTTGATTTGTTCATAAATATTATTTGTGATTTGTTTGTGTCCTTCAGGGTGCATTTGGTTGTGTGTTGGACTCGTGTCGCATGCGTATCCTAGATCTAGTGGGATACGGTGAGATACTCTCCAATTGTGTGTATTTTTGCATAGATCTAATTAATTGTGGTTCAATTCTTCATTTATAATTAGTATATATATATGGATATTAAATATTTATTTTGTGTATTTATTATAGTAATTATTGTAGCATAGATCTATATTTTGGGTGTGCTAATATAATGTACAATATAATATGTAGCTTTCTTGCATGCAAATATATATGTTACTACTTGTTAAATAATATAATTTATACATAAAATGTTTTATAAAATATATTTGTATGTTTAATTGTGTAATTATATTATTTATAATTATTATGTAATTATTTGGATATTAATGGTGTGCTTCTAGCCATGTAAATTATATGTTCTTTGTTAAATATTTGAAGGTATAAGTTTATGTGTATATTAATATATATATGTACATTTTTGTATTAATATATATATATACTGTTTTATATATTCTGTTTATATATATATATATATATATATATATATATATATATATATATATATATATATATATATATTGTTTATATATTCTATTTTTATATATATAATTATATATATACAACTTGTTTTAGTGACAGTGAATTAATGACAGTAAAAACTGTCATTAATTAGCCGACAAATAGCAGCCGCTGTAGCCTTCGGGCAATTAATGACAAACCTGTCATTAATTGCAGCAGCGGGAAACAGCAGCTTTTCTGCGACGTTTTTTCGCGACAGTTTAACTGTCAGCGAAAACCAAAGCAGTGGCAGTTTATTATTTGGGTTTCGGTGACAGTCCTTCGGTGACAGTCCCGACTGTCACTATTTAAACTGTTTTGATTTAATCCTATTTTATTCACTGTTTTTCAATGACGCTTTGACAGATTTAATGTATATATTATATATTATAATTGTATATATATATATATATGTATATATATATGTTTTGTGAGGAATAATAATTTTAATAATATATTATGTTATTTATATAAATGTTGGGTTGTATATATATTATTTTAGGGTATATATTAATTATATTATTAGTATACTTTGTGTGAGTTCTTTTTGAATCTAATTTGATTCTTAAATTATTGTAGTTTATCTCTATATTATTTTATAGATGTCTTGTGAGGTTGACTTTGGGTTTGACCATGTTTGACTTTAGTGGACTTTAGAGTTGACCATAGTTGACTTTTGACTTAGAATTGACTTATTGACCTAGAAATTGCCTAGTTTGACTTGTTCTCTTTCTGGGACCTTGTATTAATGTGGTATTCCATATCTAGGTCTTCGAGGCACCGAGTCAGACATTTGTGAGACTGTTCATTGGACTTCAGGCGAGTACATTCTCTGATAGTTTCTCATTTATGATATCCTCTATGTTCGTTGTATCTAGTGTAGATATACATGTTCTCTTGACACTATGGTTACACGGATTGGTATATCCGGATCTCGTCATGAGATGTTATTCCTTGGTATATGGTGTATATGGTGCAAGTATTATTTCATTAGTTATCTTGTACATGTACAGACACCGATTCTCGGAGAGACTAGCTATCTTCTTGGGGAATCTAGTGCCATAACGTACCGTGGTTGGATCTATTATACCAGTCGGGGTGGGGAGTATTTTAGTGTAGATATATGATCATACCCTCCTTGTGCATGTCTTGTTCCTTGTGAGTGTTGATCATACACCGCACGTATAATCAGCCAGGCCATTATACTCTTGTGCAAGTTCCTAAGCCGATCACATGTTAAAGCTAGTACTCACACACTTAGTCATTAGTATTCTTGTTCTATCAGCATATTGTTCATTATTGTATTTCTTTCCAGTACTTCCTTATTATCTATATATTTCTTGTATCTATTTATGCATCTTGTTTATCCACAGCTACTTACTGTTACATAGTTTTTATCATTATTTGAGAACTGCTGTTAGGGTTGTACTCTGCTCCTTTCCTGATTGGATATATTTTTCCAGATGACACTGAGGAGTACCCTACCTATTATGGACCCCAGGATGTTGTGGGTTTAGATTCTGAGACCCTGGCTCAAGAGGGACTTATCCCAACTGAGACAGTTGACCCTGGAGTTGTAGCTTTATAGTTTTGTAGTATTCTTTTATACTGGATTTGTCTCCAGCATATTTTTGTATTTTTCTTCAGACTCATTGATGTATTATTTTAGACTCATGAGTTGTATTGTGACTATTCTATTCTTATCTGATTCGTGTTCATTCTATCTTAGTTCTGTGATTGAGTACACTATCTTTTGGTGGTTCATTATATTAGATAGACTTTCTAGACAGCGTTCTACCGCCGATTCTGCGGCGTAGGCTGGGCGTTGTTTCCGACTAGTACCCTTACCCCGGGTGCGGGTTGTGACACGTTTTTGGTGGTGGCCCATGCAGGTCTAGCTTCACAAGTATGTGATGTCGTGGTAGTGCGACAATTTAGTTGTACTACTGCGAGCCTGCAATAGGATATAGGATATAGGCTGAGATACTCAATCACATCTAGGAAAATTCTTTTGATTCAACTATTCTCCTTTGACGTTGATACTTGATCTCTTAAACTGTCCTTTTCTTGAATATCTTACATCTTGTGCCATATTGATTCTTTCTTTCGCTTTGTCTCAAGATGCCGCCTAAGACTAGATCACAGCAAGGGAGAGCAGTTTCTGAGAGGTCTGCGACATCCCGAGGGCCTGCACCAGTCACTTCTCCGGTGATTGGAGTGTCAGCTGCTTTCGGAGGTCCACCACCCACTCAGAGGACTGTGCCAGCTGTATCTGAGGGGCTTCCACCTCCACCTCCTGTGCCAGCAGAGGCGTCACAGATGTTTACTCTGTTTCGTGAGATGCTCGAGGCACAGAGGGCTCAGTCGGAGGCACATCAGAGGCAGACCGACGTTCTACGGCAGGGCATCGAGAGTGCTCATCAGCTTGCTCGTGCTATAGTTGAGAGAGGAGTTCCGGTCCAGCAGCAGGTTGTTCCTCAGGTTGCTCAGCTTCGGCCAGGCAACATTCAGGACTTCAAGAAACTGGAGCCTAGGGTTTTCAAAGGGACGGAGGGCATCGTCTATGCTGATGATTGGCTCGAGGACATTGAGCGTCTTATGAGGGTGTCCCGTCTTTCTGAAGATCTGAAGGTTGAGGCGGTAGGACTTCAACTGTTCGACGTCGCTCGTACCTGGTTCAGGAATGAGCCGGTTCTAGTTGACGCAGGACAATCTTGGGAGGTATTCAGGGACCTTTTCAAGAAGAAGTTTTTTGCCCGGATAGACAGGCTTGACTTGGGGAGACAATTTGAGAGTCTCATTCAGGGAAGCATGTCTGTGGAGGAATACGCTACAGAGTTCGGTAGGCTGAGCCGATTTGCAGAGTACTTGGTGAGAGAGCCGGAGGTTCGAGCTATTCATTTCCGAGAGGGTCTAAACTGGGAGGTGAAGATTCTCATTCCGTCTTTTTATGAGACATACTCGGAGATACTTGCGGAGGCACGCAAGGTTGAGCAGGATCTGGGTTTGAAGACCAAAAGAGACCGTGATTCTTTTCTGGGGGCCAACGGCAGTGCAGTATCTGCCAAACGTCCTCATTTCCAGTCCAGACCTTTCCAGCAGCCACAGCAGAACCAGACTCCAGCTAGAGCGCCTTTTCACCAGGCACTTCAGCAGCAGAGGCAGTTACAGCAAGCTCTATGCAACTTCTGCAAGAAGCCCGGCCACATCTGGGAAGTTTGCAGAAAGAGGCTAGGAATTTGTTTGTATTGGGGTACTGAAGGGCATCAATTGAGGGAGTGTCCTCGTCGTGCAGTTCAGGGAGCAGCTCCAGCTCCGAGGGCACAGATGAGACCACCTGCAGCACAACCGAGGGGACCGCTTCCGACACAGCAGCAGCGTTTTGTCCAGCATCAGCAGCAGGGAGGTGCTCGGCAGGGACGAGCGTTTGCTATGACCGTCGAAGAGGAGGAACCCACCGGAGATGTTATCGCAGGTTCTATTCTTCTTGATTCCATTCCAGCTTTAGCTTTGTTTGATAGTGGTGCTTCCCATAGTTTTGTATCTGTTTCTTTTGCTCTAAAGCATGGTTTGGTAGCTGAGTCTTTGCTTAGGACCTGCAAGATCATGACCGGGGGAGGCATTATCCTGGTTAATGATATTTGCAAAGATCGGAGAGTTACTCTGGGAGGCCGGGAGTTGAGTGCGTGTCTACTTGTAATGCCACTTTCGAGCTACGACATTGTACTCGGAATGGATTGGTTGAGTAGGCACCGTGCTAGCATAGATTGTAGAGGAGGTAGAGTTTTGTTTGGTTCGCCAGGAGAGCCAGAGTTCGAGTTTGCTAGAGGAGCTGCAGAGCAGGGAGAAGGCATTATTTGTGGAGCTATGGTGGAAGACAAGGAGTTGCCGCATCCGTTGATAGCAGAATTTTTGGATGTGTTTCCTGAAGAATTGCCAGGATTGCCGCCAGATCGAGATGTTAAATTTTCTATAGACTTGGTGCCAGTTGCAGAACCGATTTCGCAGCATGTCTATAGAGTAAACAACAGCGAGCTGGTCGAGTTGAAGAAGCAGGTGGACGAATTGCAGGATAAGGGGTTTATCAGATCGAGTTCTTCACCATGGGGAGCCCCGGTATTGTTTGTACCGAAGAAGGATGGATCGGTGCGTATGTGCATTGATTACAGGGCTTTGAATAATCTCACTATCAAAAATAAATATCCTTTGCCACGGATTGATGATCTGTTTGATCAGTTGAGTGGTGCGAAGGTATTTTCTAAGATAGATTTAAGATCAGGCTACCATCAGGTGAAGGTGAAGCCGGAGGACATACCGAAGACTGCTTTTAGAACTCGGTATGGTCAGTACGAGTTTATGGTGATGCCGTTTGGTTTGACTAATGCACCGGCGGTATTTATGAACTTGATGAACAAGGTGTTCCACCAGTACCTTGACAAGTTCGTGGTGGTGTTCATCGACGACATACTCATATACTCGAGGACACCGGAGGAGCATGAGGAGCATTTGAGGATTGTGTTGGATGTGCTGAGGAAGGAGAAGCTGTATGGAAAGTTGTCCAAATGTGAGTTTTTCTTGGACAAGGTGGAATTCTTGGGGCATGTTGTGACTGGTGATGGTATTTCAGTGGATCCGAAGAAGATTTCAGCAGTGGAATCTTGGAAGACTCCGAGTTCGGTAGCAGAGATCAGGAGTTTCTTGGGATTGGCAGGCTACTACAGAAAGTTTGTGCAAGATTTTTCAAGGATTGCCGAGCCGATGACCAGACTCACAAGGAAGGATGTGGAGTTTATTTGGACGGAAGATTGCTAGGCCGCTTTTGAGGAGTTGAAGAAGGGGTTGACGTCTGCTCCTATTTTGACATTGCCATCAGGGTCCGGAGGTTTCACTATTTATAGTGATGCATCGGGAAAGGGTTTAGGTTGTGTTCTTCAGCAGCATGGGAAAGTGATTGCCTATGCATCCAGGCAATTGCGTCCTCATGAAAAGAACTATCCTACCCATAATTTGGAGTTGGCCGCTGTCATATTCGCCCTGAAGTTGTGGAAACATTATTTGTACGGAGAGCGTGTGGAGATCTTCACAGACCACAAAAGCTTGAAGTACGTTTTCACGCAGAAGGAGTTGAACATGAGGCAGCGTCGGTGGTTGGAACTGATGAAGGATTTTGATATCTCTTTGCAATATCATCCTGGGAAGGCCAATGTAGTTGCCGATGCTTTGAGCAGGTATCCGGTAGCTATGTTCTTGACGCAGGATCGATATTTGTTGGAGGACTTGGAGAGCTTGGGCATTGAGGTAATTGTTCCGGGTGGTGCTATGCAGATGTGGGAATTGCAGATACATTCAGATTTGATGGATAGGATCAAGGCAGCACAGTATGATGACGTATCTTTGAGGAGTATCAGAGCTCAGGTGAGAGCAGGATTGGAGGATAATTTCACTATTGCAGAGGATGGATCCTTGAGGCATGGAGTTAGATTGTGTGTGCCTAGTGGGGAGTTGCGAGAGGAGATATTGCAGGAAGCGCATCGCTCTCAGTATTTCATACATCCAGGTGCTAACAAGATGTATCGGGATATGCGAGAGAGTGTGTGGTGGTATGGCATGAAGAGGGAAGTGGCACAGTTTGTATCCAGATGCTTAGTGTGCCAGCAGGTGAAAGCCGAGAGGCAGAGGCCAGGAGGTTTACTTCAGCCATTACCCATTCCAGAGTGGAAGTGGGAACACATTACTATGGATTTTGTGTCCGGACTACCACGATCTCCAGGAGGGAAAGACGCGATTTGGGTCATTGTTGATAGATTGACCAAGTCGGCCCACTTTTTGCCTTTCAAGGTGGGTTTGTCTACGGAGAAGCTGGCAGAGATGTATGTGAGGCAGATCGTTAGAATACATGAAGTTCCCGTCAGCATAGTCTCAGATCGGGATAGTCGTTTCACTTCTCATTTCTGGAGGAGTTTGCAGGAGAGTTTGGGCACTCAGCTCAAGTTCAGTACTGCATATCATCCCCAGACAGATGGGCAGTCAGAGAGGACTATTCAGACTCTCGAGGATATGTTGCGCACTTGTGTGCTAGATTTCGGGGGTTCTTGGGAGGACCATCTCCATTTGGTAGAGTTTGCTTACAACAACAGTTACCAGGCCAGTATAGAGATGTCACCTTTTGAAGCTCTATATGGTCGGAGGTGTCGTACTCCTTTGTCTTGGGACGATGTTGGAGAGAGAGTTTTGCTTGGGCCAGAGATGGTTGTGGATGCAGCAGAGAAGGTTCAGTTGATCAGAGACAGACTTCGAGTGGCACAGGACAGACAACGGCATTGGGCCGATAGCCATCGGAGACCCTTGGAGTTTGAGGTATAGTTTAGATTTTATTTTGTGTGCTTGTTCTTGGTTGTTTGTTATAGATAAGTTCTTAAGGTGGTGTTTTGTTCTAGGTGGGTGGTTTGGTGTTTCTGAGGATTTCTCCGACACGAGGCACGATTCGCTTCGGTGGAGGCGGAAAGCTTAGTCCGCGATTCATTGGACCTTTCATTATTCTAGAGAGGGTCGGTACAGTTGCTTATAGACTAGACTTGCCACCTGCATTGGAGGGAGTGCACAACGTGTTTCATGTGTCACAGTTGAGACGATACGTGGCAGATCCTAGTCATGTATTGGATCACTCAGAGATAGAGGTGGGCCCTACTCTTAGCTATCCAGAGCAGCCAGTTGGAATTCTGGATCGGAGAGAGAAGGTGCTGAGGAACCAGACTATTCCTTTGGTGCGCGTCGCATGGAGGCATCACTCTCCGGGGGAGTCTACCTGGAAGAGAGAGGATGACATGCGAGAGCGTTATCCATATTTGTTTGTACCTTGAGGTATGTTATTTCTAGTTATGTTCTGTTCATTGTTATGTTCTGTTCATTAGTTAGTTGTGATTCTTTAGTTCTGTTCTGTGATTTTCTGGGGGTAGTTTTCGTCTTTGAATTTCGAGGACGAAATTATTTTAAGGAGGGTAGACTTGTCACTACCACATTTTAGGAAAAAGGGTATTTTAGTAATTTCCTATTTAAATAAATATTGTGCATGGTAAATAATTTTTGTTGTATTATTTAATTATTATTGGATGTTATTTAATTATTTTGGACTTATTTTAGTGGACCCAACTAGTTTAGTTTGGACCCATGGACCAACATGAATTAATTAGTTAGACTTGGCCTATTTAGAAAGCCCATAGTTAAGGAGATGGATTAAATTAATTAAATGATTAGACTAGAAGCTTCCTTCCTTAATTATTTCTTCATGAGAGGCCCCAAGGGGTACATTGGACATTTTACAATTGCTTGGGGGAGGGGCTATGGCCGGCCTATATAGGAGGGGGGGAAATTTCTCTCTCCTCTCATCTCATTCCAAATCTAGATCTAGAATTCTCCCACTACCAAATTCTCTCCATTCCCAATCCAATTCCCTACCAAATTCATTCCAAATTTTTCCCAATTCACCATTAGAGAAGGAGGAAGCAAGGATCTAGAAGAAGGAAGCAAGGATCTACAAAGAGGAGCAAGAATCTACAATTTGGAAGCAAGTTCATCTCAATTGGAGGTTTCATTGGGAATCCATCTCCCAATAGGTATAATTCAGATTTTTCCATTTAAATAGCTTCTAAATCTGAAATTTAATCATGTAAAATCAACCTATATGTATGTACTACCCATAGGACTTTGTTTTGTGTTCATAGGAGACCCATGGAGAAAGTTATGGTGCTTTTTGTGTCAATTTTGTTGGAATTCCGAATTTATATTTTGTTGTGTGTGTCAATTGATCCTATAGATCAATTGAACATGAGATTTGTGTTTGAGGCTAGTGTCGTGTCCATATTGGGATACTTGTGGTTCGTATCCCAACTATTTGGTGATACGTGTCATTTGGGGGTTTTCCTCCGACACGGGGCTTTGAACATGTCGTATTTTGACACGGACACATAGATCTACTTTTGACGCTTTGATTTGTTCATAAATATTATTTGTGATTTGTTTGTGTCCTTCGGGGTGCATTTGGTTGTGTGTTGGACTCGTGTCGCATGCGTATCCTAGATCTAGTGGGATACGGTGAGATACTCTCCAATTGTGTGTATTTTTGCATAGATCTAATTAATTGTGGTTCAATTCTTCATTTATAATTAGTATATATATATGGATATTAAATATTTATTTTGTGTATTTATTATAGTAATTATTGTAGCATAGATCTATATTTTGGGTGTGCTAATATAATGTACAATATAATATGTAGCTTTCTTGCATGCAAATATATATGTTACTACTTGTTAAATAATATAATTTATACATAAAATGTTTTATAAAATATATTTGTATGTTTAATTGTGTAATTATATTATTTATAATTATTATGTAATTATTTGGATATTAATGGTGTGCTTCTAGCCATGTAAATTATATGTTCTTTGTTAAATATTTGAAGGTATAAGTTTATGTGTATATTAATATATATATGTACATTTTTGTATTAATATATATATATACTGTTTTATATATATATATATATATATATATATATATATATATTGTTTATATATTCTATTTTTATATATATAATTATATATATACAACTTGTTTTAGTGACAGTGAATTAATGACAGTAAAAACTGTCATTATTTAGCCGACAAATAGCAGCCGCTGTAGCCTTCGGGCAATTAATGACAAACCTGTCATTAATTGCAGCAGCGGGAAACAGCAGCTTTTCTGCGATGTTTTTCTGCGACAGTTTAACTGTCAGCGAAAACCAAAGCAGTGGCAGTTTATTATTTGGGTTTCGGTGACAGTCCTTCGGTGACAGTCCCGACTGTCACTATTTAAACTGTTTTGATTTAATCCTATTTTATTCACTGTTTTTCAATGACGCTTTGATAGATTTAATGTATATATTATATATTATAATTGTATATATATATATATGTATATATATATGTGTTTTATGAGGAATAATAATTGTAATAATATATTATGTTATTTATATAAATGTTGGGTTGTATATATATTATTTTAGGGTATATATTAATTATATTATTAGTATACTTTGTGTGAGTTCTTTTTGAATCTAATTTGATTCTTAAATTATTGTAGTTTATCTCTATATTATTTTATAGATGTCTTGTGAGGTTGACTTTGGGTTTGACCATGTTTGACTTTAGTGGACTTTAGAGTTGACCATAGTTGACTTTTGACTTAGAATTGACTTATTGACCTAGAAATTGCCTAGTTTGACTTGTTCTCTTTCCGGGACCTTGTATTAATGTGGTATTCCATATCTAGGTCTTCGAGGCACCGAGTCAGACATTTGTGAGACTGTTCATTGGACTTCAGGCGAGTACATTCTCTGATAGTTTCTCATTTATGATATCCTCTATGTTCGTTGTATCTAGTGTAGATATACATGTTCTCTTGACACTATGGTTACACGGATTGGTATATCCGGATCTCGTCATGAGATGTTATTCCTTGGTATATGGTGTATATGGTGCAAGTATTATTTCATTAGTTATCTTGTACATGTACAGACACCGATTCTCGGGGAGACTAGCTATCTTCTTGGGGAATCTAGTGCCATAACGTACCGTGGTTGGATCTATTATACCAGTCGGGGTGGGGAGTATTTTAGTGTAGATATGTGATCATACCCTCCTTGTGCATGTCTTGTTCCTTGTGAGTGTTGATCATACACCGCACGTACAATCAGCCAGGCCATTATACTCTTGTGCAAGTTCCTAAGCCGATCACATGTTAAAGCTAGTACTCACACACTTAGTCATTAGTATTCTTGTTCTATCAGCATATTGTTCATTATTGTATTTCTTTCCAGTACTTCCTTATTATCTATATATTTCTTGTATCTATTTATACATCTTGTTTATCCACAGCTACTTACTGTTACATAGTTTTTATCATTATTTGAGAACTGCTGTTAGGGTTGTACTCTGCTCCTTTCCTGATTGGATATATTTTTCCAGATGACACTGAGGAGTACCCTACCTATTATGGACCCCAGGATGTTGTGGGTTTAGATTCTGAGACCCTGGCTCAAGAGGGACTTATCCCAACTGAGACAGTTGACCCTGGAGTTGTAGCTTTATAGTTTTGTAGTATTCTTTTATACTGGATTTGTCTCCAGCATATTTTTGTATTTTTTTTCAGACTCATTGATGTATTATTTTAGACTCATGAGTTATATTGTGACTATTCTATTCTTATCTGATTCGTGTTCATTCTATCTTAGTTCTGTGATTGAGTACACTATCTTTTGGTGGTTCATTATATTAGATAGACTTTCTAGACAGCGTTCTACCGCCGATTCTGCGGCGTAGGCTGGGCGTTGTTTCCGACTAGTACCCTTACCCCGGGTGCGGGTTGTGACACGTTTTTGGTGGTGGCCCATGCAGGTCTAGCTTCACAAGTATGTGATGTCGTGGTAGTGCGACAATTTAGTTGTACTACTGCGAGCCTGCAATAGGATATAGGATATAGGCTGAGATACTCAATCACATCTAGGAAAATTCTTTTGATTCAACTATTCTCCTTTGACGTTGATACTTGATCTCTTAAACTGTCCTTTTCTTGAATATCTTACATTTTGTGCCATATTGATTCTTTCTTTCGCTTTGTCTCAGGATGCCGTCTAAGACTAGATCACAGCAAGGGAGAGCAGTTTCTGAGAGGTCTGCGACATCCCGAGGGCCTGCACCAGTCACTTCTCCGGTGATTGGAGTGTCAGCTGCTTTCGGAGGTCCACCACCCACTCAGAGGACTGTGCCAGCTGTATCTGAGGGGCTTCCACCTCCACCTCCTGTGCCAGCAGAGGCATCACAGATGTTTACTCTGTTTCGTGAGATGCTCGAGGCACAGAGGGCTCAGTCGGAGGCACATCAGAGGCAGACCGACGTTCTACGGCAGGGCATCGAGAGTGCTCATCAGCTTGCTCGTGCTGTAGTTGAGAGAGGAGTTCCGGTCCAGCAGCAGGTTGTTCCTCAGGTTGCTCAGCTTCGGCCAGGCAACATTCAGGACTTCAAGAAACTGGAGCCTAGGGTTTTCAAAGGGACGGAGGGCATCGTCTATGCTGATGATTGGCTCGAGGACATTGAGCGTCTTATGAGGGTGTCCCGTCTTTCTGAAGATCTGAAGGTTGAGGCGGTAGGACTTCAACTGTTCGACGTCGCTCGTACCTGGTTCAGGAATGAGCCGGTTCTAGTTGACGCAGGACAATCTTGGGAGGTATTCAGGGACCTTTTCAAGAAGAAGTTTTTTGCCCGGATAGACAGGCTTGACTTGGGGAGACAATTTGAGAGTCTCATTCAGGGAAGCATGTCTGTGGAGGAATACGCTGCAGAGTTCGGTAGGCTGAGCCGATTTGCAGAGTACTTGGTGAGAGAGCCGGAGGTTCGAGCTATTCGTTTCCGAGAGGGTCTAAACTGGGAGGTAAAGATTCTCATTCCGTCTTTTTATGAGACATACTCGGAGATACTTGCGGAGGCACGCAAGGTTGAGCGGGATCTGGGTTTGAAGAC
Organism: Iris macrosiphon; assembly: GCA_036927795.1. Lineage (NCBI taxonomy): Eukaryota > Viridiplantae > Streptophyta > Magnoliopsida > Asparagales > Iridaceae > Iris > Iris macrosiphon. The sequence goes on along the minus strand of JAYESA010000006.1, from coordinate 164,459,369 downwards.
CAAAAGAGACCGTGATTCTTTTCTGGGGGCCAACGGCAGTGCAGTATCTGCCAAACGTCCTCATTTCCAGTCCAGACCTTTCCAGCAGCCATAGCAGAACCAGACTCCAGCTAGAGCGCCTTTTCACCAGGCACCTCAGCAGCAGAGGCAGTTACAGCAAGCTCTATGCAACTTCTGCAAGAAGCCCGGCCACATCTGGGAAGTTTGCAGAAAGAGGCTAGGAATTTGTTTGTATTGTGGTACTGAAGGGCATCAATTGAGGGAGTGTCCTCGTCGTGCAGTTCAGGGAGCAGCTCCAGCTCCGAGGGCACAGATGAGACCACCTGCAGCACAACCGAGGGGACCGCTTCCGACACAGCAGCAGCGTTTTGTCCAGCATCAGCAGCAGGGAGGTGCTCGGCAGGGACGAGCGTTTTCTATGACCGTCGAAGAGGAGGAACCCACCGGAGATGTTATCGCAGGTTCTATTCTTCTTGATTCTATTCCAGCTTTAGCTTTGTTTGATAGTGGTGCTTCCCATAGTTTTGTATCTGTTTCTTTTGCTCTAAAGCATGGTTTGGTAGCTGAGTCTTTGCTTAGGACCTGCAAGATCATGACCGGGGGAGGCATTATCCTGGTTAATGATATTTGCAAAGATCGGAGAGTTACTCTGGGAGGCCGGGAGTTGAGTGCGTGTCTACTTGTAATGCCACTTCCGAGCTACGACATTGTACTCGGAATGGATTGGTTGAGTAGGCACCGTGCTAGCATAGATTGTAGAGGAGGTAGAGTTTTGTTTGGTTCGCCAGGAGAGCCAGAGTTCGAGTTTGCTAGAGGAGCTGCAGAGCAGGGAGAAGGCATTATTTGTGGAGCTATGGTGGAAGACAAGGAGTTGCCGCATCCGTTGATAGCAGAATTTTTGGATGTGTTTCCTGAAGAATTGCCAGGATTGCCGCCAGATCGAGATGTTGAATTTTCTATAGACTTGGTGCCAGTTGCAGAATCGATTTCGCAGCATGTCTATAGAGTAAACAACAGCGAGCTGGTCGAGTTGAAGAAGCAGGTGGACGAATTACAGGATAAGGGGTTTATCAGATCGAGTTCTTCACTATGGGGAGCCCCGGTATTGTTTGTACCGAAGAAGGATGGATCGGTGCGTATGTGCATTGATTACAGGGCTTTAATAATCTCACTATCAAAAATAAATATCCTTTGCCACGGATTGATGATCTGTTTGATCAGTTGAGTGGTGCGAAGGTATTTTCTAAGATAGATTTAAGATCAGGCTACCATCAGGTGAAGGTGAAGCCGGAGGACATACCGAAGACTGCTTTTAGAACTCGGTATGGTCAGTACGAGTTTATGGTGATGCCGTTTGGTTTGACTAATGCACCGGCGGTATTTATGAACTTGATGAACAAGGTGTTCCACCAGTACCTTGACAAGTTCGTGGTGGTGTTCATCGACGACATACTCATATACTCGAGGACACCGGAGGAGCATGAGGAGCATTTGAGGATTGTGTTGGATGTGCTGAGGAAGGAGAAGCTGTATGGAAAGTTGTCCAAATGTGAGTTTTTCTTGGACAAGGTGGAATTCTTGGGGCATGTTGTGACTGGTGATGGTATTTCAGTGGATCCGAAGAAGATTTCAGCAGTGGAATCTTGGAAGACTCCGAGTTCGGTAGCAGAGATCAGGAGTTTCTTGGGATTGGCAGGCTACTACAGAAAGTTTGTGCAAGATTTTTCAAGGATTGCCGAGCCGATGACCAGACTCACAAGGAAGGATGTGGAGTTTGTTTGGACGGAAGATTGCCAGGCCGCTTTTGAGGAGTTGAAGAAGGGGTTGACGTCTGCTCCTATTTTGACATTGCCATCAGGGTCCGGAGGTTTCACTATTTATAGTGATGCATCGGGAAAGGGTTTAGGTTGTGTTCTTCAGCAGCATGGGAAAGTGATTGCCTATGCATCCAGGCAATTGCGTCCTCATGAAAAGAACTATCCTACCCATAATTTGGAGTTGGCCGCTGTCATATTCGCCCTGAAGTTGTGGAAACATTATTTGTACGGAGAGCGTGTGGAGATCTTCACAGACCACAAAAGCTTGAAGTACGTTTTCACGCAGAAGGAGTTGAACATGAGGCAGCGTCGGTGGTTGAAACTGATGAAGGATTTTGATATCTCTTTGCAATATCATCCTGGGAAGGCCAATGTAGTTGTCGATGCTTTGAGCAGGTATCCGGTAGCTATGTTCTTGACGCAGGATCAATATTTGTTGGAGGACTTGGAGAGCTTGGGCATTGAGGTAATTGTTCCGGGTGGTGCTATACAGATGTGGGGATTGCAGATACATTCAGATTTGATAGATAGGATCAAGGCAGCACAGTATGATGACGTATCTTTGAGGAGTATCAGAGCTCAGGTGAGAGCAGGATTGGAGGATAATTTCACTATTGCAGAGGATGGATCCTTGAGGCATGGAGTTAGATTGTGTGTGCCTAGTGGGGAGTTGCGAGAGGAGATATTGCAGGAAGCGCATCGCTCTCAGTATTTCATACATCCAGGTGCTAACAAGATGTATCGGGATATGCGAGAGAGTGTGTGGTGGTATGGCATGAAGAGGGAAGTGGCACAGTTTGTATCCAGATGCTTAGTGTGCCAGCAGGTGAAAGCCGAGAGGCAGAGGCCAGGAGGTTTACTTCAGCCATTACCCATTCCAGAGTGGAAGTGGGAACACATTACTATGGATTTTGTGTCCGGACTACCACGATCTCCAGGAGGGAAAGACGCGATTTGGGTCATTGTTGATAGATTGACCAAGTCGGCCCACTTTTTGCCTTTCAAGGTGGGTTTGTCTACGGAGAAGCTGGCAGAGATGTATGTGAGGCAGATCGTTAGAATACATGAAGTTCCCGTCAGCATAGTCTCAGATCGGGATAGTCGTTTCACTTCTCATTTCTGGAGGAGTTTGCAGGAGAGTTTGGGCACTCAGCTCAAGTTCAGTACTGCATATCATCCCCAGACAGATGGGCAGTCAGAGAGGACTATTCAGACTCTCGAGGATATGTTGCGCACTTGTGTGCTAGATTTCGGGGGTTCTTGGGAGGACCATCTCCATTTGGTAGAGTTTGCTTACAACAACAGTTACCAGGCCAGTATAGAGATGTCACCTTTTGAAGCTCTATATGGTCGGAGGTGTCGTACTCCTTTGTCTTGGGACGATGTTGGAGAGAGAGTTTTGCTTGGGCCAGAGATGGTTGTGGATGCAGCAGAGAAGGTTCAGTTGATCAGAGACAGACTTCGAGTGGCACAGGACAGACAACGGCATTGGGCCGATAGCCATCGGAGACCCTTGGAGTTTGAGGTATAGTTTAGATTTTATTTTGTGTGCTTGTTCTTGGTTGTTTGTTATAGATAAGTTCTTAAGGTGGTGTTTTGTTCTAGGTGGGTGGTTTGGTGTTTCTGAGGATTTTTCCGACACGAGGCACGATTCGCTTCGGTGGAGGCAAAAAGCTTAGTCCGCGATTCATTGGACCTTTCATTATTCTAGAGAGGGTCGGTACAGTTGCTTATAGACTAGACTTGCCACCTGCATTAGAGGGAGTGCACAACGTGTTTCATGTGTCACAGTTGAGATGATACGTGGCAGATCCTAGTCATGTATTGGATCACTCAGAGATAGAGGTGGGCCCTACTCTTAGCTATCCAGAGCAGCCAGTTGGAATTCTGGATCGGAGAGAGAAGGTGCTGAGGAACCAGACTATTCCTTTGGTGCGCGTCGCATGGAGGCATCACTCTCCGGGGGAGTCTACCTGGAAGAGAGAGGATGACATGCGAGAGCGTTATCCATATTTGTTTGTACCTTGAGGTATGTTATTTCTAGTTATGTTCTGTTCATTGTTATGTTCTGTTCATTAGTTAGTTGTGATTCTTTAGTTCTGTTCTGTGATTTTCTGGGGGTAGTTTTCGTCTTTGAATTTCGAGGACGAAATTATTTTAAGGAGGGTAGACTTGTCACTACCACATTTTAGGAAAAAGGGTATTTTAGTAATTTCTTATTTAAATAAATATTTTGCATGGTAAATAATTTTTGTTGTATTATTTAATTATTGTTGGATGTTATTTAATTATTTTGGACTTATTTTAGTGGACCCAACTAGTTTAGTTTGGACCCATGGACCAACATGAATTAATTAGTTAGACTTGGCCCATTTAGAAAGCCCATAGTTAAGGAGATGGATTAAATTAATTAAATGATTAGACTAGAAGCTTCCTTCCTTAATTATTTCTTCATGAGAGGCCCCAAGGGGTACATTGGACATTTTACAATTGCTTGGGGGAGGGGCTATGGCCGGCCTATATAGGAGGGGGGGAAATTTCTCTCTCCTCTCATCTCATTCCAAATCTAGATCTAGAATTCTCCCACTACCAAATTCCCTCCATTCCCAATCCAATTCCCTACCAAATTCATTCCAAATTCTTCCCAATTCACCATTAGAGAAGGAGGAAGCAAGGATCTAGAAGAAGGAAGCAAGGATCTACAAAGAGGAGCAAGGATCTACAATTTGGAAGCAAGTTTATCTCAATTGGAGGTTTCATTGTGAATCCATCTCCCAATAGGTATAATTCAGATTTTCCCATTTAAATAGCTTCTAAATCTAAGATTTAATCATGTAAAATCAACCTATATGTATGTACTACCCATAGGACTTTGTTTTGTGTTCATAGGAGACCCATGGAGAAAGTTATGGTGCTTTTTGTGTCAATTTTGTTGGAATTCCGAATTTATATTTTGTTGTGTGTGTCAATTGATCCTATAGATCAATTAAACATGAGATTTGTGTTTGAGGCTAGTGTCGTGTCCATATTGGGATACTTGTGGTTCGTATCCCAACTATTTGGTGATACGTGTTATTTGGGGGTTTTCCTCCGACACGGGGCTTTGAACATGTCGTATTTTGACACGGACACATAGATCTACTTTTGACGCTTTGATTTGTTCATAAATATTATTTGTGATTTGTTTGTGTCCTTCGGGGTGCATTTGGTTGTGTGTTGGACTCGTGTCGCATGCGTATCCTAGATCTAGTGGGATACGGTGAGATACTCTCCAATTGTGTGTATTTTTGCATAGATCTAATTAATTGTGGTTCAATTCTTCATTTATAATTAGTATATATATATATGGATATTAAATATTTATTTTGTGTATTTATTATAGTAATTATTGTAGCATAGATCTATATTTTGGGTGTGCTAATATAATGTACAATATAATATGTAGCTTTCTTGCATGCAAATATATATGTTACTACTTGTTAAATAATATAATTTATACATAAAATATTTTATAAAATATATTTGTATATTTAATTGTGTAATTATATTATTTATAATTATTATGTAATTATTTGGATATTAATGGTGTGCTTCTAGCCATGTAAATTATATGTTCTTTGTTAAATATTTGAAAGTATAAGTTTATGTGTATATTAATATATATATGTACATTTTTGTATTAATATATATATATACTGTTTTATATATTCTGTTTTATATATATATATATATATATATATATATATATATATATATTGTTTATATATTCTGTTTTTATATATATAATTATATATATACAACTTGTTTTAGTGACAGTGAATTAATGACAGTAAAAACTGTCATTAATTAGCCGACTAATAGCAGTCGCTGTAGCCTTCGGGCAATTAATGACAAACCTGTCATTAATTGCAGCAGCGGGAAACAGCAGCTTTTCTGCGATGTTTTTCCGCGACAGTTTAACTGTCAGCGAAAACCAAAGCAGTGGCAGTTTATTATTTGGGTTTCGGTGACAGTTCTTCGGTGACAGTCCCGACTGTCACTATTTAAACTGTTTTGATTTAATCCTATTTTATTCACTGTTTTTCAATGACGCTTTGACAGATTTAATGTATATATTATATATTATAATTGTATATATATATATATGTATATATATATGTGTTTTGTGAGGAATAATAATTGTAATAATATATTATGTTATTTATATAAATGTTGGGTTGTATATATATTATTTTAGGGTATATATTAATTATATTATTAGTATACTTTGTGTGAGTTCTTTTTGAATCTAATTTGATTCCTAAATTATTGTAGTTTATCTCTATATTATTTTATAGATGTCTTGTGAGGTTGACTTTGGGTTTGACCATGTTTGACTTTAGTGGACTTTAGAGTTGACCATAGTTGACTTTTGACTTAGAATTGACTTATTGACCTAGAAATTGCCTAGTTTGACTTGTTCTCTTTCCGGGACCTTGTATTAATGTGGTATTCCATATCTAGGTCTTCGAGGCACCGAGTCAGACATTTGTGAGACTGTTCATTGGACTTCAGGCGAGTACATTCTCTGATAGTTTCTCATTTATGATATCCTCTATGTTCGTTGTATCTAGTGTAGATATACATGTTCTCTTGACACTATGGTTACACGGATTGGTATATCCGGATCTCGTCATGAGATGTTATTCCTTGGTATATGGTGTATATGGTGCAAGTATTGTTTCATTGGTTATCTTGTACATGTACAGACACCGATTCTCGGGGAGACTAGTTATCTTCTTGGGGAATCTAGTGCCATAACGTACCGTGGTTGGATCTATTATACCAGTCGGGGTGGGGAGTATTTTAGTGTAGATATGTGATCATACCCTCCTTGTGCATGTCTTGTTCCTTGTGAGTGTTGATCATACATCGCACGTATAATCAGCCAGGCCATTATACTCTTGTGCAAGTTCCTAAGCCGATCACATGTTAAAGCTAGTACTCACACACTTAGTCATTAGTATTCTTGTTCTATCAGCATATTGTTCATTATTGTATTTCTTTCCAGTACTTCCTTATTGTCTATATATTTCTTGTATCTATTTATGCATCTTGTTTATCCACAGCTACTTACTGTTACATAGTTTTTATCATTATTTGAGAACTGCTGTTAGGGTTGTACTCTGCTCCTTTCCTGACTGGATATATTTTTCCAGATGACACTGAGGAGTACCCTACCTATTATGGACCCCAGGATGTTGTGGGTTTAGATTCTGAGACTCTGGCTCAAGAGGGACTTATCCCAACTGAGACAGTTGACCCTGGAGTTGTAGCTTTATAGTTTTGTAGTATTCTTTTGTACTGGATTTGTCTCCAGCATATTTCTGTATTTTTCTTCAAACTCATTGATGTATTATTTTAGACTCATGAGTTGTATTGTGACTATTCTATTCTTATCTGATTCGTGTTCATTCTATCTTAGTTCTGTGATTGAGTACACTATCTTTTGGTGGTTTATTATATTAGATAGACTTTCTAGACAGCGTTCTACCGCCGATTCTGCGGCGTAGGCTGGGCGTTGTTTCCGACTAGTACCCTTACCCCGGGTGCGGGTCGTGACAGTACGCATGGGAAAGTGTAGGTTTGACATATGCTGACTTAATTTACCAATCGTGTTGACTGGCTAGTATATGTGTCATATGCCCCCGGACACACGGGTAGCTCTGCAATCGACCATCTCCGAAGAGTATGGTACGAAGGATAAATGACTCTTGGAGGGGGTGTCCCATACGTCTACTAGTTATCTTTCCCGCCCAATGTAACTAAATGCCAAGTCGTACTTTTCCTGAGTTTCCTGATTTTATGCTGAGCCGTGATGCATGTCATACGTACTGGTAGCTAATCAATTACGCAGCTCGCATCCCAATATGTATTGCAACCATGTTGCGTGTTCCCGTGATAGGGTCTAGGAAGATATTAGGATATCCTCGCAGTTGTTGGTAAGTCTGTAAAATACTAAGTTATTTATACTATGTGTCAACGTATTTGTTGACTGTACCTGAGGCAAGCTCAGGTACTCACAGTTATATGGAATTCAGGAAAGAAAATAGCATATAACAGCACTTGAATTTAAACAGTAACTTGGCAAGGTATACTTGCCTACTTCCTGACTGTGCTGGACAACTGATCCCACTGTCAAGACTAAGGGTCCTTGTGACAGGGGGTCACTGACTGTGCTGGAGATGTTTTCTGTTTAAGATGTTTACAGGATTCGTAAATACCAATTTAATAAAAGGCATAATTAAATAGTATATATTCTTATGTAGATATATACACATAATACATATATATATATATATATATAGGGTTCAAATATATATAGAGAGTATATATAAATACATATAGATATAGCATATATAGTATTAGGTATATATAGCACATATATAATAGATATATATATATATATACTACATATAGACATAAAAGAAAATAAGCTGGAATAAAAAATATATATACATACATAAGTAGTATACATATATATATATAAAAATATAAAGGGCATACATATATATATAATATGTATGTATTTTATATATAAGTAGTATATTCATATATATATATATATATATATATATATATATATATATATATATATATATATATATATATATATATATATATATATATATATATATATATATATATATATATATATATATTTTCATATATATATTTATATAAAAGAAAGAGAAAGTGCAGAAAAATGAAATATATATATAGATACATATATTAGATATATATCTATTTACATATAATAAATAAAAAAAGAAAAGTATACATATATAATATACATATTATAATATTATATATTTATATAGATATATATATAGATATAGATATATTTACATATATATATATATATATAAGAGAAGAAAATGCTGAAATTAAATATATATATATATATATATATATATATATATATATATATATATATATATATATATATATATATATATATATATATATATATATATATATTAGTATATAGTATATAGTATATATAGTACAAAAATAAAAAAATGAAAAGCATATATATATATATATATAGTTATAATATACATAAACATATAATAAATACTATACATAATATATATATACATATATATATATATATATATATATATATATATATATATATATATATATATATATATATAAGAGGAAAAAGGAAATACATATATATTAAAGAAGATAAAATAATATATATATATATATTCATATATATATATATATATATATATATATATATATATATATATATATATATATATATATATATATATATATTCTGTATTAATAATAATAATTATTATTTATAATATATATATAACATATATATAATTATATAGTAATATATATATAAGTAAATATATAGATATACATATATTTTTATAATACATATATATATAATAAAATAAAATAAAAAAACAGAAAAAGAAAGATGTAAATATATATATAATATTTATATATATACTGTATAATATACACAGTATATTAGTATATATTATATATATAATAGTATTTAGATAATATATAAATACATATATATATTTAGATATATATATATATACATATATACATATATGTATATATAAGTATATATATAAAAAAAAAGAAAATGCAGAAAATATAAATACATATATGTACTGTATATACAGTATATTAGTATTTAATAATATATAATTAATTGCATATAATAACATATATATATTAATATATATATTAATATATATAAATATATACATATATATATATTTATATTTATGTATATATATACACATACACACACGTATACATAAAATAATACTCATACGTACATCAGAGGGGGGGTACTGTTCCGGTCAGGCCGGTGGGGCCCTAGGCTCGTCGCCGGCGGGAGCACGGCGGCGGAGGAGGCGGCGGCTGGCCGTGGCGGTGGCTGCAACGGCAGCAGCAGCTATCAGCAGCAGCGGGGCTTGCGGAGGCTGCTGCGGTGTCAGTGGCGGTGGGGGTGGCGGTGCAGGCGGTCAGGACGGAGGAGGAGGTCGGGGCGAAGAGGCCTGGGGTGGTGGCGGAGGTCGGAGGCTGCCGGAGGGACGGTGGGGGATGGTCGGGATGGGGGTGGTGGTGTTGGAATGGGTGAGGGCGGAGGGTCTGCGGGGGTGAGGGTGGCCGGCGTGGTGGTCGTGGGGCGGTGGGAGTCGGTTGGGACGGTGGAGGAGGCGGTGGCGAGTCGATTGGTGGTGGTGGTGGGGGTGCTCGGTGGCCGGAGGCGGTGGTGGAAGTGGTTCGGGTGGTGGTGGCTGTGGGCGATGGTGTTGGGGAGTTGGGTCTGTGGCAGCCGTAGGCGGCGGAGGCGGTGGCCGGGGGGGGTGAGGCTTGGCCGGAGGGGAGGTGGGGTAAGGGCGAGGCTGTCGGCGGAAGTTGGACGGAGGGGGTGACCGGAGTTGGGTGGTGTGAGGGTTGGAAGTGGGGAGGGGGTCGGGTTTTATAGATTTAGGGGGAGTGGCAAGGTTGGTAAATAGAGGGAAGTTTAGGGGTGTTTTGGGTATTTTGGGTTTTTAGATATTTTTAGCAGCCATTTAGATATTTTTGTGGGTCCCACATGACACGTGTGCGGTCCACATTCACCAGCCAATGAGGTGATGCCACCTCACACTAAAAATTTGCATAAAAACCCCTAAAATTTCATAAATTGCAATTAGGTCCCAAAATTGGTATTTTGCGTAATTACGCAATTTGCTTATTTAAAAAATACTGATTCCTGGGAATACTGTTTTGTACAGAAATGAGGGGGAAACCTGGGGGAGTGCCTTGGGGGGTGTGGGGGTGAGCCTGGGCAGGGGCAGGGCCTGGTTCTTTAGGTGATACGGGTCACCGTATTTATTATTTAATAAATACTGCGCACGATGTTCTCTAATTATTTAGAGGCAGGTAGGGTCATAATTTTACTACGGTGTCAATATACTAATTGTAGTATATCTAAAGTAGAATATTATCGTATTTTTGTTTGGGTAAAACAGGTGCCTGTTGGTTCTAAATTTCTAGGGGTACTGAGATGGTTAAAGAGCAAGAAATAAAATAGGAATTAAATACAAACTTTTGTAACGATATTTGTGCGTCACAAACGAGGCTCAAAATAACTCATCTGGGAGTTGCACAAAATTCTGGAAAATAGTCTAACATATCTAGGGCAGGTATGTGAATTTTGTTTGGGAATTACAGTTAGTGTAATGCCCTAAACAATTGTGTGAAGTACAGGTGTAATTGAAAAGGATATGTAAACAAAATAAATTTTTAAAAAGTTACAAAAATTCTAATTAGCAAAAATAATTCTAAATTACTGAAATCTGGTCGAGGGAGTTTACAAATAGGCCAAAGTCAGATCTAATTTTTAGGACCCAAATTAAATCCTAAAAATTACCAAAAATCAAGTCTAGCAAGAAGTCAAGTCAAGGGGTAAGTCTCATATCACAATACGGATTAAACTCACGGGGTAAAATCACTTGACATGCTAGATTCCTGGAATATAATGCCTGAACTCTTAAGATAATTCCCGTGGTTAATTGCCTGTTCCTGTCCTGGTTATACTTGTTAAGCTATTATCATGTCTTGCATCATGTCTAAGGCCAATTCTTGAGCACCACGATCAGGAATTCTTGATAACTTGTCCAGGTTAATAACTAGACTAATAATCTAGAAGCATTTAGGGAGATTTTTTTGCTACATCCAATCTCGATATCCAAGCGATACCGGATGGATTTGGAGCTCTCCGTCATGAGGGACACACTTCCAGCACGTCGTTGAGTGTTGAATTACTAGTCAAATGATTATACCTAATAAATCTATATTATGTATCATTTCATTTGGATAACCCGAATAGTCTGCAGGGCATATGGCTGTATGGAATCTTAACTTGTATGTGATAGTAATTATAGCTGTGATAACCCTAGTTAGTTAATAATAGCAAGCTGTAGGGCATGATTGGTCGTGATTGTTTGATTTTCTAGTCTAGTCGTGTCTTGATTCATCCAGTTACTGAACCTGAGTAGCAACTTGAGCACTAATTCCCGTTACTCTCTGAATACTTCTCTAGAATTGATTTTTAACTACAAGATTATATTTGTTGCACTTATTTACTGTTTTCCTTATCCTATTTCTCCTTAATTATTGCATATTGGTTTTAGTTCATGAGTTTGGCTTCCTTGTGGTAATTTGTTGTTTTGGGGTCTGACCCTACTGGTTTTGTATGGCTTAATTTTGGATCAGACCCGCAGGATCTCCCGTATTTGCCTCCTCAAGATAGTGAACACAAGGAGCACCCGAGGACATAAGTGATTTTCTTCTTCATCATCCACCTGATCTTGTACATTAGACTTTTGAGGCATTTAGCCACTTAGCACATGTTTAGCTCGTGTTTTGGAACTTGATATCCTGCTTGTGGGCCTACATGTAAAGCATATTCTAGACTATAGTTATAGCTGATCATGTAATATTGTACTTTTGTTAGTTCTCCATTTTATGCAACTAGCTTCATGATCATCTATGTATGTATAGTTTGGGATGCCTTACTATTATATATTTGGTGATCATACATCTTGTAACTTATTTGCTTGAGATTGAGACAACTAGGATTCTTGACCCAGGAATGCCTAATGGATTGTAGAGTAAACCCTCGCATGTCTTAGACAGTCGTGACCGTATCTCGGGGTATAGAGTACTCTAGTATACGTTGCTAGCTTTGTCTGCCCCCGCTCTCCAATATTCTGGTTCTAAGGCGTGACACCAACCCATAAAATGTATTAACATACAATTATAGATAAAATGATACAGGAAATGGTAGACACCCAAAGTACTCCCTCCAGCTCCAGTATTTCGCTCTGGCTCCTCATCATCCTCTATGTTGAATAGTGAAAACGTTCATCGCAAGCTGCAACTTTGCCTAGGAAACAAAAACTTGGTCATTAAAAAGATGCAAGAATAAACGTTTGAGGGAGGTGAAGGCACAACACGATAGTGAAAATTAAAAAATAAATATTAGCTAATACTATCATAATAGAATTTAATTGTATTAAGTCTATAATATTTGATAGGGTCCTTGGATTATCCTAGCTTAGGGATTCTCACGTCCCAATTACCAAAATACGTTGGATCGAACTATGTGGTAATGGCCAGCTAATACGACTCCTAAGGGTTTCTCAATTTAATAGACCCGTCAAAGCGTACTATGTTGCCTAGTATGAACTTCAGTCCATAAACTATTCTAGCAAATAATCGACATATATCTAGATCTCATCCACATAAACTATATTATGGAAACAAAATATGAACTGAAAGTAAAACTACTGAATAACAAGTCTAACAAGAAGTATATCAAGTCTGGAGGAGACAAATCTACTACCAGTAGACTAAAAGTAAAGCAAGATAAAAAATATAAGGAGTTCATGCTCACATGAACTCAGTGAATCGATCTTTGAATACTCAGCTAAAGTTGCTCCGACGTTTGCTCCTATCCCTTAAATCTTCAAGTAACTTTGATCGTCAAAATCTGAAGAGAAGTCCAGGTCCTCAAGGGACATAGCAAGATACGTAATCTACATGCCTAATATAAATAGTATATACATGCATAATAGAGACATGAAATAAAGGATCAACTATGTCTACTTACTATGTGACATGCAACTGAGAACTAATACATATACACGGGCTATAAAGGATAAGGGTATTAATACTGTGACACCATAGGATGTCCCAGGTAATAATATTTTTTATTATATGCCATAAGATGCTCTTGATCATCAAGATGGATGAAGAAAATAGGTTAGTCTACGTCTAGTAATCGTTCTTCCCAACCCCATGATCTGTAACAGTCTATAAGTCAAAATCAGGTCTATCATTGATCGCATCTATCTACTATACTATCAATAATCCATAAAGTTATAACAAATTAATCGCAGGCACGACTAGGACACATAAAATGTATTTTATCTCTAACAAGTACAATCTACCATGCATTATGAATTATATTCGTGTCATATACGTGTCACAGCTATACAGTTTGTAACAATACAAAATTAACATGACTAATATTATCATCATGTAATATAACTGAAAAACATGAATACTAAAAATACATGCAAGGTATACTTGTCTGGGTTGACTGTCCCAGTGCTACTGTGATATAAAGGTTTAAGATACTTAATTATAATATATACATATAAAGATTTTATAACATACACATTATATAAGGTTCAGTAGTATATATATATATATATATATATATATATATATATATATATATATATATATATATATATATATATATATATATCAGTGTGTGTGTGTGTATACGAGAGAGAGAGAGAGAGGGAGGGAGGGAGGGAGGGAGGGAGGGAGAATTGACCATAACATAAGGGTAAAGAAGATTGAAAGCTTTAAAATGTTAGAACGACAAAAGGTTAAAAAATATTAACCCTCGACTCTCTATTTAACCTGAGCGGGAAAAAGGATTTTTTTTTTTTTTTTGTACAACACTAACCTACTAAAAAAATCTAATTATTTAGGGGTATATATGTCATTTACTTTAACCGACTGAAAAAATTCTTTTTTGAGCAACCTAATACAAACAGTTAATATCTTAATTCAAATAGATATCATCTTCTATTAATGTTGTTTTCCTATCAAATTTTCTGTTATAATATGGTTTTTCTTGATTGACTCTTATGGGATGCTATCTAACGAAATAAAAAATGTATCACACAGGCAATGCACGTCCCACTACTTGTGTTTTTTTAATAGAGTTTTGTATTTCAAAAATCCTAATTCTGAATTATGTACTTAAAAATAAATCTTAGAAGTTTTTGTTCCTAAAGGCCTAAGTAAAAAAAATGGCATGGGGAGAGTTATATTACGTTTGGAATAGGTTGTCAATCTTGCTCAACATGAAAGGATTGTATAATTCTATGGCATTTGGGTGAAGGTTTTACATTCCTAAGAATTTATTTTCCATTCCATTTCCATGAAAAAGGAATTCAACATTCCTATACCCATGTTTGGTTATATTAGGTTGAAAATATAAAAAAATATTAATTTATTTAGTTTTTCATAAATATTTTTTTGTGCTTCTATTACCTAAATTTACATGTTTGGGATAGAAGTTAAAATTTTGAAAGTAAAATGAGGGTGTTATTGTCCAAACAAAATATTCAAACAACATTCCTAGGAAAGCAAAACTATTCTCGATGGTGGGGCTTGGGAATTACTCTCCCACAAACATGGGAATATGAAGTCCCTCATATTCTCTCCTAATTTTCAATCCTACACATACCAAATAAGGATAAGAAATCCAAAACTCATTTCCAAATCTCAAAAACTTGAACCAAATGTCACCCTAAGGTTGAAGTGTTCATTTGGAGCATATGCTTTAGTTCTTATCAACCTTCTTCAACGAGGAAACCAATTTATGTGACAAATGTTTGGAATGTTGTGCTTAATGTTTTAATTTTTTCTCAATCAAAGATTATGGGCCGCCTTATTGGCAGATTAGGTTATAATGTAAGCCCATAATTATCCGGATCCAAATTTTATTTTTTTTATGATAACAATGGTTGGCAATTGTTGTTTGATAGATCCATGAAAAGAGGAAATTTTCTTATTTTTATTTTCAAAAATAACCTTTGGAAACTTTTTTTTTTGAGATATCCAGTGTAACGTTCAAAATTTTGTGCATTCTGTATTGTATGTCTTTTGGGCCTACTGTCTCCAACTCCCACCATTTATAAATGGAAGGAATAATATGCTCATGTAGCTCGATCCACTGATTTTATGCCATCCAGTTGGGATCTTATACCTCTTTTCGGTAACTACAAGGATCATTTAAGTTTGATAAAAGGACCATAGGAACTAGGAAGTTTTTTCTAAACAATAATTTATCTAAAAAAATCATGTTCAGTCATGTTTTTCCTAAACTACTTGATCGCAATCAATTTCTCTTTCTAACTAGCAATTTTGTTCGCACTAACATTTTCAACTTGGTAGGTTAGGAGATGTTTGGTTAGATGAAAGCGAAGATTATTAATAAGTTATCCAAACTTTTTTGAGTTCAGATGTTGTTCTGTAACAACACTTGAAATTCTATTTTTTTATTTGATCTGCTGTAGTTTCATGTCGTGAAACTTATTTTATCTTTTTTATGTATCCTCTAGGAGTTTCAGGTCGTGAAACTCGACCAAGTTTACAGTTTCATGATGAACTTGGTCAAGTTCAGACGTTTGATTGCAAAAGTAAGAAAGTAATTTTATTTATTTATTTTTACCATTTGTAGTTTCATGTCGGTTAAGAAAATATTACTTTTACCTTCGCAAAAAATTGGAGAAAGAAGGAGAGTTCGAACGTTTGGTTGCACGAAAGTAGAAAAGTAATTTTTGATGAGTAAATTAAATTTTGGAATAAACTAAAAAAATGTGTAACAAAATATTAGAGTAAATTAAATTTTGGAAATAACTACAATATTTGTCAATAAAATTTGTTTTGACTGCAATTTTTGTTTATTTAGAAAATTTTAATTTTAAAATATTTACATTCAGTAATTATATGTCAATTAAAATAAACAATAATATTTGATAAATTTTATATTGCAATATTTAGGTTTAAATGACAATTATTTGTGTATAAGCAGCATCCAATTTCAACAATGATTCATTTTTAACAACCATCCAAACAATCGAACTTCTTTTTTTCACTTTCAACAATTATCCAAACAATCGAAATTTTCTTTTTCTTTTTTCATTTCCAATTCGACTATCCAAATAATATTTTGAAAGACACAACTTATACGTATGTGTCCACAAATTCTAATATTTTACTTCCACACTTTATTAGATTTTCGTGCAACCAAACATCACCTTATGATAACTCAACTAAGTTGCTTTCATTCCGATTTGCTTTCTCCAACTTTTTTTTTTAAACAAAACAAGGAAAAGTATCTGAAAATATAGCAATTATTTGTTCTTGCCACATTTCCCTTACTTTCTTCTCCTTCAATTATTTTACATCCTTAAAGGATCTATTTGGTAAACGGAAAGTGAATTTAGATTTGAAAGTTAGAAATTTGAATCTAGATTCCAACCAAAATCCATCATTTCCAAATACAGAAAATCTGTTTGGTAAAGAAGGATTTTGGGAGTGGATTTGGTTAAAATCCAAAAACATTGTTTGGATAGACAAGTTGGATAATGGTCTGAATTTAGACTTCAGCCAAATCCAATGTTTGGCTAGCCAAGTAGGATCTTGGTTAGGCTTACCATATTTGAAAGTGGTTATCTTACCACCACCATAACTTGCAACAATATAGTTTGACAAAACTATATAAGTTCCCAATGAAACAAAATTTGACAGTTCTTGTATATCCAACGAATTTGCTAAGCCCTTTGAGAAATACATGGAAAAAAATGAAAGTTAAATAAAGGAAAAAAGAGATAATAGCAATGCATTCTAAAGGCTGTAGTTTAAAAAACAAAGTTAAATGAAAGTTAAATGAAGGAAAAAAAAGTATATATTACAACATTTGCTTCAAAAGATGTTAAGTGCCATAGTGCCAGTGTAATCTACAAGAACTTATATAACACGAAAACCAGAACACAGGCAAGCCAAATATAATACATTCTAAAGGACTGAGCTGGGGCAAGCTATAATTTGGAAGTATGCATTGGATGTTGTGCATACATAGGCTTTTGGAAGTATCCAAAAGCATCATCTCTATCCTCATATTTGAAGTAGCAAGCACATTTATATCTATGGACTTGATAATAGCAATCGGGCCACTTTGTATACACATCAGGATGTCTTCCCTTGAGTACTACATAGTAAGTCATGTTCTTGTTTGTTTGTTGCAGTTTATCCAAAACAAGAATGAAGCAGATAATATAGAAATAAAAGTACATATCACTAGTAGATCCCAAAGTAGTGCAGGATATACTGCAAGTGTAATTGCAGTAAAATATTATAGACTTAAGTACATGGTCTGCAGAATCCTACATTATTTTAACTGCCTTAAGCAAAATATTATACATATATATACAAAAAACTGCAGATATATTAAACTACAGAGACTACAAAATAATGGGAATAATCCATCTTCAGCAGCAGTAAAAATGGATTCCACTAATCCACAATTATTGAGGGCAAGGTCCTGGATTTGAAGGCTTCCAACCATTTGATGCATTGAGTTAGGGGCAAACCTACAAACCGCTTTCCGTTACGATGATTATCAATAAGACAATCATAAGCAGAGGAAAAGAAGGTCAGTTGAGGACGCAACAAGGACCAGCAAGAGCACAACAAGGGGGACCTATTAGACGTCCTTTAGCTCAGCAACAGCAGTACCAGCACAGAGCAGGACCGTACCGGATCCCAGAGAAGCCCCACTGCCATTATTGTGGGAAATACGAACATATTATGAAGTACTGTCGAATCCGTCTAGGACAATGTATGAGATATGGTTTCGGACAGCATATGATGAAAGACTGTCCTATGCAACAAGCATTGACACTTCCACCGCCAGCACAGAGACTAGCGCTTCCAGCACCAAAGCCAGCTCAATAAATGGCTAGACCAGGAGCACCTCGACCTCCAGTAGTAGGAGGATTTCAGTGAGGACCACCGCTACCTACCCAGGAGGATCAATATATGAGGGCAAGACATTGACAGCCGTAGAGGAACGGACAAGCTTTTGTAATGGAAGTGGATGATATGAATCACACCCCAGTCCCAAAATACGTAGGACCAGGAATACGTGACACGCCAGCTACGCATTCGACCAGACTCTGATCTGACTCGAATATGTATAAGCTGTATAATATAAAGGAAACTATCTAGATATTCCATAAATGTAAACCTCTATGTCTCAATCCACAATGTACAACAATATACAAGAAAGAGCTATATGTGCTAAAGTCGGCCGCCCAATAACACACAAACTCGAATAGACTCGAGAAGAGACGAGTCTACAAAAACTAGGCTACAACAGCAGATGAATAATCAATAAGAATAAAGTAACCATAATGCTAGTAGAAATGATATGAGTACCTGGTACAGTGCCCGCAAGACGTGCAACTCCATCAGCAACTCCAATGCTCCGTAATCGTCTATGCTGCAAAACTGGCAGGGGACCAGGTCCTCAGAGGGACGTAACATGGTACAAAAATACAGCATGCCAAGTATAATAGAAAGTATAAGTGCAACGACAGGGTACTCTATCATAACCAAACAAGTGTTACACAGTTTAAAGACAATGTTCGACGTGTGGGCTATCCAAAATAAAACCATAGCTCCAGACATGGAAACACACGGGACGTACCGCAGCTCCGGGTAAAGAGTCACACGGGTGATACAACTATACTAGATACAGGATCACTACAGAAACAATACATATATATATAAGCGCGTGCAGAGGAGTCCAAACGTCTAGTAACTGTCTTCCCCTTTCCAAGCGGTCAACGATTGTGCGCTGAACCTGAACCTCTATCTAACAGTCTCGACACACAGAAATAACTCAACAGACACGACCCTAAGGTCGTCCCAGTCTCTGGTTATGATGTCAGTATCAGGATACAGGAATCTGGCATGATCACAGTATATGAGTGTATCCTGGGATGTCGATATACTCAAGTATGTACATCGAGGTGTTACGAACATCTAACAATCATTCTAAGACGTTACGACGAACGTCTGTACCCGGTTGTGATCCGGACGCGAAGTATCGATCGTAAACAAAAGTATGCGACCAATGTACATAAAGAAACAATAAATAACTGTAATCTGAAATACAGGGTGGCAAGGTACACTTGCATGTGTCCGGCTGCTGATGACGGAGATCCGGTACCACGTCCAAGTCCTCAGGTCCCGTAGTACCTAGAGATGAGATACAAACTCAATCAATGAACTGTCACATGACAAATAGGGATGTGACACATGTCTAAACATATGCTCAGACTCAGCTACGACTCACAGGGACACGACGCTAGAGGGTTGACCAAGGTTGACTCAGAGTATGTTACATCTAATCAAATTAAACATCTGTACCATATCATCAATCCAAACCTCAATCTTACTATGTTCATCACTATATCCTGTGGTCCAACACATGATCCAATCCTCAGTTTCACCTCAGTGTTCACAGATGTTAACATGAACCTTTACTATCATCCTCGAAATAAATAAATAATTATCCTCGAGTAAATGGTTATTAATAATTAATTAAACCCTCGGTTATAAACACCGTCAGTAGCTACTCCTCCAATATATTTATCATTAAATATTAGCTCCCAATATTAATCAATGCTTGATATCACAACGGTATTCTACGATAATTTAATCTGTACCTCAGTAATACTCCATGTTTTTAGTATCGAATATCATTTTCACAACCATTTAAAACTGATTGTCGTCAATAAACAATATGTATAAATAAAATAAAAAAATCCTAAAATCCCTTACCTAGCATTCATAACCCTAACTTAATCTATATCCTTTACATCCATGAATTGTATATTGTATCACGTAATAAACCCCAAGATCTCACATAGTATTTAAACTCTAAACTCAACATTAAACCTAATCTCAACACTAACCCTAATCACCCTCCTTAAACACAAAGATCAAAATTACTACACTTACACAAAACATATATATATCAACATAGAGAGGGGAAGGGAGTCGCATACCTCGACGGTGAGGTTGTTGGCCGGATGATGGAGATGTTGGTGGTGGAGTGTGGCCGGAGGAGGGTGGTCGTGGGGTGGTGCCAGGTGGTGGTGGCTCCGGCAATGGGGAGTTGGGGTTACGGGGACTCCAACCGGAGCAAGGGAGAGGAGGAAGTGGTGGTGGTGCAGGGGATCTCGTCGGAGAAGATGAAGACGAGGGTAGTGGTTGAGTGGTCGGGCTAAGGTGGCTGGCCGGATTGGACGGCAGGGGAGGACTGGAGGTCGAGGGATGGTCCTGCCGGTGGTGGTGACGATGTGTGGAGGTCGAGGGGGTGCTCGTCCGGTGGTGCGGGGATGTGCTCGAGCTAGCGGCGGCGTGGTGAAGTGGGGTGGTGATGGTTCATGGCAGCGGGGGAGATGGAGGTGGTTCAGTGCTCGGTGGCAGGGAATGCCGAGGGTGGTGGAGGTGAGGATCGGTGGAGATGGTGGTTGAGGGAGGCGGGTGGCGAACGGGGTGGATGAACTCATCGGAGTCGACAGCGGGAAGAGACGGAATGGGGGAGACCCGGCTGCTCGACAGTAGCAGCAGCTCGCCATATCCGGCCAGTCAACTGGAGGTGATGGCGGTGGAAGCAGCTGGCTCGTGCTGCAGTGGGGAAACTAAGGGTGGCCAGCAGCAGCTCGGGTGGAGGAGGAGCAGTCCGGTCCGGGTAGTGACGTTGGCTGCCGAAGGTGAGGGGCTTGGCCGGAGTAGGAGTAGGGAAGAAGAAGATGGTGAAGGGAAGAAGAAGAAGAAGAAGAAGAAGAAGAAGAAGAAGAAAGGAAGAAAGAGGTTCGGCTGGGGTTTAGGAAGAGGAAGGAGAGAGAGAGGGGGTGGTGATCCCAAGTTTGGGGATTAGGGCTGGTTGGGAAGTGTGTAGTGAAGAGACACTTTATAGGGAGTTGTGATGGGGAGTGTGTGGTGGAGATGCTCCCTATTTGAATGAATGGCCAGGATTCCTTATGAAGAAAATTTATTCATTCCAAGGGGAGAGTGGGGTTGTGTTGAACCGGTCAAGGGTTGAGGGGGGTTTCTTCATTTGGGTTTAAACCAATGAGGGGATGACACCTAAAGCAACATTTACAATTTAGCCCCTTAAGTTTGGGTAATTGCACAAACACATGAAATAATACAAAAATTATGGAGAAAAATGGTGTTTGGTGTTTTGTAGGGTGAGGGGGTATTGTGTGTTTTGTATGGGCTTAATTAAATGGGCATCGGAATTAAATTAGGATTAAAATGGGATTAGTCAAAGTTGGTATCCCAATTTAATTAGAATAAATGCGAGCGGTGATCTAAAATTAAGTAGAAATACAATGAGCTAAAATTAAGTGGGACAGAAGTGTCATGAATGAGGAAGGCTCAGAATAGAGTATTACCCTAATTTTGGTTGCACAAAAAGGGTCGAGATTGTGTCTCCAATTTCGATTGGAACGCATAACGATACAAAGTTGGATTTTATTTAGAAATTAAATAAACGTCCGCGATGAATATTGCGCGACTAAAATGAAGCACAAGAGAGCATACTTATGAGTTACACAAAGGTCATGAAAGGTATAGGATTGGTGTCAGTCTTGGACCCTTTTATTGGTCCGGCTCAACGGGTTAAGTTGGTGTCTCAAAATTGATGACAACGACACAGGTGCGCGACACGGGAATAAATAAGGATTTCGGTTACGGAAAATTGTGCAATTAATTTAGAGCACAAGAAAATATGATTTTGAGTGACGGAAAAGTCCAGCGCCTAAATTGGCGTGTCAAGTCAAGAGTGCAACAGTCCGATAGAATTTATGGGCTGGTGTTGGGCTCCGAATAATTCAACAATGGTAGGGCGCGCCAAGGGTTCAATTAATAAATAATAGACATATGCAGCCCTACTCTAAACCTCAATCATCTGCTGCTAAAATAAAATTTTCCATCTCATATCTTACTATCTATAGAATTAATTTAGGGGGTTTACACATGAATCAGGAGATTAATGTCATAGCAGGTATCACTCTTGCTTTTACTTTTTCTACTGTGACATTGTTTGATACGGGAGCCACCCACTCATTCATATCATCTAGTTTTATTGCCAAACACAACATTGCCTCTACACCTTTACCTAGTTGTATTAGAATTCTTACCGGGGGAGGAGTTGTACCTATTAGTAGAGTTTGTAGATCATGTCCTATAGTAAAACGTAGCAGAGAGATGAATGCCCGACTCTTAGTCCTTCCTATGCCGGCTTTTGATATTGTGCTTGGAATGGACTGGCTAAGCAAGTACCATACTTTCTTCGATTGCTTTGGAGGAAGCATTCTTTTCAAGGTACCAGGCCAGCCTGAACTTGAGTTTTTACGAGGATCCACAGAAATCCTTGATGGTATGCAACTCGCAATGGACGATGTTGTCTATCATCCCATTATTTCAGGATTTCAAGACATCTTTCCAGCAGAATTACCAGGCCTACCCCAGATAGAGACGTAGAGTTTTCGATTGAATTAACACCGGAAGCAGCACCCATAGCATCACATGTTTATAGACTGGCGAAGAAGGAGATGGATGAACTAAAGACACAATTGAAAGAACTAGAAGAGAAAGGTTTTATCCGACCAAGTGCATCACTGTGGGGAGCACCAGTGTTACTACCACATTTTTAGGAAAGGGTATTTTAGTCTTTTCCTATTTAAATAAATATTGTGCATAATAAATAATTATTTGTTGTATTATTTAATTATTATTATATGTTAATTAATTATTTTGGACTTATTTTAGTGGACCCAACTAGTTTAGTTTGGACCCATGGACCAACATGAATTAAATAGTTAGACTTGGCCCATTTAGAAAGCCCATGGTTAAGGAGATAGATTAAATTAATTAAATGATTAGACTAGAAGCTTCCTTCTTTAATTATTTCTTCATGAGAGGCCCCAAGGGGTACATTGGACATTTTACAATTGCTTGGGGAAGGGGGCATGGCCGGCCTATATTAGAGGGGGGAAATTTCTCTCTCCTCTCATTCTCATTCCAAATCTAGATCTAGAATTTCCTACTCCCAAATTCCCTCCATTCCCATTCCAATTCTCCACCAAATTCATTCCAAATTCTTCCCAATTCACCATTAGAAAGTTGAGAAGTAAGGATCTAGAAGGAGGAAGCAAGGATCTACAAAGAGGAGCAAGGATCTACAATTTGGAAGCAAGTTCATCTCAATTGGAGGTTTCATTGGGAATCCATCTCCCAATAGGTATAATTCAGCTTTTTCCATTAAAATAGCTTCTAAATCTGAGATTTAATCATGTAAAATCAACCTATATGTATGTACTATCCATAGGACTTTGTTTTGTGTTCATAGGAGACCCATGAAGAAAGTTATGGTGCTTTTTGTGTCAATTTTGATGGAATTCCGAATTTATATTTTGTTGTGTGTGAATTGATCCTATAGATCAATTGGGCATGTGCTTATGTGTTTGGGGCTTGTGTCATGTCCATATTTGGGTACTTGTGGTTCGTATCCCAACTATTTGGTGATACGTGTCATTTTGGGGGTTTTCCTCCGACACGGGGCTTGTACATATCGTATTTTGACACGGACACATAGATCTACTTTTGACACTTTGATTTATTCATAAATATTATTTGTGACTTGTTTGTGTCCTTCGGGGTGCAATTGGTTGTGTGTTGGACTCGTGTCACATGTGTATCCTAGATCTAGTGGGATACGGTGTGATACTCTCCAATTTGGTGTGTTTATGTGTAGATCTAATTAATTATGCTTTAAATTCTTTATTTATAATTAGTAAATATATATAGATGTTATATATCTATTTTTAGTGTATTTATTATGGTATTTATTATAGCATAGATCTATATATTTTTATGTGTTCTAATGTGATGTATAAATATATATATATATATGTAGCTTTCTTGCATACAATTATATATGTACTTATGTTAATAAATAATTTATACATAAAGGTTTTGTAAAATATATTTATGTGTAATTATATTATTTATAATTATTATATAATTATTTATATTAATGAATTTATTTTTATGTGTGCTTCTAGCCATGTAAAATACGTACATTAATATGTGCATGTGTTATATAACTATTGGTATTTAATTGTGTAAGTTTATATGTATATATATATAAGTATATAGTTATTAAATTATTTTATATATATATATATATATGTATTTTGATTTATATATTGTATATTTATATATAAATATATATATATATATATTTTTCTGTTTGGTGACAGTGGTTTTAATGACAGTTGAAAACTGTCATTATTCTGTTCTGTTACAGCAGCCGCTGTAGCTATTAATGACAGTCCTGTCATTAATAGCAGTGGACGGGATTACACAGCGTTTTGCGACAGTTTTCTGCGACAGTTTTAAACTGTCAGCAATCCAGTCGGCAGTAGGATTATTATTCAGCTTTTCTGCGACGGTTTTTCAGTGACAGTCAAAACTATCACTATAAGCCTGTTTTAATTAAATTATATTTTTTAGCTCACTGTTTTCAGTGACAATTTGGCAGAATTAATTTATATATTATATATTATTATTGTATATATATATATGTGTATATATATGTGCTTATGTGAGGTATAATACTAGTAGTAATATATTATTTTATTTATATAAATATTGGTTTGTATATACATTATATTAGAGTGTATAATATTGTATCTTAAGTATACTTTGTGGGGGTACCAATGGGGATCAAACCTTGATTCCTAATTATTGTATTTTTATTCTATATTATTTATATAGATGCCTTGTGAGGTTGACCTTGGTTTGACCATGTTTGACTTTAGTTGACTTTAGAGTTGACCATAGTTGACTTTTAACTTAGAATTGATTTATTGACCTAGAAGTTGACTAGTTTGACTTGTTCTCTTTCCGAGACCTTGTATTAATGTGGTATTCCATATCTAGGTCTTCGAGATACCGAGTCAGACATCTGTGAGACTATTCATTGGACTTCAGGCGAGTACATTCTCTGATAGTTTCTCATTTATGATATCCTCTATGTTCACTGTATCTAGTGTAGATATCCATGTTCTTTTGACACTATGGTTACACGGATTGGTATATCCGGATCTCGTCATGAGATATTATTCCTTGGTATATGGTGTATATGGTGCAAGTATTGTTTTATTGGTTATCTTGTACATGTACAGACACCGATTCTCGGGGAGACTAGCTATCTTCTTGGGGAATCTAGTGCCATAGCATACCGTGGTTGGATCTATTATACCAGTCGGGGGTGGAGAGTATTAGTATAGATATGTGATCAAATCCCTATTGAATAAAGTACTGGTAAGCGAATAGTGTTGATCATGCACCGCACGTATGATTAGCCAGGCCGTATTGCATCTTGCCCAAGTCGATCATATGTTAAGCTAGTACTCACACACTTAGTCATTAGTATTATTGTTTCATTGGCATATTGTTCCTTATTGTAATTATTTCCAATATTTCCTTATTTTCTATATATCTCTCATGTCTATTGTGCATCTTGTTTATCCATAGCTATTTACTGTTACATAGTTTTTATCATTAATTAGAACTGCTGTTAGAGATGTACTCTGCTCCTTTCCTGACTGGATATATTTTTCCAGATGACACTGAGGAGTACCCTACCTATTATGGACCCCAGGATGTTGTGGGTTTAGATTCTGAGACCCTGGCTCAAGAGGGACTTATCCCAACTGAGACAGTTGACCCTGGAGTTGTAGCTTTGTAGTATGGTAGTATTCTTTTGTACTGGATTTGTCTCCAGCTTATTTTGTTACTCTTCAGACTCATTGATGTATTATTTTAAACTCATGAGTTGTATGGTGATTATTCTATTCTTTATCTGATTCGTGCTCATTTCTATCTTAGTTCTGTGATTGAGTATTCTATCATTATTGGTGGTTTATTACATTAGATAGACTATCTAGACAGCGTTCTACCGCCGATTCTGCGGCGTAGGCTGGGCGTTGTTTCCGACTAGTACCCTTACACCGGGTGCGGATCGTGACACATTTTTGGTGGTGGCCCATGCAGGTCTAGCTTCACAAAGTATGTGATGTCGTGGTAGTGCAACAACTTAGTTGTACTACTGCGAGCCTGCAATAGGATATAGGGAATAGGCTGAGATACTCAATCACATCTAGGAAAATTCTTTTGATTCAACTATCTCCTTTGACATTGATACTTGATCCCTTAAACTGTCATTTCTTTGATGTCTTACATCTTGTGCCATATTGATTCTTTCTTTCGCTTTGTCTCAGGATGCCGCCTAAGACTAGATCATAGCAGGGGAGAGCAGTTTCCGAGAGGTCTGCGACGTCCCGAGGGCCTGCACCAGTCACCTCTCCGGTGATTGGAGTGTCAGCTGCTTTCGGAGGTCCACCACCTACTCAGAGGACTGTGCCAGCTGTATCTGAGGGGCTTCCACCTCCATCTCCTGTGCCAGCAGAGGCATCACAGATGTTTACACTGTTTCGTGAGATGCTCGAGGCACACAGGGCTCAGTCAGAGGCACATCAGAGGCAGACCGACGTTCTACGATAGGGCATCGAGAGTGCTCATCAGCTTGCTCGTGCTGTAGTTGAGAGAGGAGTTCCGATCCAGCAGCAGGTTGTTCCTCAAGTTGCTCAGCTTCGGCCAGGCAACATTCAGGACTTCAAGAAACTGGAGCCTAGGGTTTTCAAAGGGACGGAGGGCATCGTCTATGCTGATGATTGGCTCGAGGATATTGAGCGTCTTATGAGGGTGTCCCGTCTTTCTGAATATCTGAAGGTTGAGGCGGTAGGACTTCAACTGTTCGACGGCGCTCGTACTTGGTTCAGGAATGAGCCAGTACTGGTTGACGTAGGACAATCTTGGGAGGTATTCAAGGACCTTTTCAAAAAGAAGTTTTTCGCTTGGATAGACAGGCTTGACTTGGGAAGACAATTTGAGAGTCTCATTCAGGGAAGCATGTCTGTGGAGGAATATGCTGCGGAGTTCGG
This sequence comes from Iris macrosiphon, assembly GCA_036927795.1. Classification (NCBI taxonomy): domain Eukaryota; kingdom Viridiplantae; phylum Streptophyta; class Magnoliopsida; order Asparagales; family Iridaceae; genus Iris; species Iris macrosiphon. The sequence continues at coordinate 164,431,792 of JAYESA010000006.1, read as the reverse complement.
TAGGTTGAGCCGATTTGCAGAGTACTTGGTGAGGGAACCGGAGGTTCGAGCTATTCGTTTCCGAGAGGGTCTAAACTGGGAGGTGAAGATTCTCATTCCGTCTTTTTATGAGACATACTCGGAGATACTTGCGGAGGCACGCAAGGTTGAGCGGGATCTGGGTTTGAAGACCAAGAGAGACCGTGATTCTTTTCTGGAGGCCAACGGCAGTGCAGTATCTGCCAAACGTCCTCATTTCCAGTCCAGACCTTTCCAGCAGCCACAGCAGAACCAGACTCCAGCTAGAGCGCCTTTTCACCAGACACCTCAGCAGCAGAGACAGTTACAGCAAGCTTCATGCAACTTCTGCAAGAAGCCTGGCCACATCTGGGAAGTTTGCAGGAGGAGGCTAGGAATTTGTTTGTATTGTGGTACTGAAGGGCATCAATCGAGGGAGTGTCCTCGTCGTACAGTTCAAGGAGCAGCTCCAGCTTCGAGGACACAGACGAGACCACCTGCAGCACAGCCGAGGGGACCACTTCCGACATAGCAGCAGCGTTTTGTCCAACATCAACAGCAAGGAGGTGCTCGACAGGGACGAGCGTTTGCTATGACCGTCGAAGAGGAGGAACCCACCGGAGATGTCATCGCAGGTTCTATTCTTCTTGATTCCATTCCAGCTTTAGCTTTGTTTGATAGTGGTGCTTCCCATAGTTTTGTATCTGTTTCTTTTGCTCTGAAGCATGGTTTGGTAGCTGAGTCTTTGCTTAGGACTTGCAAGATCATGACCGGGGGAGGCATTATCCTGGTTAATGATATTTGCAAGGTTCGGAGAGTTACTCTGGGAGGCCGGGAGTTGAGTGCGTGTCTACTTGTAATGCCACTTCTGAGCTATGATATTGTACTCGGGATGGATTGGTTGAGTAGGCACCGTGCTAGCATAGACTGTAGAGGAGGTAGAGTTTTGTTTGGTCCGCCAGGAGAGCCAGAGTTCGAGTTTGCTAGAGGAACTGCAGAGCAGGGCAAAGGCATTATTTATGGAGCTATGGTGGAAGACAAGGAGTTGCCGCATCCGTTGATAGCAGAATTCTTGGATGTGTTTCCTGAGGAATTGCCAGGATTGCCGCCAGATCGAGATGTTAAATTTTTTATAGACTTGGTGCCAGGTGCATAACCAATTTTGCAGTATGTCTATAGAGTAAACAACAGCGAGCTGGTCGAGTTGAAGAAGCAGGTGGACGAATTACAGGATAAGGGGTTTATCAGATCGAGTTTTTCACCATGGGGAGCCCCGGTATTGTTTGTACCAAAGAAGGATGGATCGGTGCGCATGTGCATTGATTACAGGGCTTTGAATAATCTTACTATCAAGAATAAGTATCCTTTGCCACGGATTGATGATCTGTTTAATCAGTTGAGTGGTGCGAAGGTATTTTCTAAGATAGATTTGAGATCAGGCTACCATCAGGTGAAGGTGAAGCCGGAGGACATACCGAAGACTGCTTTTAGAATTCGGTATGGTCAGTTCGAGTTTATGGTAATGTCGTTTGGTTTGACTAATACACCAACGGTATTTATGAACTTGATGAACAAGGTGTTCCACCAGTACCTTGACAAGTTCGTGGTGGTGTTCATCGATGACATACTCATATACTCGAGGACACCGGAGGAGCATGAGGAGCATTTGAGGATTGTGTTGGATGTGCTGAGGAAGGAGAAGCTTTATGGGAAGTTGTCCAAGTATAAGTTTTTCCTGGACAAGGTGGAATTCATGGGGCATGTTGTGACTGGTGATGGTATTTCAGTGGATCCGAAGAAGATTTCAGCAGTGGAATCTTGGAAGACTCCGAGTTCGATAGCAGAGATCAGGAGTTTCTTGGGATTGGCAGGCTATTACAGGAAGTTTGTGTAAGATTTTTCGAGGATTGTCGAGCCGATGACCAGACTCACAAGGAATGATGTGGAGTTTGTTTGGACAGAAGATTGCCAGGTTGCTTTTGAAGAGTTGAAGAAGAGGTTGACGTCTGCTCCTATTTTGACGTTGCCATCAGGGTCCGGAGGTTTCACTATTTATAGTGATGCATCGGGGAAGAGTTTAGATTGTGTTCTTCAGCAGCATGGAAAAGTGATTGCCTATGCATCCAGGCAATTGCGTCCTCATGAAAAGAACTATCCTACCCATAATTTGGAGTTGGCAGCTATCATATTCGCCCTGAAGTTGTGGAAACATTATTTGTACGGAGAGCGTGTGGAGATCTTCACAGACCACAAAAGCTTGAAGTACGTTTTCACGCAAAAGGAGTTGAACATGAGGCAGCGTCGGTGGTTGGAACTGATGAAGGATTTTGATATCTCTTTAGAATATCATCCTGGAAAAGCAAATGTAGTTGCCGATGCTTTGAGCAGGTATCCGGTAGCTATATTCTTAACGCAGGATCATGTCACGCCCCAGTCCCAAAAATACATAGGGCTAGGACACGTAAGCATGCCAGCCTCATGGATATGGCAACTCCAATATATGAAAACCAAATCCATACGTACACTGTAATATGAATATCAAATCCACAAGTGGTATAAACATATGTCACAAGTCATAGGGTATAATCTAGATCTCATCCACGAAAATCAAATATGAATAAAATAACCAATGTCTATGAAACTAGATCTCAATAAGGAGTATCTAAGGATGATAGTTGGATGAAAACAAATCCACTACCAACTCAAATGAGAAAGTAAATACAATATAAGTACAACACCATTAAACAATATAAGTACCAGCTATCAATCACGGCTCGAGAGAAGACGTCCACGAAGCATCTATAGCCATCCAAATCTGTGCTCCTGCAAATACTCAAGAACAGGTACACCTGGCAGCGGACTAGGTCCTCAGAGGGACGTAACAAGATACAGAAAATACGAGCCAACTTGAATATAGTAGACATGCATATAATTTGAAAATAAATAAGTACGCTGTACAAGACAATCTATATGAATGCAAATGAGGACAACTTTTTGACGTATGGGCAAGGGTAGGCTACTCGATCTAATCCTCACAACCTCACGCTCGTCAGTGGACATCATCAGCCGTCATACCTCGGGGGTAGCGACCCTCGGACTCCATCAATCGATATACCTCGGGGGTAGCGACCATCGGACACGATCCACCATAGTTCGTGCTAGTGACTACGGTGTTACCATAGTGGTTAAAAGCCCATACGCCTAATGATTGTCCTCTATGATACTAAGTGTCAAGTGTGTGTCAACATATCTAATATATAGTAATGACTGAAGGAACTACACATGCAATAAATAAACAGAATAAAATAATTATACAGAAATATACTAAGCATGTAAAATACTATAAACAACTTGGCAAGGTATCTTGCCTGGGGTCCTGCTGCTGGTATGAATCAGAGTCCAAGTCACAGTCCAAATAGCCTATGTATTACAAATTCATCACGTCAAAAGATAATTTATTTAATTCTGTAATAATTACTCTAAAATCCTATTTTAATCTTATTATTCTGATTTTTAGGTTAATGCCTAAATTTTGTCCAAAAGAATTGAATTTTATCGACTCAAGACTCATGGCACGCAAATCGAGGCGATCTGTTGACCGAAAAGTTAACTGACACAAACTTGACTTTCATGCATGAATTCCTGTAGATTTCAGCGTCAAAAACATGCTGGAATTTATGGCTCGTCCAAATTCAAATTCGTTTGGAAATTATGGCACATACAAGTTTCGTATCGTACACCGATGGTTAAATTTTACCCTAGAAGTTCTACAGAATTAACAATATAAAAATACTTCGAAATAAATTTTGGGAAAAACATATGTCAATGATCTCGACATTATCTTTCCGAAACTTTAAACGGTTCATGATTCTGATTCCTGGTTCTCCCGAAATCACGAAAACATCAAAACACGTCTATTTTCGGACATGCTGTGTTCTATGAATTTTCCAGAATTTAATAATAATAATTTCGTAAAACAAATTATATAATCAGAAAGCTAACCTCAATATCTTTCTAACAGAAAAAACTAGGCCTCATTTGGAGTCCGAAGCTATGCGCAATGGCTTCTGGAAGATGAAGGAACCCTAGATGGCAATTCTCCAAAATTCGGCTGAAGAAAAACCCTAGAAATAAACTTAAATTAATATATATATATAGAGGAGAGAGAAAGCAGTCACGGCTCAGATCTTGACATGTGGCAGCCATCCAACGCTGCCCGCCCCGCAGTCACTGACAGGCGGGCCCGGCACTGTTTGCTGCGGACGGCTGACAGGTGGGCCCCCTGTTTGCTGACTGGGCAGAAATAATTTCTTTTTGGGTTTTCTTTTTCAGAAAATAGTTTTTAATTCAGTTTTTGATAATTAACTCAAAATAAATGCTAAAAATAATCAAAAAATTCCCAAAAAATTATAGAAAATATATTTTATTATTTAGAACCTAAAATAAAAGTTTGGGATATTTTTATCTAAGTTTGAATATAAAATAAATTCTTCAAAGTCCTAGAAAATTAGTGTTACTAGTTTTTAATTAACTAAAAAATTATGGAAAAATCTCAATAATCTAAAATAGACTAAAATAATTCTAAATAAATATTTATATAAGTAAATATACTAAAAAAAATTTATTTTCTAATTAACTAAGAGAATATTCTAAATAAATTCAACATCTATAATAAATATAATAATATAAAATATACATAAAATACCTATTTTGGGTGGGGGAGTTTACAATCTACCAAACTTAAAATAATTTCGTCCTCAAAATTAGAATAAGGCATAATTTGTTAAATCCTTCACATTCATACATAAGGTACGTCAATCGCAATCTCTTCCAAAAATTTAAATAACAAAATCTATTCAAATCTATCGCGATCATTTCAAAATTAAGATAATCATTGTTCAAATCAAAATTCAACCTATTGTAATCTCTTCTCACTTTTCCAACTCATCAATATCCAAATTTAAATTGAATCCATATAATATCTTCAAGATTTAAATAACCCATATCAAATTTTACCTCACGATCTCCAAGTATCATAATCTCCTCTAGAAGTAATTCGAGTCCAATATTATTCCTATTTTCACTTATAATTTTTTTTTTCAACTTTTTAAATTCCATTCACATCCTCAATATTTTAAATAGGTAGTCCAATCATCAATTTTTTTTTAAAATTTAAATCATCAAATTGAAAAATAATTTAAATGCAGTCCACCAATGTTCAAGTCTGAAATTATATATTTATCCTTCAAATTCAAATTGATGATTTTACCTTCAATACTCAAAAATTTAAATTATGTACTTAAGGTATAAATATTGGGTCCTCAATATCAAGATTTTTAAAATTCATTAATCCTCATAATCTTAGTCATTCTTCTAAAATTCTCAAAATTAAATGGCTTGAACCTCTCCCAATCTAATCTTACTCGATCACAATCTAAAAGAAATTCCTCTCGAGTTGCCAATGCACTGCTACCCAACTTAGAATTTCTTCATCTATCACAGAAGGATATATACTTTAAGAAAAATATTCCTTAATTTATTTACTCATGCTATTCAATTATCAAAGTTTTAACACCAAACATATCACCTATGATATACCCTTAATCAATTATAAAAAAGTGTCACTAAGTCATGTGATTAGCCTTATGGGGTATATCTAGTACTATCAGTGTCAACTTATACCAGCACGAGGTTTCGTCTTTCTGAAATAGGGAAAGACGGAGAGAAATAATAAAGAACTCAAGGTGAAGGTGACCGAATACAAGTACGAGGTTCAAAGAGGTTAAAGAATCAAAAAGAGAGTTGTCAGGACAGTTGTGGATTGAAATCCTATTTTTGGTAATTTCCTATTTACCTGCTCATATCAGTACAGTTATATAACCGATACGATGTGTCAGACATATCTAGGGCAAGTATATCTGTCTACTACCATATATCTCAATCCACGTAAAGTAGTCATGCGAAGAGCGAACCAAGCGCACTAAGGTTAGCTAGACCTTAATACACCGATTCTGACTAGGCAATTGTATCATTGTGTGCACCCAATAATACATATGCCATAAGCAAGCTCGATAAAAGAATAAGCTTGCAAAAACTAGGCTATAATAGCAGCATAAGTCAAGGTAGTACAACAAACATAAATACGCTGGATTATGATGAAAGAAGGTACATAACAATTCAAGTTCACAAAAGATAAGACTCCACAAACTCTATATTTGTCATACTAATTCCTTGTCTAAGTCGATGGTCGACAAAGTAGGGGTATAGCCTCTAAGTTCTACAGTCTGATAAAACATTATCTTCTTATGCTAGCACACGGTTAATGTCATTCAGCTACACTTCAATAATAGGGCAAAAGACTATATGATACTATGTTGTGAGGTATACTACCCAACTTATAACAATAAACTAGTACTGTAATTATCTTAAGCATACCGTAGAAACTCCTGTTAAGGTCTACGAGAAGGGGTCTTGGTACTTATTAGGGTATCCTCTATACTAGGTTCAAATATTATGGTAAAGCTTCTAACTAACTCTAGTAGTGTCTATACTACTTTCAAGTCTTCATAATACATCAAGGGATAATGGTAAACCAATCTATAGAAAAGAAATTCTAGGGTTCACTAGATATTCTAAACTTAGTGGTGTCTATATCCCCGTTGTATTCTTAATAGGTGTGCTACCATATTTATCCTTCTAATAATAGGGGTTCCTATATTCTAGCAGAAGGCTATACTCAAAGAACTATTAGGAAAGTACAGGAATCAAGCGGGATGCAATTATCCAGATGGAATGGATTGGAAGGAGAGCGAATCATAGTCAATTATGGATGAGATCCTATACTCTATTCCTAGGTGCAGGCTTGTTCGGTACAATAACGTAACCGAGACAATATGCTCTAGACCTGCATGGGCCACCACAAAAACATGTCACGCTCCAGTCCCAAAAATACGTAGGACTAGGACACGTAAGCATGCCAGCCGCATGGATATGGCAACTCCAATATATGGAAACCAAATCCATACGTACGCTGTAATATGAATATCAAATCCACAAGTGGTATAAACATATGTCACAAGTCACAGGGTATAATCTAGATCTCATCCACGAAAATCAAATATGAATAAAATAACCAATGTCTATGAAACTAGATCTCAATAAGGAGTATCTAAGGATGATAGTTGGATGGAAATAAATCCACTACCAACTCAAATGAGAAAGTAAATATAATATAAGTACAATACCATTAAACAATATAAGTACCAGCTATCAATCACGGCTCGAGAGAAGACGTCCACGAAGCATCTATAGCCATCCAAATCTGTGCTCCTGCAAATACTCAAGAACAGGTACACCTGGCAGCGGACCAGGTCCTCAGAGGGACGTAACAAGATACAGAAAATACGAGCCAACTTGAATACAGTAGACATGCATATAATTTGAAAATAAATAAGTACGCTGTACAAGACAATCTATATGAATGCAAATGAGGACAACTTTTCGACGTATGGGCAAGGGTAGGCTACTCGATCTAATCCTCACAACCTCACGCTCGTCAGTGGACATCATCAGCCGTCATACCTCGGGGGTAGCGACCCTCGGACTCCATCAATCGACATACCTCGGGGGTAGCGACCATCGGACATGATCCACCATAGTGCGTGCTAGTGACTACGGTGTTACCATAGTGGTTAAAAGCCCATACGCCTAATGATTGTCCTCTATGATACTAAGTGTCAAGTGTGTGTCAACATATCTAATATATAGTAATGACTGAAGGAACTACACATGCAATAAATAAACAGAATAAAATAATTATACAGAAATATACTAAGCATGTAAAATACTGTAAATAACTTGGCAAGGTATCTTGCCTGGGGTCCTGCTGCTGGTATGAATCAGAGTCCAAGTCACAGTCCAAATAGCCTATGTATTACAAATTCATCACGTCAAAAGATAATTTATTTAATTCTATAATAATTACTCTAAAATTCTATTTTAATCTTATTATTCTGATTTTTAGGTTAATTCTTAAATTTTGTCCAAAGGAATTGAATTTTATCGACTCAAGACTCATGGCACGCAAATCGAAGCGATCTGTTGACCGAAAAGTCAACTGACACAAACTTGACTTTCATGCATGAATTCCTGTAGATTTTAGCGTCAAAAACATGCTGGAATTTACGGCTCGTCCAAATTCAAATTCGTTTGGAAATTATGGCACATACAAGTTTCGTATCGTGCACCGATGGTTAAATTTTACCCTAGAAGTTCTACAGAATTAACAATATAAAAATACTTCAAAATAAATTTTGGAAAAAACATATGTTAATGATCTCGACATTATCTTTCCGAAACTTTAAACGGTTCATGATTCTGATTCCTGGTTCTCCCGGAATCACAAAAATATCGAAATACGTCTATTTTCGGACATGCTGTGTTCTACGAATTTTCCAGAATTTAATAATAATAATTTCGTAAAACAAATTATATAATCAGAAAGCTAACCTCAATATCTTTCTAACACAAAAAACTAGGTCTCATTTGGAGTCCGGAGCTATGCGCAATGGCTTCTGGAAGATGAAGGAACCCTAGATGGCAATTCTCCAAAATTCGGCTGAAGAAAAACCCTAGAAATAAACTTAAATTAATATATATAGAGAGGAGAGAGAAAGCAGTTGCGGCTCAGATCTTGACACGTGGCAGCCATCCAACGCTGCCCGCCCCACAGTCACTGACAGGCGGGCCCGGCACTGTTTGCTGCGGACGGCTGACAGGTGGGCCCCCTGTTTGCTGACTGGGCAAAAATAATTTCTTTTTGGATTTTCTTTTTCAGAAAATAGTTTTTAATTCAGTTTTTGATAATTAACTCAAAATAAATGCTAAAAATAATCAAAAAATTCCCAAAAAATTATAGAAAATATATTTTATTATTTAGAACCTAAAATAAAAGTTTAGGATATTTTTATTTAAGTTTGAATATAAAATAAATTCTTCAAAGTCCTAGAAAATTAGTGTTACTAGTTTTTAATTAACTAAAAAATTATGGAAAAATCTCAATAATCTAAAATAGACTAAAATAATTCTAAATAAATATTTATATAAGTAAATATACTAAAAAAAATTATTTTCTAATTAACTAAGAGAATATTCTAAATAAATTCAACATCTATAATAAATATAATAATATAAAATATACATAAAATACCTATTTTGGGTGAGGGAGTTTACAGGATCGATATTTGTTGCAGGACTTGGAGAGCTTGGGCATTGAGGTGATTGTTCCTGGTGGTGCTATGCAGATGTGGGGACTACATATACACTCAGATTTGATGGATAGGATCAAGGCAGCACAGTATGATGATGTATCTTTGAGGAGTATCAGAGCTCAGGTGAGAGCAGGATTGGAGGATGATTTCACTATTGTAGAGGATGGATCTTTGAGGCATGGAGTTAGATTGTGTGTGCCTAGTGGAAAGTTGTGAGAGGAGGTGTTGCAGGAAGCGCATCGCTCTCAGTATTCCATACATCCAGGTGCTAACAAGATATATCGGGATATGCGAGAGAGTATGTGATGGTATGGCATGAAGAGGGAGGTGGCACAGTTTGTATCCAGATGCTTAGTGTGCCAGCAGGTGAAAGCCGAGAGGCAGAGGCCAGGAGGTTTACTTCAGCCATTACCCATTCCAGAGTGGAAGTGGGAACACATTACTATGGATTTTGTGTCCGGACTTCCACGATCTCCAGGAGGGAAAGACGCGATTTGGGTCATTGTTGATAGATTGACCAAGTCGGCCCACTTTTTGCCTTTCAAGGTGGGTTTGTCTACGGAAAAGCTGGCAGAGATGTATGTGAGGCAGATCGTTAGGATACATGGAGTTCCCGTCAGCATAGTCTCAGATCGGGATAGTCGTTTTACTTTTCATTTCTGGAGGAGTTTGCAGGAGAGTTTGGGCACTCAGCTCAAGTTCAGTACTGCATATCATCCCCAGACAGATGGGCCGTCCGAGCGGACTATCCAGACTCTCGAGGATATGTTGCGCACTTGTGTACTAGATTTCGGGGGTTCTTGGGAGGACCATCTCCATTTGGTAGAGTTTGCTTACAACAACAGTTACCAGGCCAGTATAGAGATGTCACCTTTTGAAGCTCTATATGGTCGGAGGTATCGTACTCCTTTGTCTTGGGACGATGTTGGAGAGAGAGTTTTGCTTGGGCCAGAGATGGTTGTGGATGCAGCGGAGAAGTTTTAGTTGATCAGAGACAGACTTCGAGTGGCGCAGGACAGACAGCGGCATTGGGCCGATAGCCATCGGAGACCTTTGGAGTTCGAGGTATAGTTTAGATTTTGTTTGTGCTTGTTCTTGTTTGTTATAGATTAAGTTCTTAAGATGGTATTTTGTTCTAGGTGGGTAGTTTGGTGTTTCTGAGAATTTCTCCGACACGAGGCACGATTCGCTTCGGTAGAGGTGGAAAGCTTAGTCCGCGATTCATCGGACCTTTCACTATTCTAGAGAGGGTCGGTGCAGTTGCTTATAGACTAGACTTGCCACCTGCATTGGAGGGAGTGCACAACGTATTTCATGTGTCGCAGTTGAGACGATACGTGGCAGATCCTAGTCATATATTGGATCACTCAGAGATAGAGGTGGGCCCTACTCTTAGCTATCCAGAGCAGCCAGATGAGATTCTGGATCGGAGAGAGAAGGTGCTGAGGAACCAGACTATTCCTTTGGTGCGCGTCGCATGAAGGCATCACTCTCTGGGGGAGTCTACCTGGGAGAGAGAGGATGAAATGCGATAGCGTTATCCATATTTGTTTGTACCTTGAGGTATGTTTATTCTCTAGTTATGTTCTGTTTATTGTTATGTTTTGTTCATTAGTTAGTTGTGATTCTTTAGTTCTGTTTTATGATTTTCTGGGGGTAGTTTTTATCTTTGAATTTCGAGAACGAAATTATTTTAAGGAGGGTAGACTTGTCACTACCACATTTTTAGAAAAGGATATTTTAGTCTTTTCCTATTTAAATAAATATTATGCATGATAAATAATTATTTGTTGTATTATTTAATTATTGTTAGATGTTAATTAATTATTTTGGACTTATTTTAGTGGACCCAACTAGTTTAGTTTGGACCCATGGACCAACATGAATTAAATAGTTAGACTTGGCCCATTTAGAAAGCCCATGGTTAAGGAGATGGATTAAATTAATTAAGTGATTAGACTAGAAGCTTCCTTCCTTAATTATTTCTTCATGAGAGGCCCCAGGAGGTACATTGGACATTTTATAATTGCTTGGGGAAGGGGGCATGGCCGGCCTATATTAGAGGGGGGGAAATTTCTCTCTCCTCTCATTCTCATTCCAAATCTAGATCTAGAATTTTCCACTCCCAAATTCCCTCTATTCCCATTCCAATTCTCCACCAAATTCATTCCAAATTTTTCCCAATTCACCATTAGAAAGTTGAGAAGCAAGGATCTAGAAGGAGGAAGCAAGGATCTACAAAGAGGAGCAAGGATCTACAATTTGGAAGAAAAAAAATCTCAATTGGAGGTTTCATTGGGAATCCATCTCCCAATAGGTATAATTCAGTTTTTTCCATTAAAATAGCTTCTAAATCTGAGATTTAATCATGTAAAATTAACCTATATGTATGTACTATCCATAGGACTTTGTTTTGTGTTCATAGGAGACCCATGGAGAAAGTTATGGTGCTTTTTGTGTCAATTTTGATGGAATTCTGAATTTACATTTTGTTGTGTGTGTCAATTGATCCTATAGATCAATTGGGCATGTGCTTATGTGTTTGGGGCTTGTGTCGTGTCCATATTTGGGTACTTGTGGTTCGTATCCCAACTATTTGGTGATACGTGTCATTTTGGAGATTTTCCTCCGATACATGGCTTTGTACATGTCGTATTTTGACACGGACACATAGATCTACTTTTGACACTTTAATTTATTCATAAATATTATTTGTGACTTATTTGTGTCCTTCGGGGTGCAATTGGTTGTGTGTTGGACTCGTGTCACATACGTATCCTAGATCTAGTGGAATACGGTGTGATACTCTCCAATTTGGGGTATTTATGTGTAGATCTAATTAATTATGCTTTAAATTCTTCATTTATAATTAGTAAATATATATATATGTTATATATCTATTTTTAGTGTATTTATTATGGTATTTATTGTAGCATAGATATATATATTTCTATGTGTTCTAATGTGATGTATAAATATATATATATATATATATATATATATATATATATATATATATATATATGTAGCTTTCTTGCATGCAATTATATATGTACTTATGTTAATAAATAATTTATACATAAAGGTTTTGTAAAATATATTTATGTGTAATTATATTATTTATAATTATTATATAATTATTTATATTAATGAATGTATTTTTATGTGTGCTTCTAGCCATGTAAAATACGTACATTAATATGTGCATGTGTTATGTAACTATTGGTATTTAATTGTGTAAGTTTATATGTATATATATATATATATATATATATATAAGTATATAGTTATTAAATTGTTTTATATATATATATATATATGTATTTTGATTTATATATTGTGTATTTATATATAAATATATATATATATATATATATATATATATATATATATATATATATATATATATATATATATATATATATATATATATATATATATATATATATATATATTTTTCTGTTTGGTGACAGTGGTTTTAATGACAGTTGAAAACTGTCATTATTCTGTTCTGTTACAGCAGCCGCTGTAGCTATTAATGACAGTCCTGTCATTAATAGCAGCGGGCGGGATTACACAGCAATTTGCGATAGTTTTCTGCGACAATTTTAAACTGTCAGCAATCCAGTCGGGAGTAGGATTATTATTCAGCTTTCTGCGACGGTTTTTCAGTGACAGTCAAGACTGTCACGATAAGCCTGTTTTAATTAAATTGTATTTTTTAGCTCACTGTTTTCAGTGACGATTTGGTAGAATTAATTTATATATTATTATTGTATATATATATATATATGTATATATATATGTGCTTTTGTGAGGTATAATACTAGTAGTAATATATTATTTTATTTGTATAAATATTGGTTTGTATATACATTATATTAGAGTGTATAATATTGTATCTTAAGTATACTTTGTGGGGGTACCAATGGGGATCAAACCTTGATTCCTAATTGTTGTATTTTTATTCTATATTATTTATATAGATGTCTTGTGAGGTTGACCTTGGTTTGACCATGTTTGACTTTAGTTGACTTTAGAGTTGACCATAGTTGACTTTTAACTTAGAATTGATTTATTGACCTAGAAGTTGACTAGTTTGACTTGTTCTCTTTCTGGGACCTTGTATTAATGTGGTATTCCATATCTAGGTCTTCGAGGCACCGAGTCAGACATCTGTGAGACTATTCATTGGACTTCAGGCGAGTACATTCTCTGATAGTTTCTCATTTATGATATCCTCTATGTTCACTGTATCTAGTGTAGATATCCATGTTCTTTTGACACTATGGTTACTATGGTTACACGGATTGGTATATCCGGATCTCGTCATGAGATGTTATTCCTTGGTATATGGTGTATATGGTGCAAGTATTGTTTCATTGGTTATCTTGTACATGTACAGACACCGATTCTCGGGGAGACTAGCTATCTTCTTGGGGAATCTAGTGCCATAGCATACCGTGGTTGGATCTATTATACCAGTCGGGGGTGGGGAGTATTAGTATAGATATGTGATCAAATTCCTATTGAATAAAGTACTGGTAAGCGAATAGTGTTGATCATGCACCGCACGTATGATTAGCCAGGCCGCATTGCATCTTGCCCAAGTCGATCACATGTTAAGCTAGTACTCACACACTTAGTCATTAGTATTATTGTTTTATTGGCATATTGTTCCTTATTGTAATTATTTCTAGTATTTTCTTATTGACTATATATCTCTCCTGTCTATTGTGCATCTTGTTTATCCATAGCTATTTACTGTTACATAGTTTTTATCATTAATTAGAACTGCTGTTAGAGATGTACTCTGCTCCTTTCCTGACTGGATATATTTTTCCAGATGACACTGAGGAGTACCCTACCTATTATGGACCCCAGGATGTTGTGGGTTTAGATTCTGAGACCCTGGCTCAAGAGGGACTTATCCCAACTGAGACAGTTGACCCTGGAGTTGTAGCTTTGTAGTATGGTAGTATTATTTTGTACTGGATTTGTCTCCAGCTTATTTTGTTACTCTTTAGACTCATTGGTGTATTATTTTAAACTCATGAGTTGTATGGTGACTATTCTATTCTTTATCTGATTCGTGCTCATTTCTATCTTAGTTCTGTGATTGAGTATTCTATCATTATTGGTGGTTTATTATATTAGATAGACTATCTAGACAGCGTTCTACCGTCGATTCTGCGGCGTAGACTGGGCGTTGTTTTCGACTAGTACCCTTATACCGGGTGCGGGTCGTGACAACCAGTGTTGTTTGTATCAAAGAAGGATGGGTCAGTACGTATGTGCATTGACTATAGAGCCTTGAATGCAGTGACGGTGAAGAATAAATATCCACTAGTACGCATTGATAACTTATTTGATCAGCTTAGTGGATCCAAGATATTCTCAAAGATAGATTTGAGATCAAGATATCACCAGGTAAAAGTACGGAAGGAGGACATTCCGAAGACCGTATTTCGGACAGAATATGGGCACTATGAGTTTTTGGTCATTCTATTTGGATTGACCAATGCTCCAGCTATCTTTATGGACTTAATGAATCGAGTCTTCTATCAGTATTTAGACCAGTTCGTGGTCGTCTTCATAGATGATATACTTGTCTATTCAAAGAGCCACGAGGAGCACGAGAAGCACCTGAGGATTATTCTAGAGACCTTGAGGAGATAGCAGTTATATGCGAAGCTCAGTAAATGTGAGTTCTTCTTGGACAGAGTTTTATTTCTTGGATTTGTCGTTACAGGAGATGGTATTTCTGTTGATCCAGAAAAGATCTCGGCAGTCGAGACATGGCATGTTCCTAAATCAGCAGCAGAAGTGAGAAGTTTCCTTGGACTTGTGGGATATTATCGACGGTTCATGGAGAACTTCTCAAGGATAGCAACACCTATGACTCGGTTGACTTGCAAGGATCAAGAGTTCATATGGACCAATAAGTGTCAAGTCGCTTTCGAGGAGTTAAAGAAGCGACTGACTTCAGCACCAATATTGAATATTCTATCAGGATCAGGAGGCTATGTGATCTACAGTGACGCATCATTAAAAGGCTTGGGATGCATATTGATGCAGTATGACAAGGTGATTGCATATGCATCTAGACAGTTACGAGTACATGAGAAAAATTATCCAACTCATGACTTGGAACTTACAGCCGTTATATTTGCTCTAAAGCTATGGAGATATTACTTATATGGGGAACGAGTGGAAATCTATACAGACCACAAAAGCCTCAAGTATGTCTTCATGCAGAAGGAGTTAAACATGAGGCAACGTCGATGGCTCGAGTTAATGAAAGATTTTGAGATAGAGCTACATTATCACCCAGGCAAGGCTAACGTTGTAGCAGACGCGTTAAGCCGGAAACCAGTAGCTTACTTCTTGACAACACAGAGGGAATTATTGAAGGACTTGCAAGGTCTTGGGATTAAAGTAATATTATCCGGAGTAGATGGGACACTAGCCAACTTGCAAATACAATCATCACTAGTAGAGAGAATCAAGGCAGCATTGCCTACAGACGCCAGATTCAGAAGATTAAAGGAAAGAACAAAGGCCGAAGAGCAGACAGGACTGCGCATCCATGATGATGGGACATTATGATGTGGTAATCGTCTTTATGTTCCAAATGGAGAGATTCGACAGGAGCTGATGACAGAAACTAATAGTTCGATATATTCTATTCATCCTGGAGGCACCAAGATGTATTGTGATTTGCGACAGCACTTTTGGTGGCATAGAATGAAAAGAGAGATAGCTCGCTTTGTAGCTAAATGTCTAGTATGTCAACAAGTAAAGGCGGAGCACCAGAGAACAGTAGGGTTATTGCAACCACTTCCGATTCCAGAGTGGAAGTGGGAGCACATCACTATGGACTTCATCACGGGTTTTCTCAAGAGTCCAAGTGGAAGAGATGCAATATGGGTAATAGTGGACCGACTCACCAAGTCAGCCCATTTCTTGCCTTTTAAAGTTGGCCAATCTACAGACGCTTTGGCTGAATTATATATGAGGCAAATCGTGAGATTGTACGACGTACCAGTCAGCATTATATCAGACAGGGATTTGCGCTTTACATCATACTTTTGGAAGAGCATGCAAGAGAGCCTTGGAACTCGTCTGAAGTTTAGTACATCTTATCACCCACAGACAGATGGGCAGTCAGAGCGTACTATTCAGACGTTGAAGGATATGTTGAGGGCTTGTATGTTAGACTTTGGAGGATCATGGGAGGACCACATACACCTTGGGGAATTTTCTTACAAAAATAGCTATCAGGCAAGCATCCAGATGGCTTCGTTTGAAGCATTGTATGGAAGAAAATGTAGGTCTCCTGTGTGTTGGAGTGACATGGGAGAACGTCAAATTCTAGGACCAGAGTTAGTGATCAACACCATTGAGACAGTTAAGAAGATACAAGGATACTTGCGAGCAGCACAAGACAGGCAGAAATAGTGGGCAGATCTTCATCGTCATCCCTTGGAGTTTAAAGAGGGCGATCATGTCTTCTTAAGGATATCACCTACCAGAGGCACTATTCGATTTGGAGGGCATGAAAAATTGAGTCCAAGATATATTGGACCATTTGACGTGCTAGAAAGAGTGGGAGAAGTGGCATATCGACTTGCACCTTCACTTGAGGGAGTACATGACGTATTCTATGTGTCGCAGCTCAGGAGATATGTGGCAGACAGCAGTCATATTCTCCACCATTCGGAGATCACCATTGGGCCAAGCTTGTCATATCAAGAGCAACCCGTGGGAATTCTCGATCGTCGAGAGAAAGTATTGAGGAACTAGTCTATTTTCTTGGTCCGCGTAGCATGGAAGCATGGCGCGCCAAGAGAATCTACTTGGGAACGCGAGGACGACATGCGTCAACGTTTTCCGAACATATTCAAAGACCAAGGTATAAATTTACTTTGTTAATATCTTATACCATCCTTGACCTTCTACCGTGGCTTAGTTTTAATTTCGAGGACAAAATTTTTATAACTTGGGTAGAATGTAAAATCCCTAATTTTGAAAACCGTATTTGTTGTATTATTAATTATTTATTTATTTATATAGTAATTATGAGCTAAATAAAGGAAATATATTTTATTTAAATTTTTATTTGAGGTATTTGTGCAATTAGAGGATTTATGGAGCCATTATAAATTTTGCCAAATTTATTCCATGTAGAAGACCCTTGGGACAATTACTGGCTTAACCGTATGCACCAATATAATTTTTAGAGTTTTCTATGTATTAATATAAATATATATATAGAATTCCTATTGGATCAAACCCAAACCGCAACTCCTAAACCCACTACCCGCTTGCACCCAAACCCGCGTAGAAAATATCAGCAGCCGTAGTAGCAAAACCAACTTTGCTATTTCCTTCTCCGCGCGTAAAGTAATTCCATGCGTAAAATAACTCCACCGCTTCTTATTTCACCCGCGCGTAAAGTACACCCCGCCTCTTAATTTCCTACACCGTGCATAAAACATCCCCCGCATGTGACTCATCCCCCATCGCCTCTTTACCTGTTATTACTAAACACTCATCAACCGCAATCAAAACCAATGATAGGAAGAAACAACAGCGGCAGTAGTTTCTTAACCATTAAGTAACCCCCACCGCCTCTTATCACTATATATATTACAACTCTTCCAAACCCTAACCCCACTTCTTCTTACTAAAAACTTAACACTATTTGGACGTGCTATACAGAACTTTTGCTCGGCAAGTATACCTTGCCACTGTACTATTATTTACATTTCAGTTGATACATGCATGTTTAATTCTGCTTATGTAGGTATTTATTTTGTAGATTTTTGGACCTACTTTATGAGACCACCCAGTATTATGGAGCATCAGTAGGTTCATTGGTCGTGACACAGTTGTTACACGAGTCGTGAGTCTCATATAGATCACGGACTGCGGGACAGGTTTGGCCTCCTGTACGCATGGGCCGTGCGTTAGGGATGACTGATGATAGAAAGTTTGTATGCTAGTTGACCTAACAGTTATTTAGAGGTTATCGTGTCATGGATGTGGTATGCTTAGAGCATGGGATGGAGAGAACAACAAGTAAGACATTTGGGCTCCTTTACACTTTTCTTATATGTAACCCGTACGTTCCACCAGAGATACGCGGTCGTGATGACCCCTATACTACTTGGCGGCCTCTGCCATTCAAAAAGATGACATGCTTTGTAGGCCCCTGATTCTCTGAGAGAATCATGCCAATCCCACTATATGGCCAGATAGCCCACTTGGTGGAAAGTTGTTCTCAAACTGCATTCACTTAGACGGTTAGGTGACCCATTGGATGTTTATATTTCAGTACTTATTGGCATGCTATTATGTATCTTGTTACGTTCCTCTGAGGACCTGGTCCCTTTCCAGATATGGACGAGCAGGAGTATCCTCAGGAGTACGGTCCTGGACCTGACGCTATTTACCAGACTGAGAAGATTCTACCCTCGGAGTATCTGTGATTTTATTACCGCTGTGTAGAGATCTTTTTGCTACTTCAGTATAGTCGTTTTGTAGTAGATTTGTTTCCACCCGACTATCAGACTTGATATTCAGTTATTATTCAGCTCTTTATTCCTACTGATTATTTGTGTTGTGGATGAAATATAGATTCTGTATGACTTGTTGTGACAGTATATTACCATTGGTGGATTGGATATTCATGTACAGCATACGTGTGTATATGGTTTCCATATATTGGAGTTCGTATACATACGGCTGGGCGTGTTACGTATTCCTAGTCCTACGTATTTTGGGGCTGGGGCGTGACACCTTGATTTAGCCTATAAACAAAATAAAAAGGCACATTAGTAGACCCAAAAAATGCTAAGTTTGTTGGAAAAGACTCAAACAAGTGTGTATCTTACTCCTACAAATTACCTTGTCAAGGTCGTCTTAAGTTTCCTCATCCAAAATCATAGTTTTAGTTTCCTCATCCCAACTAGCCCCAGACATTTCCTTAGCCTTCAAAATCTCCAACCATTTTAACTTTTGCACTCGTGGATGATTATGAACGTTCTCAGCAGTATAATTCTCACCAAACTTTTCATTAACCGCACTTGCCCCTTTTTGGAGAGAGAACTTCTTGAAGTTTTTGTCAAGCTTACCACATTTGTTGACCTCCTCACATAGAACCGTTAGAAGCAATTCTATATAAGAATGGTGCTAACGTTTATTGCTTTGACCACCGCTAGTTGATCATTTCTCTTTCTTTGCATTGTTATTTTTTGCAGGGGAAGTGGCAACACACTCGTTATCCCTCTCCGGGTTAGAACCTTCACTAAGGATATATGAATAAGAATCCATGTAAAGATCCGATGTTCTCCCCCAATTTAGGTCAGGTAATGAGGCACTATATGATTATGCAGGTTGGTCTATTTGGGGAGTTGGCAAAGATGCACGCCTTACCTTAGGAGGGGCAAAGGGGATGTTAACATGTTTTCCAAAATTGTCAAACATTTCACCTGTGATCCAAAGAGAGTATATAAACGAGGTATTATGCAGTTTGGGGGCAGTTAAAAAAATAAAATAACAGGAAAAACTGTCTGGGGGAAGTAAAGAAACATAATAGCAGAGAAAACTGAAGGGACACTACCAAAATATAAAGAAATAGCGACATTTTTAGCGACGTATTTTTCTGACGTCGCTATATTTTATGAATTTAACGACATCATAAAATAATGTCGCATGATGTGGCTGTTAGCGACTGTCAGCGACGCATAGCGACTATCAATAATATTACGGAAGTCGATGTCGCCAAATATCGTAAAACGTCGCTATTATTTTTATTGTAGCAACGTTTAGCGACGTAATATTATATACGTTGCTAAATATTATAACCTCAACGACATTTAGCGACGTATGTTTAAAACGTCGCTAACATTTTTTATATAGGTTTCTAGAATGATTTTATTTTCCCCCTTCCAAAAAAATTCCCAAAAATTCCCCCCTTCCCCTCGCGAGCCTCCTGCGACCTTCCCCTTCGGCGCCCACTGTGTAGTGCCTCAAATCCCGATCCGACCGGGATGTGCACTACGTAATTGGGCTTGTGGCTAGTCCGTCTGAGTCGTAGCTTAGATCTTCGGCATCTTCTTGCCACGGACGAAATGCGATGATCCTTTCCAACTCATGGAAAGGCCTCTATTGAAACGAGTCCAATAGTTTTCGTGTTTGGTTGCTTGGTTTTCTTGATTGCCGCTTTGGGATTTTGATTTGGTGTTGCTTTCGATTTGCTTGGTTTTTGCTGCTGGTTTTATCGTTTGGAGCTTTGATTCTTGGGAAGTTCGGCAAGGAAGGATAGACAAGAATTCTAATTGGTGCTCGTGCTGTGCAGGTCCGCGTAATTGACATTTGATCGTCGCTAGGCGGGATTCGTGTTTCAGCTACCTTTTTCCTTAACCAGTGAGTGGTTTGGACCCTTCTTTCCTACTTCTTCACGCCCACATCTCTAAGGTTTCAAACGTTCACTCGATGATGCCCGGTTGGACGCCTAGGAAATCCTTGCCACAATGCATGCCAGCCACTAAGAAAGGAACATGGGATTTGTAGACTAATTTTACTATATGCTTGCACACCTTATAATTTGAGTTGTTATAAAGGGAATTGGTTGTTGGTGGCGGCCAAGTGCCTCGGATGGAATTTGGACCTATGGGATACCAAAATCGGAACACCGCATTGAGAAAATATGAACTGTTGCATGAGATATATATTGCTGCTTTACTTCTTTGTTTATTTTGATGCATTGTATGATAATATGAATTGTTCATGCATTTGCATGGTCTGGGACAACTTGTGCACAAGGTTTGGCATTTCTTCGAAACGGCTTTCCGGGGCACTGGAACCGTATCGATCCGGAGGGAAATATTTGATTCGTGCTCGTCACGATGCATTGCGGGACCTCCAGCAGGGCTTGCTACCCGGGCTGATAGGGCGCGCCGCTAATGCTTGAAATATGTCCCTAAGGTGTCGATCACACCAATGACCGCATAGAATAGAACACATGCTAATTTATTGTCTTGTGCAGATGGTAAGTATACTTGTGTTTCGTTGCAGGGAAGGCGTGCATCGGTTGAGTAAGCAATCGATGCACTGGTTTGATTCAATGCTATTTTCATTCCTATCAAAACATGCAACTAATATGAATTGAATTCACTTGCTTCTTTATAGAAGTTCATCTTAATACATGCTCGCCCCTAATAAGCTAGTGTCGATTTAGTCGAGTGGGTTCATCCCGCTCACCAGTACAAGTTGAGTACTGACCCACGTTGTGGGCAACTATTTCAGGCACTCAAACGGTGCAACGCTAGTGGATAGACGAGGAGGCGTTAGGAGCACCTCTATTTTGAAATATAGTTGGAGTCAGATCATTTTGGAGGCTTGGACTTTCAACCTATACAAGGGCGTAATGTATGAACGACGTGGACTATCTGATGGAGCGCGTCCTGCCTTTTGAGTTATCTTTTGTAATGCAAATCAAGTAGCCGAGAGGCGCATCAATGTAAACTCTATGTAAATTACTCTGAATTATCAATGAAAAAGCATGTTTCTTTCTGCACTTGTGTTCAAATCTCTGTGAATGTGTTTTCTAAATTGTGTTTCAAAATGGGTTCCTATAACTGCAAGTTCTTGCCTTGTACGAGCGCAACTCCAGGCTCGTACGGCATCACGCCCCAAGCGAGGACGAATCAGTTCCGTGAAGGATCCAGCGAGGACGATTGACCCTTTCGGGATCGGGGCGTGACATATTGGTATCAGAGCCTAGGCTTTACTTCCATGGGATTTCAAAAAGATTATATAGGAGTTTGATGCGCCTCTCAATTGAGTTGCGTTCGGCGTCCGCTGCATGAGATGAGTCGCCTGTACAATGAGCCCATAGATACAAAATCTATCGTTTTTGGAGTGTTAACAAGCTACTCTCTTTTGTAGCCATGGCGAAGAAGAACACTGCAACTGCCAGCAGTGCTCAACCCATTCAGAGTGATCCAGCAAGCTCTGGAGAATCCGGGGGAGCGGGTTCAACCGGTATGGCGGAACGGCTTATGCACCTCATGGAGGCGCAGCAACAACAAGCTGTTACCCAACAAGCTAACATACAAGCGCAGTTTGCTTCTCAACAGAAGCAAAATGGATACAATGATGCAACTGATTGCATCCCTGGTACCAAGCAACGGGGCAGCCACAGGGACGCCGGTCACGCCGCCGGCCATGGCGGTAGAAGACGAGTCGGAAGAGACTCACCCTCCAGCAAGGAACTCCTGCCGTGCAGCCGAGTTCACTAAAATGCATCCGCCAACGTTCAACGGACGAGCCGAACCGGACGTGGTGATGGGGTGGATTGCTAAGCTGGAAGGACTCTTCAACCTGGTTGGCATCAGGGGATCCAAGCGAGTGGCTTGTGCATCGGTTCAGCTGGAACTGCGTGCGCATGATTGGTGGAAAGCCACGAAGCAAGGGATTTATGATGCCAATCCCAACTATAAAATTACTTGGAAAATGTTCAAATCTGCCTTCATTGAACAATATATTCCCTGAGCCGTGCGTCAACAAAAGGAAGACGACTTCAGTAATCTGGTGCAAGGAAGTCTGTCTGTTGACGATTACGACTCAGTGTTCGCTAAACTAGCTAAGTTTGCAGGGCACTTCTTGCCTAATCAGCAGGCGTGGTGCTATCGGTTTTAGAAGGGTTTGAATGACGATTTGCGTAGGGATGTCATCAACCAAAAATGCCAAACATACAGGGAATGTTACGAAGCGGCTCTGAACAGCGAACGGATCTTTGGGCGCCCTCTCCCATAGGCCGAGGTGCAAACCCCCCGTTCCAACAACAATAAACGTCCTCATAAAATGGGAGGGTCTGGAGCACACAAGCGGTCGCATACATCTGATAATAGGGGCCAATCCCAATCACTGAACTGCAGCCGATGCGGCAAATCAGGGCATAAAGTGAATGAATGTCGGGTACAAGGATGTTTCAAATGTGGTCGTCTGGGCCACAAACAGTTTAACTGCCGAGAGGGCAAGCCGAATCAGGGCAACGGAAATCAAAACAAGGGGCCTCCAGCAAGTGATGCCAATGCTGTGCCGGTCAATCCACAACGCCAGGGTGCTCAAGGCCGAGTCTATACACTGACTCGGGATGAGGCATCTGTATCTGATACTGTTGTAACAGGTACTTTACTTTTCAGAGATTTGCCCGCTAGAGTCTTATTCGATTCAGGTGCTACGCATAGTTTCATATCTGCTGATTTTACTGTTGAGCATAAATTAGCTTCTACTCCTTTAAATATGAACCTTTGCGTAAGTACCCCTTCGGGAGTCGATATGCCCGCCCATGCGATCTGTAGGGATGGTTATATTTGCATTGGAGGAAGGAAGCTTTCCTTAGATGTCGTTGTACTAGACATCAAGGATTATGATATTATTCTCGGTATGGACTGGTTGGGTGCTTGCCATACAACAATCGAGTGCGCGGAGAAGCGAGTTGTATTCCGTCTACCCGGCGAGGCAGACTTCTACTATTCGTGCAGCGCTGCACCGAAGACGGCAATGGTGATATCAGCAATTTCGGCTAGGCGTATGTTGCATTCGGGCTGTGAAGGGTACTTAGCTTCTGTTCGAGACACCCGACGGGAATGTGCAGATGCAGCTCAGGCTGAAGTCATTGCAGATTTTCTCGACGTGTTCCCAGACGAGCTGCCTGGAATGCCTCCTGATCGTGAGATCAAATTCAGCATTGACACTTTTCCGAATTCGCGATCGATATCAAAGGCACCTTATCGCATGGCCCCAGCAGAGCTTAAGGAACTTAAAGTTCAGTTGCAAGATCTGTTGGACCGAGGATACATTCGTCCAAGCGTTTCTCCGTGGGGCGCTCCGGTGCTGTTCGTGAAAAAGAAGGATGGATCCATGCGGCTATGTATTGACTACCGAGAGCTGAATAAGGCGACCGTGCGGAATCAGTACCCATTGCCAAGAATAGATGACTTGTTTGATCAGCTGCAAGGTGCAACAGTTTTCTCTAAAGTTGATCTCAGGTCAGGGTATCACCAGTTGAAAATCAAATCAGAGGATATTCAAAAATCTGCTTTCAGAACCCGTTACGGACACTATGAGTTCCTCGTGATGTCATTCGGTTTGACGAACGCCCCTGCAGCTTTCATGGATCTGATGAACCGCGTGTTTCGGCCGTTTGTGGATAAGTTTGTAGTCGTGTTCATAGACGACATACTAATTTATTCCAAGAATGAGACGGAGCACAAAGAACACCTGAAGATCGTGCTGCAGACATTACGAGACCATCAGTTGTTCGCTAAGCTCAGCAAGTGTGAGTTCTGGTTGAACAGCGTGGCGTTCCTTGGTCATGTCATCTCGGTCGAAGGCGTCGCCGTAGACCCAAAGAAAATAGAGGCGGTGGTGGACTGGAAACAACCTACGTCAGCCAGCGAAGTTCGAAGCTTTCTGGGCCTAGCGGGATACTACCGTAGGTTCGTGAAGGATTTTTCTAAACTGGCCTCGCCGATGACTCGCCTTACTCAGAAAGGGATTGCATACGAATGGGGTGATGACTGCGAAGCCAGCTTTCGGAAACTTAAGCGACGTCTTGTTTCAGCTCCGATTCTTGCACTTCCAGATGGGGTAGAAGAGTTTCAGATATACAGCGACGCTTCAGGACTCGGCTTAGGGTGTGTGCTCATGCAGAGGGACAAGGTAATATCGTACGCCTCTAGGCAACTGAAGTCGCACGAGAAAAACTACCCGACGCATGATCTGGAATTGGCGGCAATTGTGTTTGCATTGAAGTTATGGAGGCATTATCTTTATGGTGTTGCTTGCAAAATCTTTACGGATCACAAGAGCCTCAAGTACCTATTCACCCAGCGGGAATTGAACCTCCGGCAGCGGCGTTGGCTAGAACTTATTAAGGACTATGACTTAACGATCGCGTATACACCGGGCAAGGGAAACGTTGTTGCTGATGCTCTGAGCCGGAAGCACGTGGGCTCGTTATCTATAGACAACCGTTTACTTCGAGATCTTGAGGCGATGGGCATCGAGTTCCGAGTTCGGCAACCAGGAGTGCAGCTGGCACCACTCCACCTTGAACTGAGTTTACGTGGTAGAATCAAATCAGTTCAGGAGGGCGATCAGTTCTTAGCGAAGGTACGCGGATTGATCTCGGCGGGGAAGACGTCTGACTTTGTGGCAGGCGAAGATGGGGCCTTACAGATGAAAGGAAGGCTATGTGTTCCTAGCGACCCAGAACTCCGAAGGGAAATTATGGCGAAAGCACACTACGCAAAGTATTCTTTACATCCGGGGAGCACTAAGATGTACAAGGACTTGCGCGGGACCTTCTGGTGGCACGGTATAAAGCGGGATATGGCGACCTTTGTGTCACAGTGCATGGCCTGTCAACAGGTTAAAGCTGAACATCAGAGGTCCGGCGGGGAGCTTCAGAACCTCGCTATTCCCGAGTGGAAATGGAACAACATCACTATGGATTTTATAGTGGGATTTCCGAAGACGCCACGGGGGCATGATGCGATTTGGGTCATAGTTGATCGTTTGACCAAATCAGCCCACTTTCTTCCCATAAAAGTTACTTGGAGCGTCGATCGGTTAGCACAAATTTACATAGATGAGATTGTCCGATTACACGGAGTACCTGCCTCAATCATCTCTGACCGTGACGGACGCTTCTTATCTCGTTTCTGGACTAGTCTACAAGCTGCTTTGGGGACCAAGCTATAGTTCAGTACCGCATATCACCCGCAGACTGACGGACAGACAAGAGGACAAATCAGATACTTGAAGATATGTTACGGCTGTGTGCTATTGATTTAAAAACTAGTTGGGACACGCATCTTCCATTGGCAGAGTTTGCGTACAACAACAGCTACCAATCAAGCATCCAGATGGCACCGTACGAAGCACTATATGGGCGAAGGTGTCGATCTCCAATCTGTTGGGACGAAGTCAGCGAGCGGCAGGTACTCAGGCCAGAGCTGGTAGAGCAGGCAGTTGAGAAAGTTCGCTTGATTCGGGAAAGACTCTGCACAGCACAGAGCCGACAGAAAAGTTATGCTGATGCTCATAAAAGGCCTTTGGAATTCTTGGTCGGGGATCATGTCTTCTTGAAAGTGACGCCGATGCGAGGTGTGATGCGTTTCGGCGTGAAGGGTAAACTGAGTCCCTGGTTTGTCGGCCCCTTTGAGATACTGGAACGAGTTACAGCTGTGGCGTACAGGATAGCACTACCTCCCGCCTTGGCTGAAGTGCATGACGTATTCCACGTTTCCCAACTCTGAAAGTATATGCATGTCCCTAGTCATGTGGTTAGCTTCGAACAATTGGAATTGCGCACGGATTTGTCATACCCAGAGGAGCCAGCGCAGATTCTGGATCGTAAGGAAAAAGTATTTCGCAACCGTACGATGTCCTTGGTTCGCGTGCTGTGGCGGAACCATTCTGTTGGGGAATCAACTTGGGAGTTGGAATCGGAGATGAAGGAGAAGTATCCTTCATTGTTCATTCAGTCGGAGGTAGGGCCTTGTTCGTAAGTTTCGGGTCGGCCTTGTTCTTAAGTTTCGGGTCGAAACTTTTTCTTAGTGGTATATTATGTAGTGCCTCAAATCCAGATCCGACCGGGATATGCACTACGTAATTGGGCTTGTGGCTAGTCCGTCTGAGTCGTAGCTTAGATCTTGGCATCTTCTTGCCACGAACGAAATACGATGATCCTTTCTAACTCATGGAAAGGCCTCTATTAAAACGAGTCCAATAGTTTTCGTGTTTGGTTGCTTGGTTTTCTTGATTGCCACTTTGGGATTTTGATTTGGTGTTGCTTTCGATTTGCTTGGTTTTTGCTGCTGGTTTTATCGTTTGGAGCTTTGATTCTTGGGGAGTTCGACAAGGAAGGATAGGCAAGAATTCTAATTGGTGCTCGTGTTGTGCAGGTCCGCGTAACTGACGTTTGATCATCGCTAGGCGGGATTCGTGTTTCAGCTACCTTTTTCCTTAACCAGTGAGTGGTTTGGACCCTTCTTTCCTACTTCTTCACGCCCACATCTCTAAGGTTTCAAACGTTCACTCGATGATGCTCGGTTGGACCCCTAGGAAATCTTTGCCACAATGCATGCCAGCCACTAAGAAAGGAATATGGGATTTGTAGACTAATTTTACTATATGCTTGCACACCTTATAATTTGAGTTATTATAAAGGGAATTGGTTGTTGGTGGCGGCCTAGTGCCTCGGATGGAGTTTGGACCTATGGGATACCAAAATCGGAATACCGCATTGAGAAAATATGAACTGTTGCATGAGATATATATTGCTGCTTTACTTCTTTGTTTATTTCGATATATTGTATGATAATATGAATTGTTCATGCATTTGCATGGTCTGGGACAACTTGTGCACAAGGTTTGGCATTTCCTCGAAACGGCTTTCCGGGGCACTGGAACCGTATCGATCCGGAGGGAAATATTTGATTCGTGCTCGTCACGATGCATTGCGGAACCTCCAGCAGGGCTTGCTACCCGGGCTGATAGGGCGCGCCGCTAATGCTTGAAATATGTCCCTAAGGTGTCGATCACACCAATGACCACATAGAATAGAACACATGCTAATTTATTGTCTTGTGCAGATGGTAAGTATACTTGTGTTTTATTGCAGGGAAGGCGTGCATCGGTTGATTAAGCAATCGATGCACTGGTTTGATTCAATGCTATTTTCATTCCTATCAAAACATGCAACTGATATGAATTGAATTCACTTGCTTCTTTATAGAAGTTCATCTTAATGCATGCTCGCCCCTAATAAGCTAGTGTCGATTTAGTCGAGTGGGTTCATCCCGCTCACCAGTACAAGTTGAGTACTGACCCACATTGTGGGCAACTATTTCAGGCACTCAAACGGTGCAACGCTAGTGGATAGACGAGGAGGCGTTAGGAGCACCTCTATTTTGAAGTATAGTTGGAGTCAGATCATTTTGGAGGCTTGGAATTTCAACCTATACAAGGGCGTAATGTATGAACGACGTGGACTATCTGATGGAGCGCGCCCTGCCTTTTGAGTTATCTTTTGTAATGCAAATCAAGTAGCCGAGAGGCGCATCAATGTAAACTCTATGTAAATTACTCTGAATTATCAATGAAAAAGCATATTTCTTCCTGCACTTGTGTTCAAATCTCTGTGAATGTGTTTTCTAAATTGTGTTTCAAAATGGGTTCCTATAACTGCAAGTTCTTGCCTTGTACGAGCGCAACTCCAGGCTCGTACGGCATCACGTCCCAAGCGAGGATGAATCGGTTCCGTGAAGGATCCAGCGAGGACGATTGACCCTTTCGGGATCGGGGCATGACACACTGTGCCCCTCCCCCTCGACCCCCTTCGATCGACGGCTCAGGTAAACCCTAACCCCCCTCTCTCTCTCTCTCTCTCTCTCTAACTATCTTAGTTTGGTTAGGGTTAAGGTTTCGACCCCCTCCGGCGGTGCTTCCTCCAAGACCCCCTCCGGCGGGTCAGGTAAACCCTAACCCCCCCTCTCTCTGACACGATCAACACACATACATACACACACACACACTGGCAGGACGCACATACATATACACACACACTGATACGACACGGACACACAAATACAGACACGACATGGACACACAAACACTGACACAAAACTAGGATTAGGGCTAGTATGAAGGACACACAAACACAAACACGACATGGACACACAAACACTGACACAAAACTAGGATTAGGGCTAGTATGAAGGACACACAAATACAGACACGACACGGACACACAAACACTGACACTTACACGAACCTAGGGTTAGGTCTAACCCATTCCAATCCGTTCGGTTTAAATTTCTAGTGTTTACATAGATTTACATAAAAAAGTATATAAATAAATAAGTAAAATAAAGTTATATATCTCTAAATTTTATATGTAATGTGCAATTTTTTAGTTAAGATTGTGTGTGCATATATGTATCAGTTATACATGAGTGGTTATCCTATAGGTAGATAAGTACGTAGAAGGAGATTGTGTGTGCATAGTGTGTACCGGGGAGTATCATATACAATGTTCTATGTGTATGTCTCTGTGCAATTAAGATTAGTGGGTGTGGATGTGAGTTAATGTCATAGTTAAGTAACACAAAAATTTGAGTTTGTATTTTAGTTGAGATATTGTGTTTGGGTATGTGTAAACTCCCTCGACCAGATTTCAGTAATTTAGGATTAATTTTAGCTAATTAGAATTTCTGTAACTTTTTAAAATTTATTTTGTTTACATATCCTATTATTTGTGCACCTGTACCTTACACAATTAATTAGAGCATTACACTAGCTGTGTTTTCCAAACAAAATTCACATACCTGCCCTAGACATGTTAGACTATTTTTCTGAATTTTATGCAACTCCCAGATGCTTTATTTTGAGCCTCGTTTGAGACGCACAAATATCGTTACAAAAGTCCGTA
This sequence comes from Iris macrosiphon, assembly GCA_036927795.1. NCBI lineage: Eukaryota > Viridiplantae > Streptophyta > Magnoliopsida > Asparagales > Iridaceae > Iris > Iris macrosiphon. The sequence goes on along the minus strand of JAYESA010000006.1, from coordinate 164,402,011 downwards.
TTTATTTCCTATTTTATTTCTTGCTCTTTACCCATCTCTGTACCCCTAGAGATTGAGGACCAACAGGCACCAGTTTTGCCCAAACAAAAATACGATAATATTCTACTTTGAATATACTACAATTAGTATATTGACACCGTAGTAAAATTATGGCCTTACCTGCCTCTAAATAATTAGAGAACACCGTGCGCAGTATTTATTAAATAATAAATACGATGACCCGTATCACCCAGAAACCAGGCCCAGTTCCTGCCCAGACTCACCCCCACCCCCTCAGGACCCTCCTACAGCTTTTCCCTCTCAATTCTGATCATTTTAGTATTTTCTGGGAACAGGGTATTTTATCAGACAAATTGCGTAATTACGTAAAATACCAATTTTGGGACCTATTTGCAATTTAAGAAATTTTAGGGGTTTTTATGCAAATTTCCAGTGTGAGGTGGCATCACCTCATTGGCTGGTGAATGTGGACCATCCACGTGTCATGTGGGACCCACAAATGGCTGCCAAAATATCCCAAAACCCAAAATTACCTAAAAGCCCCTAAACTTCCACTTATTTACCATATATACCATTCCCTAAACCCTATATAAACCTAACCCCCCCCCTCTAATTCCGACCTCACACCACCACCACCACGGCCACCCTCCGCCCACCGGACCACCGCCGAACCCGTTGCCACTTCCCTCCCCTTCCCTCCGACCATTGCCACCCCCCTCCGGCCACCGCCTCCGCCGCCCTGAGCCCCCACAGCATCATCCCGACCACCACCCCCACAACCGACTTTACCACCCGACCACCCCCAGCGCCACCCTCTGCCACCGTGAACCACCGCCACCACCACCACCCGACTCGCCACCACCTCCTCCACCGTCCCGACCGACTCCCACCGCCCCACGACCACCCCCACCGCCGCTAGCTCCGCCACAGCAAGCCCCCCCGACCCCCGACCACAGCACCGACCCCCCCCCCCCCGCCCCCTTTAAACTGCCGCCACCACCGCCTCTGACCTCCGCCACCCCCACCGGAGTCTTCGCCGACGTCCCCTCCGTCGAACCCCCACCCTGCACCGCCGCCTCCTCCGCCGCAGCCGCCGCCGTAGCCTCCACAAGCTGTTGCTGTTGCTGACAGCAACAGTTGCTGCTGCCGCTCCTCCGGCCAGCCACCGCCACCTCCGCCGTCGTCCTCCCGCCGGCGACAAGCCAAGGCCCCCACCTGTCAGTTAGGTATACCCCCTAACCCTATCTATACGTATATATGTATGAATACTTATATGTATATATATATGTATATATATATGTATATTTATATATATGTGATAATATATAATATATATATTATATTAATATACTGTATAAATACAGTATATTTATACTGTATATATATATATTACTATTATATATTATATATGTATATGTATACTACTATTATATATGTATATATATATATGTATATATATATATGTATATTTATGTATATCTATGTATAATTATATGTATATCTATGTATAATTATATATATATATATATATATATATATATATATATATATATATATATATATATATATATATATATATATAAATGTATTATATGTATTATATTACTTATATATATAATTATACATATATATATAAATCAGTGTTATATATACACTACTATATATACTATATTATAGATAATACCATATATATTATATACATATACTTTTACATTTCTGCATTTTCTTTCCTGTATTATATATATATATATATATATATATATATATATATATATATATATATATATATATATATATATATATATATATATATATATATATATATATATATATATATATATATATATATATATATATATATATACATGTATATATATATTATAATAAAATGAAAAGATAGTGCAGGAATTTAAATTCATATATATAATATATATATATATATTATCTATATATAATAAATACTATATAATATAGTACTGGATAATACAGTACATATGTATTTATATATATATATATATATATATATATATATATATATATATATATATATATATATTTACATTCTGCACTGTCTTTTTCATTTAACTATATATATATATATATATATATATATATATATATATATATATATATATGTATGTATTATATATACATATATTTATATTATATATAATACTGGATATACAGTATATATATGTATTTACATTTCTGCATTTTTCTTTCTTTTATATATATATGTATATATGAATATATATATATATATATATATATATCTATATATATATATCTATCTATAAATTATTATATATATATATATATTAGTATACATAAGTATATGTATCTATACATTTCAATTCCTGCACTTTTCTTTTCTTTTATATATATGTAAATATATGTATATATATATATATATATATATATATATATATATATATAATATATTATTATCTATATATATATATATATATATATATTTATTTATTTATATATACTACTAGTATATATAAATAAACTATGTATGTTATATTCTGCATTTTCTTTATATGTAAATATATATATATATATATATATATATATATATATATATATATATATATATATATATATATATATATATATATATATATATATATATATGTATTTATATATAATATATCTATTATATGTATATATGCGATATATATATGCATACTACTATATTTTCTATATCTATATATACATACTCTATATATATATGTACCTATATATTATATATGACTATATATATATATTGTGTCTTATATACTTACATAAGTATATATATATGTTATGTACCCTCTTATTAAATGTTATATTTACGAGACATGTACGTCTTAAACAGAAAATATCTCCAGCACAGTCAGTGACCCCCTGTCACAAGGACCCTCAGTCTTGACAGTGGGATCAGGTGTCCAATACAATCAAGAAGTAGGCAAGTATACCTTGCCAAGTTACTGTTTAAATTCAAATGCTGTTATATGATATGTTTTTCCTGAATTCATATAACTGTGAGTACCTGAGATTGCCTCAGGTACAGTCAACAGATACGTTGACTTATAGCATAATTAACTTAGTCTTTACAGACCTACCAACATCTGTGAGGGTATCTTAATATCCTCCTAGACCCTATCACGGGAACACGCAACATGGTTGCAATACATATTGGGATGCGAGCTGCGTATTTGATTAGCTACCAGTACGTGTGACGTGCATCACGGCTTAGCTTAAAATCAGGAGAACTCAGGAACAATTACGACTTGGCATTAGTTACATTGGGCGGGAAAGATAACTAGTAGTCGTATGGGACACGCCCTCCTTGTATGTTTTACCTTCGTTCCATACTCCTCGGAGATGGACGATTGCAGAGTGCCCATGAGTCTGGGGGCATATAACACATATACTAGCCAGTCACCACGATTGGTGAATTAAGTCAGCATATGTCTAACCTACACTTTCCCATGCGTACTACGAGGTCTTTACTTGCATTCACATAGATGGTAGCACCCTGTATTTATTTATTTATTTATTCAGTATTTACATACCTGGCATGTTATTTTTCTGTATCTTGTTATGTTCCACTGAGGACCTGGTTCCCTTCCAGATTTAGACGAGGCCTTCTATCCCACGGTGTATGGCCCAGGACAGGAGACCAGGTGTGCTACCGAGGAAGAATTGGAAGAGACACCATCAGAATCTACCTGATTCTAGGAGATGCTCTCTTGACGATGGAGATGTTTTGCTAGATAGACGATACTCAGTCTATCCTGTTTTCTGTATTATTATTATATTTTGTAGTGGGTTTGTTCCCACAAGATGTGTATTATGACATTTTCAGACTCAGCATTATATATATTCAGCACTATTTCTTGACATTTCTGTGGATGAGATAGACTTGCCTGTACTAGACTTGTAGTATTTTAGGACAGCGTAGCTCGTTCCTTTGGGTCCATAAAAATGGATTAAACCCTTAGTGACGTGTCAGCTGGCCAATGCCACGTGGCCTAGTTCCTTACATTTTGGGACTGGGGCGTGACAGTATGGGTAGTACCTTGTGTGTGTGTGAGAGAGTCAAGTGTATAAGAGTCCACGTGTTCCATGTGAGCCCTTTTCTGAAACAAAATTTTTGAGGCTTTTAGGTCTAGAATAGTAGTAACTAGGCTTTTAGGTTCTACCTATGTTGAATACTTAGGTTCTATCTATGTTGGACATTCCGAAGTTAAGTGTTCCTTCGTGGTACATTATATGAAAAGTAAATTGAGTTCTGCAAGCCTTTTGAGGCTATTAGAGTTATATCAAAAATGAGTAAGAAGAAAATGATCTAAATATCTATAAAAAAAAACTTGTGGTGAGAACGAGATTTCAAGTCTTTTTAGATTTTTTTTTGTTAGGAGTAAACAAAGTCCTCTCAGTCTTTTCAAATAATTTATAATACTTAGCCTTTTCTAGGATTTTTTTTTTCAAAATCTTGTATAACTCTCAGTAAATTTTCTTTTCAGATAATGGATCACAAGGGAACATGTGTTTATTATTATGAGCCGCCCATTTAATGGAGTTTGAAATCGGAGTTGTCCACATGTCTTTTAAGTTTGAAATAATGTCTTCATGTTATTAGTTTTGCAAGCCTTTGAACGATATATACTTGAACAATTATATGTATCTATCTTTGTAGAAGTATATTAATGGATATGAATTACTACCTACGGCATCGTTCGTGGATGTACAACCGTTATCCTGATGACATGGGCAGTGTGCGGGATGAATTCATAGAGGGTGTACAACAGTTCCTGCAGTTCGCCAAGGTGTTCCCTCAGTACATGGATGGTACCAAAATTAAGTGTCCGTGTGTGAGATATCCTAACTTAAAATTGTGTTAAAACATCGCTAACTGGAATCAGGGACGTCGATAATCTGTGTCAAAATGTCGCTACACGTCGCTAAAAAGCTAATATGGCAATTTCTGCCAAGTCAGCATTGGTGTAGCAAAATGTCGATGATAATATCGCTAATTTGGCGACGTTATGCAACAATATACAATATCGCTGATATACCGACGTCGCATAGCTGAACGTCGTTAATAACAAAATATTTGGCAACGTGTACGCATCACAAATATACGTCACTATAGTGACGAATAGCGACGAATTTCTTGTCAGTGACCATGGATTACACGACGACGCCAAAACGTCGCTAATATATTTTAGAGACATTTTTTTACCTATTAATGACGTTTTTTGAAGTCGCTAATATGTATCATTTTGGTCCCCGGGGCAGTAAAACACTGAAGGGGCAGCATCAAAATGGCAGTAACAATAGAGAAGAGTTAAGGGGCAGCATATAAACAACTGATAGTCTAAAAAATAAGGGGCAGTTGTGTATAACATTCACTAGCAGTCCCAGTATGTGGTAGCCGAGTAAATGAGGTTAAGTTTAGTAGTATATAAATTACAGATTACCCAAAAACTGGAAAAAGTCCTTTGGTACCCAAAATCAACAAAATGCAGATATAAGGGACACAACCAAAAAAAAACTAAAAGGCTTCCCAAAATACACATAACAGCCTTTCAAACCTATCTCACACAAAAAGCACAAATAAGGGACATGTTTATGTACTATGCCCGTGGCAGTAGTCATGCCACATCTCAGCCACAATATTGTCACAAAAATATTCCCACGTCTTCTTAACACTTATTTTCTCGGACTGTGAATTGTTTTGCATGAACTGTGAGTATTGATACACGTTATCATTCTCATCCACTGTAGTTGGATAGTTGTCAACTTCCTCAACAACTAAACTATCATTAGGATCTACTCCTAGTATAAAATTATGCAAAATACAACAAGCAATTACAAGGTCAACTTGGGTGGGGAAAGAGTGGAACTTTTTAGCTCCTAGAATGCAGAACCGATTCTTAAGTGTACCAAATGCACATTTTATCTTGCTACGCATTTTGAATGCCTCCAAATGAAAAGCTCCTTCACATTTCTAGGTTCACGCCCTTTGGTTTGGGATAGGTGATACCTCATACCACGGTATGGGGTAATGAATCCAGGCATAGTTGTATATCCAGCATCCACTAGATAGTATTTTCCTACATCCATATATAAATATATGAATACACTTATATATATATATATATATATATATATATATATATATATATATATATATATATATATATATATATATATATATATATATATATATATCTCCAGAAAATACAAAATTGAGGGTTAATTGGCATATAATACCTTGGATATTTTTGAGGCCATTTGGGGATGGCCTAGAGAGGACATCTATCAAAATAGTCATATCACTAGCAGACCCCTCCCAGCCAGCTAAAACGTAGCTGAACTTCTTATTGGGTGTGGCAACAGCTAAGACATTTTGTGTCAGTGTGTCTTTCCTACACCTAAAACGGGGGGCCTCTGATAAAGGCAATATGGCTTGGATGTGGGTTCCATCTATCAAACCCATACAATCCTACAAATTAATATTGTATGTTAGTTAACTTACATATGCTCATACTTATTAAATTGCGTAAAAACTGGACTTTAGGGCCTGTTTACCTTAAAATAAGGAAACCATTCAAAGTTTTGTCTTATTTCCATTAGAGTTTCAGAGCCAGGCTGCCTCATCACTAGTTCCCGTAGGCTAAAAATAGCCCCTAGTACAAGATTAAAGTATCTTGATATCGTTTCTCCAGAACACACAAAGTCTACAGTGCATACCATGTTCTTCGATTTGTGACCTAATATGTACAGAAACATAGCTACTTGTTCTTCCACACAAACCCAACGACTATCCCAAAGGGACCCATTAGTCCTTAGCATACGTACTAAAGTATAGAATAAGGTCGTGCTCATCCTAAGATAGGATACACACCTGTCTTTACCTCCCCACAAAATTAGATACATGTATGCATATCTCCATTGTTGTCTATGTTCGGAAGGCTCTCTTGCAATGCATCTTCGTTCATTTTTCTCCTGACCCATAATGCTATAATGACATTAACCACGCTGAGGGTACTGGATACTGCAGCCAGTGTCGTACGATTCGTTGGATCAAAAAAATCCATATTCCTACAAAGGATGGAAAATTGGCACAAGTACGAAAGAAAAATATTTAACATAGTACAAAAACTGGAAATTTAAAACAGACACAAACATTACTATATAAATAGAAACTAACATACTAGTCTTACTAGAATAAAGGTAAACATATTTATAATAGTGGCTCAGATCTAGGAAAAACATTTCTCATTGACAATTTAGCAACATTTTGTTACCTCTTCAACCATCATGGTGATGAGGGTTGCAAACAACCTTAGTAGATTGATGCCCCTTCAACCCATCAAAAATGATGTGGAATGCTACAAAAATCACTAAAGGTTGGGTTATCCAAAACCCTCATATTTTTTCCATCATCACACTCTTACTAGAATAAGGGTAAGTTTTTTTACAATAGTGGCTCAGATTTAGGAAAAATATTTCTCATTGGCAATTTAGCAACATTTTGTTACCTCTTCAACCATCATAGTGATGAGGCTTACAAACAACCTTAGTAGATTGATGCCCCTTCAACAAATCACAAATGATGTGGAATGCTACAAAAGTCACTAAGGTTGGGTTATCCAAAACTCTCATATTTTTTTCATCATCACAACCTTATTATAACATAGGCTTTGATTAATGATTTAATGCCAAGCCAAAAAGAAGAAGAAGGTGCATGCATGCATAATATATGAGAGGACATGTTTGGTAAACGGTATTTGAGCTTGGATTATAATAACACTACATCCAGCAGGAATAATTAATGACAGCTTTAAAATCATGAAAAACGCATTACAAAAAACTTCCACCTTATATGCAAAGCATATATAATTATTGTATCTACTCTTATCTCCATTTTTTCCTATGAATAAAATGTACACTCTTATCTGCTCTTATTACTCTAAGTAATAACCTGTACATTATAATTGTATAACTCTACATTATAATTGTTAACATACATGCAAGAACAATGTACCTGCTACATGACGAAGGAGTAAGTATGCATGTACATTATAATTGTATAACTCTACTACATCTACTACATCTACCAGAGAAGAAGAAAAAAATTATGGTCGACATGAAAAAAAAATAGAGAAATACTCAACACTGTCATGACTTCTCTTCAAAAACCATGAAATAAATATAGATCTATGATATAATGCAACAGATCTAGAAGATGGAAACCGAAATAATCTAGATATAGAAGAAAAAAGTATAGACCTAAAAAAAAAAATCTAGATCTACACGTATTAAGTAGAGTCTGGAAATAAATATAGATCTATGATATAATGCAACAGATCTACAAGATCGAAATCGAAATAATCTACATATAAAAGAAAAATTGTAGATCTATTTTTTTTCTAGATCTATACGTATTAAGTAGAGATCTGAAAATAAATATAGATCTATGATATAATGCAACAGATCTACAAGATTGAAACCGAAATAATCTACATATAGAAGAAAAAATTGTAGATCTACAAAAAAAAAAATTCTAGATATACACGTATTAAGTAGAAATCTGGAAATTAATATAGATCTATGATATAATACAACAAATATACAAGATCGAAATCGAAATAATCTACATATAGAAAAAAAATTATAGATCTAAAATATATATATATATATATATATATATATATATATATATATATATATATATATATATATATATATATATATATATATATATATATATATAGAGAGAGAGAGAGAGAGAGAGAGAGAGAGAGAGATCTACATGTATTAAGTACAGATCTAGAAAAAATACGTTTAGATCTATAAGTTATACACGAGAAAACAACATATTTATGTTCGATTTATAATAAAAATATATAAAACCTCTAACCAGTGTTCGAAACCAAGAAATGAAAGCAAATATTGAAAAAAAATGGAGATTTAATGTTCATAGACATACATACAGTGGAGGTGACGCGAATGGAGCAATGGCTGGCCGCAAACCAACGACTGCAGCAACAGTTCCAGCGCGGGAAGGGACAAACCGAACTCAAGACCACATTCTACAAAGTTCCTCCCATATCCAAGTGTGGAGAGAGGATATGAAAACGGAGAAAAGTCCAGGGGACAGAAACTGAGCACCTATTTATCTCCCAAAAATCTCCTTTATTTACTCGGCTACCAAACACTTAGACTGCTGAATTTTGGGTCACTTCTAAGTAAATGTTATAATCCAAGTCCAAATACCGTTGGCCCTAACATAGGAATAGCATAAGAAAATTAACGGCCCAGATGCTTGCGTAGATCTCAAGCACACGTGTACCGTGGGTGAGGTATCCTCAACACCGAAACACGTGCCTCAACCCTTCGGTCAGCACCATCATCCGTTCGATCTAAATCCAACGGCTAAAATACCCACCGAAAGTTCCAACACAGATAGTTGTGAGGAGAATAATTTTATTCGTCGTACGCGAATATATCAGAGCTTCCTCTCTCCACTTCCTTTTTAATTCGCAAGTAGCAGCCGAATGTGAAATAAATTCCTTCCATTCTCACAACCCTTCTCTTCATCAAAACCCTAATTTTTCTTTTTCTCTCTCTCCGCAATTTTCGGCAATGGCGGCTTTTCTCAGATCATCTGTAAGTATATGTAGATTTTAGCATCACCTTACTTTTTTTTTGGTGGTATTAATTTGTCGTAATTTCGAAGTTTTAGGACTAAAAGTTAAATTTTTGATGAAGCTATTGTGATGATCAATTGGATTAGAATATTGTATCGATTATAATGTGGATATGCGTGTCCTATTATATTTTTGAGTGTGTGTCGTGTCCGATATGTATCCGTCACGACATGGACACGTCACCGATCTTTGGAATATCGGTGCTTCCAATCCTCAAATTTTTTTCTTTTTAGGCCATCTCCAACCCATCCTCAAAAGTTCCCTCAATTTGAGGACTCAAAAACGAATATTCCTATATTATGCTATCCTCAAAATTTTACATTTTCAACCCATGAATCCTCAAATAATAAACAACCATTATTTATTTTTACATAAATTCATTTCTTTACAACTATTTAATATAATCATATACATTAACGTTATATTATTAATATTATTTACCGAGATAATATTATATTATTTTATATCATTTAATATTATTTTAAATTTTGATGTACTTGTTTATGTTTTTTTTAATATAACATTAATGTTATATTATTTAATATTGTTGGTTGCGTTATTTTAAATTTTGATGTACTTGTTTATGATTTTTAATATAACATTAACGTTATATTATTTAATATTGTTGGTTTCGTTATTTTAAGTTTCGATGTATTTGTTTATGTTTTTTTAAGTTAATGTATTTTAATTTTAGAAAGTTTGATGTTATTCTATTAATTTCTGTCAAATTATTTTAATATTATTTTATTAATCAAATGAATCTAATAGAAAAATACTAATAACAAATATATTCAATATTAGATTCTATTTGAAGATCTCAACAAGAATATTTTAATAGTATAATTATTATATTATTTATAATTATAAATTAGAAAATATGGTAAGTTTAAGTTTAGTGTTTAACATATATAGGATATATTAGTAATTAGCTAAAACTTGGAGGACAAAATGGTCATAAACAGTGGATCATCAAATTTGAGGATTTTCTCTCTCTCCTCAAATTTGAGGAGAGAGTTCTTCCCTCAAAAAATTTGAGGAAATTTTCTCATTTTGAGGATGGGTTGGAGATGAATTTTGAGAAAAAATTCTCAATTTGAGGTTTGAGGACTTGGGTTGGAGATTGCCTTAATGCGTTGTTTGGAACAAGGTTCAAAGTATCGGTATCGGAATCGGTATCGGACCATTCCTATGAGTATCGGGATCGGCGGTATCGGTAGTATCGGCGGTTTTGGATCGGAGTATCGGATTTTTTGGTATCGAAAAGCAAACAACTATTAGTAAATTATTAACATTTTAGAGAATATATTTTATACATTTATGCATAATTTAAAGTATTTTCAGTATTGTTTCTTAGTATTTTTTTGATATTGAATGAAATAGTAGTCATGATTGTCGATTGATTTATATGCGATAGATAAATTTTCCTTTTTTATATGTTTTTACAACCTTACTATGCTTTTACAACCTTTCTAATTGATCTTTTTAATTCAAATTTTTTTGCCGAATTGACTGAAAAAGAGACCTCTAATGTCGGTATCGGTCAGTATCGGGTATCGGTCGGTATCGGATCGGGACATGCCAAACTGTATCGGTATCGGCCGTATCGGATCGGTATCGGCCGATACTTTAAACTATGGTTTGGAAGCAATGTTGCATGAACGCGGACTCGATACCGTATGGACACGGCGGCACGGCCACGGTATTGATTTCAACACGTCCTTGTGTATTTTGGGGTGTGTGTGTGCCCAGTAAGTGTCTGACACTACACGGCATGGACATGGCTGCAAAATTTGAAAGTTCATGCTTCCTACTTTTCAGGTATTTTGAAGCTTGGAAAGAGTAGGTTTTAGTATGATTTGAGGCTAGTAACATAACGATGTCTCAGAAAGTAATGAGCATATGATAAATATATGAGTTTGGCCATGGTAGGACAGTGGCAACATCTCTACTTTTTGATGTTGTGGTTTGGGGCAATGGGTTCAAATGTGAACTAGAGATGTTGTGCTAACGATCCATCTTTTCTTGCGGCTTACCCACAAGAGAAATCATTTGCCAGAATACTATGTCAGGTGGGAGCACATTGGTACTATATGATATGTAATAACGGATATGTCTCACACAATTTTCTTAATTTTGAAGACTAGGAAATTACATATTAGAATGAAAATAAGAATTTATAAAAAAATATATAATTGATTTGAAGTAGTGTTTGGGGTTTAAATGTTGTATGCTCAACAGTGTAATTAAACTTGCTAGAATCTACAACTACTATGGAGGATGAGGAGGATAACTCCTTTTATACTTGTATCTCAACTACATCTCAATCAAAAAGTTCATTGTTACTTATATTGCATGGACACAAATACGACACACTAGAGACACAACAACAAAGCCACAACACATAATTTGGCATTTCCAAGTGTATTTTAGCATGTCATATTGTGTTCAATATGATGTGACAGATACACCACCACTTTTGAGTGTCACTGCTTCCTGGACCGTGACTAAAAACTTGAAACAAAAAAATAATAAAATTGCAATATCTATTTAGAGAATGCTAATGACGCTTGTATATTCGCTATTTCTAAAGGATAAAGCTTTTTTGCCCGTAGGCGGGCTGGCCCGCCAGCTGCGTGGCCGTACCCCATTGGCCCCTCCTGCATTCACGGGTCCCACGCCGATTGACCTGCCAATGGGACATCGGTATGTGGAGGGCGGGCTGGCCCGCCCGCGGGCAACATAACAGTACTCATTTCTAAATTCAAATTAAATAAAAATTGCTTACAATTCTAGTGATTATTTTGTATTGGAAGCAGGATCTAGACAATACAATACTTATATAACTTATATAAATAAACTATTTTTATAATTCATAGTTTCATACACTTGAGTTTACTAGTTCAATATCGAGGAATAGATGAAAAAGATAATAAAAAGAAATGTATTCCTGTAACCTACAGTAAGTTCTCCTTAATGTGCATCAGATTTTATTCTTTAAATAATTAATACCGATATATCTTGGCATAAAAGAAAACGGAAAGCCACAATTTAATAACATATTTTGAAGTATCGGATGATACTGATATATCTGTGTATGTTCCTGATCTGATACCGACCGATACTTGTACTGGCCGATACCGACATTGTGAGTCTCCTTCCTAGTCAAATTGACAATGAATTGAACGAAAAAAGACCAGTCAAGATGGGTCTAAAAGCATAGTAAAGTTGTAAAACCATGTAAATGAAGAAATTTATTTATCGTAGGTAAATCCATCAACAAGGGTGACTACTATAGAAGCATAAAAATGAACCATGCGCTCATACTCTAAGTAGAATACACCAAAGCATATATGGGTTAAGGGGCGCATGCGATATCTACAACATGCGACAGAAGTCCCAGGTGCATAACGAATCTGACGTATGATGTCACTTTTGTCAGTCACAACATTTATGACTCTTACAACAATTGATGACTCTGAACGCCTCGATTTTGATGCTAACAGTGCATGTCAGTACTTTCGTCCCCGTCATAATTACCTGTCTGTATACAGCTATGCAGTGCCACGCATACACATGTTAATGTTCCATGCGGCAGCGTCTCCATGCGTCAAAGTTCTCCATACGCCAAAGCTCTCTATGCGTCAAAGTTATCCATGCGTCCAAGCTCTCCATGCGACGTGGTCCTTATGCGGCCAAGTTTTCATAAGGCCCAACTTCTATGCGGTTCAACTTTTATGCGTCTCTATGCGACCAAATCATTATGTTGTAACTAGTGAGAGATTTTCGACAACCATTGCAGGCCACGTGTCAAGTTGACCAGGTCACACAAAATGGGTCATCTCACCAATTAGCTAATCATAACCAATGTCACGTAGCAGCCTGACCATGGCATGCGCCACGGTTGCAATCATATTCTGTTATGGATCCCCATACGGCAACTTGGCAGGGGCGCATAGCATATGCGCGCTTATAAGCTATCCAATATAGATGGCTATAAATAGCAGGGATGCATTCTCACAACGGACACACATAGGGAGGCGAAGAGAAAGCAGACTCAGGAGCCCAGTTGCTGTCTTTTGTGCCAGTGAGCCAGAGACCTAGCAAGTTCCTTCGTCGTCGGACTGTCAACGAAGTAAAGGAGTCAGCTGCAGTACTCGATCTCTATTGTCACACTTTCTAGAATTTTTTATATGTACTTGGATTTCTTATTTAATAATTCTTTGTACTTTGTTTTTAATATAAAAAATTGAGTTTTCACAACTTATTTTTTGTATTGGAACAAGAATGACGACTTTGCTGGGGACATCATTTTCCACCAACGAAAAGATAGTGACGCAGTCAGACGCGGAGAAGCTGAGGTCTACCCAGAAGATGCTGGTCGTACGCTTCGACCAACGAGCTTTCGAGGATATGCTTTCTGTGGGTAGCATGAGCCCTTCACTAAGGCTAGCAAAGCCAAAGAAGACCCGCAAGACTTGGGTCGCCAAGGCCAGTGTGCCTCACCTAGCGGCAGAGCATGCGCTTTCCGTCTCTCTACCTGTTGCTCAAGACGCACGTCATGCATCTATGTAGGCTGCCTTCGTTCATGTGGCAGCTACGTCCGAGGATAAAAGTGCTCAGTATCTTAAGCTCTGGCAGAGAAAAACACTACGATGCCAGAAACTTGGGGATTGACACATAATCCATGTGCCCACAACGAGGGGCGCAGAAGAAGTTGTACAAGACTGTCCTATGCGCCCAACTTGCTGGGTCGTGTGGATAGGGCCAGTCTTAAGTTTCTGGCTTCCACTGATGACTTGGGGAAGTTCTTGTACGAACCCCATGTCAGGGAGCAGAAATATTACTACACACTCATGCGCTCGGGGTACTCGTGCTCATAAGGAGGGTGTCAAGGTGAATCATCCCTCGTTCGACTTGCGCGACGTGATTAATCACAATCGCAAAGCGAGGGAAACGACTATGGCATGTGAGAGGTCCCCTCTGGGGCATCATTGTGCCAGCATCGTCATCAACTGTTGCTGTACTAAAGTAGCAATACCTGCAGACATGCAGTCGACATTCCAGCGGCTGCAACCAAAAGAACCCATCCGGCAGCATCCCGAAAAGCAGGTTCAAATGCCAGAGGATGAGGAGTTGCCCTTTGCCTCATGTTGTTCTACTTGGAGATCTCCCTCCACGAAGGGAGGTCGGAAGTCCAACACCTCCAACCCCCCACTCTCGGCTAGCATGTCGAGAAGACGAGCCCAAAGGGGGCGAGCAGCTCTACCTACAGAAGGAGTGTTCCTGGGCACCCGCTCGAAGACAATATTGTTGTCAACTGGGGGTGGTATTTTCTCAAGACCCAAGATGACTCTACAAGCTGGGGGTACCAATCCTCCACATCTTTATAACAACCCATCATTCCGAGGAGAGAGTGATTCTCAAGGGACAGACGCTGAGATTCCTGGGGGTAGTCACTCTCATCAAAGCGAAGTAGCTCCAATGCTGGGGGTAGTGTTCCCTCCGAGTCTGAAGAAGATACAGTGCTGCCAGCCTTTCCTGACAACAACTCGATGCAAGGATCCGAGGCGAAAAGCGAGAGATCCACCGTCCTATCCGTCTCTCCCCATGTGATGACAGTGTACATGGTCGGGGAGGACAACGAAGGCACCAGCGATAGACAGCGCCTTGAGACCCTCAAGGCCATATTGCAGACCATAAGTGCTTCGATGCCTACATTGACCCAGGCAGTACTAGAGCTCAGGGCAAACATGGCCCCGCAACTACCAAGGACCTCTGCACAAGCAAGTCAGGATCCTAGAACCAACGGAGAGTCAAATGCAATCACTTCCCCTGCCGATGGCAATTATGCCTTGCCAAGATCATCTGCTCCTTCGGCAGTAGATGAGGCCCGGGAGGCAATACATGAAGTACGGGAACTTCGAGCTCGCTTTGACTCAATAAGCAACCGGGACACTGCGGAAGCTCAGGGTACGACAACCATATCCTCTCGAGTGAAAAAATGTAGCGTACCTACCCAAGTACAAGCTCTTCTCCATGATTTTGTTCGACGGGAAGACGTCCCCTCGTCAATACATGAATTATTTTGATATGATGACGGGACATTTACCTCGCGACGACGCTCTCCTTACCAAGATCTTTGTCGGGTCATTGGCCGGAGTAGCATTCGAATGATTTTGCAGCCTCCCGGATAATTGTATCTCATCGTTTGAAGACCTTAAAAGTCTCTTCCTTGGTTCTATGACGGAGGAATGAACATGACGTCCTCCCTGATGGACATCACTCAGCGAGAAAATGAGCCTGTGCGTGAATACATAGAACGATACAGGCAGGCTGCGCTAAAACTACCCCCCCCCCCCCGCAATCATGAATCCACGCTAATGGACAAATGTCGAAAAAATATGCTTCCAGCAATAAGGCTCTGGACGGACGCCACTCAGTTCAAAGATTGGACGACATTCATCATAAGTGCTATCGCCGCTGAGAAGAATGTGAAGGACGTCCGACTGTTGGGAATACAGATTCCTTTCGCTGATGATAGGGAAAAGCGTTCTTTCAACAACAACAACAATAACAACAATAGCGGCCGTGATGGCAAAGAGAAGCAGGCATTTACCGTCAATGTGTCCAAAAAGTCCTCTATGCTCGATCAGAAGTCATTAGAAGCCATCAGAAGCTCCAAAGTAGAGGGAGACTTACTCTTTCGACGATGATGACGTCATGGCAATTTTTGATGTGCTGATAAAGGGAACAAGCTCCGGCTTTCCGACATCAAACGTCCTGATGAGACAGACAAGGTCGATGACCCCAAGTACTGCAACTATTACCGGTACATCCACCATCCAACACGGGATTGTTACGTGTTGAAATGATATATAAGCGGAGGAAGGGTGGACAGCAGGTACTACGAGCAATCGTATGCTCGATTCCAAAGCCCTCACCTTAGACTTTGAGGACAAGACGATCGCTGCCAACATAGTATCTCTCAAATTCGGTCGACTTTTCGGCAATGGAGGCCCAAGATGGTGTTGTCCCGATCCCGAGGGCAACCATGGAGGTTGTTAATTCCCTCCAGCTCAAGCAGCCGGGCTGGTACCACTTGGTACACCACATTGCGAGGTCATGTGGGTTCATCCAGATCTTGCCCATGACTTGATGCAGCAAGAGACGTCTTCTGCGGCCAAGTCTAAAGGAAAGAAGTCCAAAGCCTGCCACATGGTTTCTCAAGCCCTAGCAGGGGTAACCAGGTCGGGCTTAAACTACCAGCACGACTATGAGGCAGTTCCCGAGGACAGTGCGCCTCCAACCTCTGTACCTGCTACTCTCGTGGCATCGAATTCGGGTTCGTCCTAGCCTCCTACAACGGACAAACAAAAGCAGAAGGAGATTCGCTTTGACAAACATTTGCGAAAGGACACAACTCAAGGGCTGGATAAGCCCTACAACTTTGATACATTGGCACAGCTTGCCAATACACCAGCTAAATTGTCACTCTTCCTCCGTCTCTCCAAAGATACCTGTGATGTTCTGAGTGAGGCGTTGCAGAACATCGACTCCTATCTAGCCCAGGTTAAGCTGCCGGCCGAGAATCTCGCCACATGCCTCCACTGCAACAATGTGATGGAGGCAATGCCAAACATCACGTTCTCGCAACAAGACATGTTGTTGAAAAATAACAGGCACGGTCGTCCTCTGTACTATACAGGGTATATCAGAGCCATCAAAGTGGATCGGATGCACATCAACCCCGGTTCGTCTCTCAGAATCATCCCACGAAGTCTACTTCAGACCTTGGGAATCCCAATACATCGGTTGGCAGCAACCAACACGACCATTAGTGGCTTCAATGCCGGAATGAGCTACCCTTTGGGAAAGATTCGCCTGAAATGTCAGATCGACGACTTGCGAACGGAGGTCACTTGCTACGTCATAGACGTAAACGTATTCTACAACGTCTTGTTGGGACGTCCGTACATGATTGTGCCCTCAACTCTGCACCAATGCCTGAAGTATGTTGACAATCACGCGTCGTCAGGACAGAGTTTGCTGATGTGGATCCGTTCAAGGGAGTCAAAGCATATTACTCCGACTCAATCTTGTATAAGCAAGTCCACCAAAACGAAGGTGGTAACGACGCCGATGATGAAGCAGAAGCTGGTACAACACCGGACAAACCCTTGAGGGTCCGTCTCAAAGGACGTGCCCCTGACACGGCCCCTCCCCTCGTGGCAAAATTTCATAAAAAGGCACAAAAATCTCTGGTCGTTCGTCTGCTGAGATCGAATTGGCCGCCAAAAGAGGATTCAGCACCCGTTACTGCTTCTGAACCCCTGGTGGTAAAACTTCGCAAGAGGCTCCCGAAGATGTCACTCACACTGGAGACAAATCTCGATAGAGACGAACTGGGAGAATACATGGCTGCTCATGCTGACGTCCCTTCCTTAGATGATGTAATCCCCATAGACAAGATCTCTTACTTTATCAATAGAGGGTTGTCCTTGAACTACTCTGATGTTGCACATTTAAGTACAATGTATTTCTTACAATATAGTCTAGGGTTACACCTATACACACAAGTGAGTACCACTTACGCGGTGAACCAAATTCTCCCAAGTCAGGACACCTACTTTATAGTTCCGGCCACAAGGAGGGGTGACAAACCCATCATCTTCGGGAAGGTATAGGGTTGCCGAGACCTCCTTACAGAAGAACCAGAACTTGATGGCGGTAAAATACAGCTATACCGCTATAGCCCACGAGCTAAGCGCATTATCCAAAATATGGGCTACGACTTAAAGAGCGATAAAGGCCTAAATTATGGCAAAGACCGTCGTCTGCCTCTGCGTC
The DNA here is from genome assembly GCA_036927795.1 of Iris macrosiphon. NCBI lineage: Eukaryota > Viridiplantae > Streptophyta > Magnoliopsida > Asparagales > Iridaceae > Iris > Iris macrosiphon. The sequence continues at coordinate 164,383,454 of JAYESA010000006.1, read as the reverse complement.
TCCTCACTCCTGCAGACAAGTCTGAGACCTACTACCAGCGAACTCGTCATGGTCTGGGATACGTCACCCTACCGTCAACCCCCGAAGGCTCGGAGGAAGAAGAGTTGCATTCTCACTTTTCAGAATACTCCGTTTGGGATTCCGATACAAGTATCAGAGATATATTCAAACAAACAATCTATCAACATAGTGTCCGCTCTCCCAGTGCAAGATGACGACCAACCACCTGAACTCTTTGAAGTAGAACCATGGGCCCAACACCTAGATTCACAGTGGAAGCTGCGATTCGAACAACGAGAACTCGCCACTGAAGACGAGGTAGTACAAGTCGATTTGGGTGATGAATCCTCCCCTAGACCCATATTTATTAGCAAGAGTCTATCCGACGAAAAGCGGGAGTCCCTGTTACAGCTCGTGAGGGAATACATCGATGTCTTTGCTTGGAGCCATGAAGATATGCTAGGACTGGACCCTCAAATCGCGGTACATAAACACATCTTGTCAAATGCTAAGCAAGTAAAGCAACCACAACGACGGTTCCGTCCGGACATCATGAACGCCATCGAAGCTGAAGTAAATAAACTGATAGCAAACGGCTTTATCCGTGAGGAGCAGCATCTGGATTGGGTAGCTAATAGCATGTCTGTCATCAAGAAGAACAGTAATATCGAATCTGCATAGACTTTCGTGATCTAAACGCGGCATGCCCAAAGGATGAGTTTCCTCTCCCGATCACAGATGTAATGATCTACAACACTTGTGGCTTCGAGCGTATGTCCTTCATGGATGGATTCTCGGGCTACAATCAGATCAAGATGTTTCCAGACAACGAGAAGCACACGTCGTTCCGAACACCAATAGGGGTATATTGTTACACAGTCATACCCTTTGTTACACTTGACCGTCTTGCGCAGATGTTCGCGGAAGATGGTGTCCATAGCTCGCTGGTATGTTGCACTAGCGAGCTATGGGCACCATCTTCCGCGTGCAACATACCAGCGAGCTATGGACACCATCTTTCGCGAACATCTGCGCAAGACGGTCGAGTGTTATGTTGATGACATTGCCGTCAAGAGCCGTTTCCAGGAAGACCACATTCACGACTTGAAGACAGTGTTCGACTTAATGCGAGCGCACCAGCTAAAGATGAACCCCAAAGTCCTTTCTGGGAGTTTTCAGTGGCAAATTTTTGGGTTTTATTATAACTTCAAAGGGTATTTACATAGACCCCGAGAAGACTAAGACCAAGGCTATCCTCGATATATACCCTCCGAAGAACCTTCGAGAGCTTCGGGGTCTGTAAGGAAGGCTAGCATACATTAGGAGGTTCATAGCCAACCTCTCTGGGCGATGCCAATCCTTTACCCAGCTTATGAAGAAGGGAGTCTCCTCCATCTGGACCGAAGAATGCCAGCAAGCGTTCGACGACATCAAGAAGTATCTCACAAACCCCCACTCCTGGTGGCCCCTATCGTGGGAAGACCCTTCTTGCTTTATGTACATGCGATGAACCTCTCTCGGTGCTCTACTAGCCCAGAAGAGTGATACAGGTCATGAGCATGCTATCTATTATCTTAGCAGAATGATGGTTGACGCGGAGTATAGCTACAACCCCTTTGAGAAGGGGTGCCTCGCTCTGGTTTTTGCTATCCAAAAGACCCGACATTACGTGGCTGGGCAAACGATTCATGTGATCTCGCGAGTTAATTCTTTCAGGGTCCTCGTGACCAAGTCTGGGGCACTTAATTCTCGCTTGGCTACATGGGCCACACTGCTG